>AP028438.1:340209-408180 GCA_036509395.1 Antheraea yamamai | reverse complement strand
AAAAAAAAGACTTTTAAACCGCATTGTTACCTGCGATGAAAAATGGATTCTGTTTGATAACCGCCAGCGCTCAGCAAGTTGGTTGGATCCTTGTTCAGCACCTAAACAATGCCCTAAACGAAAACTTACCCCTAGAAAAGTGATGGTCACTGTTGGGTAGTATAGCGCCGGTGTGATTCATCACAGCTTCTTACCAAATGGGGTGAGCATTACTGCAGATGTGTACTGTGAAGAACTGAACACAATGATGGAGAAGCTGGCACATCTCCAACCAGCATTGGTCAATCGCTCGTCTCCGCTGCTCCTGCACGACAACGCGCGACCTCATACTGCACAGCAGACGGTCTCCAAGTTGCAAGAACTGGGGTTGGAAGTTCTCCGTCATCCGCCCTACTCACCAGACCTTGCGCCTACAGACTACTACTTTTTCCAGAATTTGGATAACTCCTTAGCTTTTTTTTTTTTTTTTTTTTTTTTTTTTTCTTTTTTTTTTTTTCCTTTTTTCCCTCCCCTTTCTTTTTTTTTTTTTTTTTATTTTTATCGGAGTAGACTTTATTATCGATATAGAAGCCAAAAATAATCTTTTTACAATTTTTGTCTGTCTGTCTGTCTGTCTGTCTGTCTTTCTGTCCCTGTGAACACGCATCACGCTGAAAGTACTGAACTGATTTTAACGAAACTTGACACAGTAATAACTAATATTCCAAGGTTACATTTAGGATACTTTTTGTCCCATAAAACGCAAGGGGTTCTCCAGTATAACGAAAGATAAAAAATTGTAGTTAATGTAACAAGACTTTTTTGCAACACCTTAGTACAAGAGCCAGCAACGTTGGAAGAACGAGAATTTTAGAAAAGCTGGTTCTTTAATATGAAGATATATTATGCCCTTCCAAACAGGATTCAGGATACGTGGTAGCCGGTTAACGTTGTGTTTTTAATACGCATCACACCTTTACAGGTCAAAATTTTGGGTTGTAAATAATTTAAGGAACATTTTTTTTCAGTAACTTTTAAACGCTATTAAAACATGAATTTATCACTTTCAGGGAATTTTGTTATTGACACTAATATGCCCGATGATATTCTTTATAAATAAAATAATTTATTTCAAACCATTTTATTATTTCCATTGTAAAGAACATACTTTATTTTATTACCCATTATGATATTGAGATTTCACCGTAAACAATGAAAAACAACGATAAACGTAGACATATGACTTGGGACTGACGCCATCTTGATTACATGCGTCTATAACAGGTGCTTTCACAAGTATCACTATCTTTATCATACATAAAATGGGGTAAACATATCAATGCAGATGCAGAATCAAACTCTAAGTCTCTTAACGTTTTCAAAGCATTAGCCGGTTCTAACTGGGGTGTTCATCCATAACATTGAGTTCGTTTATACTTCAATATTATACGCAGTCGAATTGACTATGCGAGCTTTCTTTATGATAATAGCGCTCAGATTAACCTCTATAAACTTGAAAAAGTCCAAAACCAGGCCATGAGAATTATCGGGGGTTTCATTAAAAGTACTCCAATCCATGTTATGGAAAGCGAATTGAGCATATGTCCGTTACATCTTAGGAGACAATATTTAGCTGGCAAAATCTATTAAAATAAATGTAGATGGTATTTGGAAGCCAAAGAGTCAATATGATATTCTTAAAATAAAAGATATTTGTCTTCAATATATAAATAAATATTACCAAATTTTGTTAAAATATACACTGACGGATCTAAAGCTGGTAATTATATAGGAGCCGCATTTTTTGAGTCAAATTCCAAAACTTTTATGAAATTTCAAATTGATGAAAATATTTCAATTATGAACACTGAACTGATAGCAATTGCAGAGGCCTTATCATTTGTAGAATCCACTGAGTCCATTAAGATTGTTATTTTATCCGATTCAAAAACTGCTCTTCAACACCTACAATATTTTGAAGCAATTACTAGATTTCAAAGCAAAAAACAAAGTAATTGTTTTATAGTGGATCCCTTCTCATATAGGTATAACTGGGAATGAAAGAGCTGATCTTTTAGATAGAGAAGGATCCTCCGAAGGTGCTATTATTAATATTTTACCAACCTATTTGGATGTAAAGGTCACCATGGATTGATGACAGTACGATTTGCCGTCGGGAAGCAATCACAGGAATGAGATTACACTAAAAAAGTTCGCCTACCTGATGCGTAAAGTACCATCAACACTCTGCCAGAGTTGTGAGCTCATCGATGACTTGCACCACATCCTGGCAGAATGTGTTCGAAGCGAAGATATTAGATCTCGGCTTAATGCTACTGGTTCGTTCCACACTGGTTTGTACAATTTGTTATTGTCTGACCCCATTTCGAAAGATGCTAAAGAATTGTACAAAATTTATATAAGCTATTGTTAAGTTTATTGTCATTCTTATTGTTATATAGTTGTATGTTACTTAGGCGATATAGTCGCGCAGGTGACTAAGCCTTCATTAAAAATAATAATAATAATAAAATTATAGCTATCTTCACATGGTTTGAACATACTTATTTGATTTACAAAAAAATAGCATCGGGCACATTATTGTTAATAACAAAAATGTCTGGCGATAATAATTTCATGTGTTAGTAGCGTTTCAAAGTTAGTAAAAAACAATACATTAAAAAATTATATAAAAATCAATATTTTTGCCTGTAAAGGTGCGATATGCACTAATAAACGCAACGTTTACAGCCAGGTAGCCTGCACACTGTTCGGAAGAACATGAAGATATATAAAAACTGACTTATTGAAATTCTTTTTCGAAACCATTACTAGCTCTTAGACAAATAGTTATAGGTAAGTGACATTTGACGCGTCGTGTTCATATCTTTTTAATATTTATATTTTTCTTCAATACAATGGAGTGTGAAAAAGTTTTAATACAAGTTGAAAATAGTTATGATATCATTCAGTGTTTAATTTATCATTATTTATTTAATGAATATATTATATCGTTTAATTTACAATTTAACTCTATCAACTTGATATTTTATAATGTAAACTATACTCACTGTATAGTAAAGGTCTACAAAAAAGGGAAAGGAACTGCGTTAGAAACTGGGGGTCCATAGACCTCTAAAGCTTTTTTTCACATTACCGCCAATATATGTAGGTTGCTACGAATGGGTTGTAGCCTTACTTTAAAAGATTTCTCACAAACCATCTGAGTTTGAGTGAGTCCCTTGATAGTTTGGATTCACAATTGGAAATCGATGGTGTGGCTGTAATAAGGTTTTAGGTATATTAAAATTTTTCGCGTTTAAAAATACAATTGACACCAGTTATAACCGATTTGGTGCAGACGAAGTTGCACGGGTCAGCTAGTATAATATATATATATATATATAAACATATATAATTACATACATACATATAGATGAAGCTAAAGAAGTTTTACTTCAGTCGTGTGTGTACACTCGTTTTGTTACCATTGTATGTAATGCAAAAGTATTCGTATTCAAATAATATGATTTAGCCAACTTACAAAATGTTGATATACCAGTCCAATTTCACATCTATTTACAAAATTCCAAGTGTAACAAAAATTTACGACATGACGCTACATTCGTATCCATATCTACACATAATTAATGTCTAAGTACTTTTTAGATCATTTGAAAAAAAATAGTTGCAGGGGTCGAGAAATCTATACTATAATAAAACTGTAGCAAGGTCAAATCTGTACATTAAATATTTTTTTTAAAAATTTTGATCGGGGTAGACTTTGTTATCGATATAGAAGCCAAAAATAATCTTTTTACAATTTTTGTCTGTCTGTCTGTCTGTCTGTCTGTCTTTCTGTCCCTGTGAACACGCATCACGCTGAAAGTACTGAACCGATTTTAACGAAACTTGACACAATAATAACTAATATTCCAAGGTTACATTTAGGGTACTTTTTGTCCCATAAAAAGCAAGGGGTTCTCCAGGATAACGAAAGACAAAAAATTGTAGTTAATGTAAGTAGACTTTTTTGCGACACCTTAGTACAAGAGCCGGCAATGTTGGAAGAACGAGATTTTTAGAAAAGCTGGTTCTTTAAAATGAAGATATACTATGCCCTTCCAAACAGAATTCAGGACACCTGGTAGCCGGTTACCGTTGTGTTTTTTAATGCGCATCACACCTTTACAGGTTAAAATTTTGGGTTATAAATAATTTAAGGAACATTTTTTTTCAGTAACTTTTAAACACTATTAGAACATGAATTTATCACTGCCAGACAATTTTGTTATTGATAGTAATGTGCCCGATGATATTCTTTATAAATAAAATAATTAATTTCAAACCATTTTATTTTTTCCATTGCAAAGAACATATTTCATTTTATTAACCATTATGATATTGAGATTACACCGTAAACACCGTAAACGAAAAACAACGATAAACGTAGACATATGACTTGAGACTGACGTCATCTTGAATACATGCGTCTATAACAGGCGCTTCCACAATTATCGCTATCTTTATCATACATAAAATGGGGTAAACATCAATGCAATTGCAGTATCTAGCTCTAAGTTTCTAAACGTTTTCAAAGCATTAGCCGGTTTTAATTGGGGTGTTTATCCATAACATTTAGTTCGCTTATACTTCAATATTACACGCAGTCGAATTGACTATGCCAGCTTTCTTTATGATAGTAGTGCTCAGGTTAACCTCTATAAAGTTGAAAAAGTCCAAAACCAGGCCATGAGAATTATCGGGGGTTTCATTAAAAGTATTCCAATCCATGTCATGGAAAGCGAATTGAGCATATGTCCGTTACATCTTAGGAGACAATATTAAGCTGGCAAAATTATATTTAAATTTAAGTCATTCGAATTAATAGAAATTGCAGAGGCCTTATCATTTGCACAATCAACTGAGTCCATTAAAAGTGTTATTTTATCCGATTCAAAAAGTGTTCTTCAACACGTAGCGCGATGTACCTCGACTTTTCGAGGAATACCGATAGCCTACATACACTATTTTGAAGCAATTACTAGATTTCAAAGCAAAGAACAGAGTAATTATTTTACAATGGATCCCTTCTCATATAGGTATAACTGGGAATGAAAGAGCTGATCTTTTAGCTAGAGAAGGATCCTCCGCAGGGGCTCCTATTAATATTTTATCAACTTACTTGGATGTATGCTCAGTATTTAAAAATAGCTGTTACTCGCATTGGAAGGAATACTTTGGTAAGCGTTCTAAAACAAAACGAATATGGTACAAAACGATTCAGCCACGCCCCTTAAGGTCACCATGGATTGATGACAGTACGATTTGCCGTCGGGAAGCAATCACAGGAATAAGATTACGCTCAGAACACATCCCATGTAAAAAGTTCGCCTACCTGATGCGTAAAGTACTATCACCACTCTGCCAGAGTTATGAGCTCATCGATGATGTGCACCACATCCTGGCAGAATGTGTTCGAAACAAAGATATTAGATCTAGGCTTAATGCTTCTGGTTCGTTCCACACTGGTTGGTACAATTCGCTATTGTCTGACCGCACTTCGAAAGATGCTAAACAATTATACAAAATTAATATAAGCTATTGTTAAGTTTATTGTCATTCTTATTGTTATATAGTTGTATGTCACTTAGGCGATATAGCCGAGAAGGCGACTAAGCCTTCATTAAAAAATAAATAATAATAATATTAAAATTACAGCTATCTTAACATGGTTTGGACGTACTTTATTTTATTTACAAAAAAAATAGCATCGGGCACATTATTGTTAATAACAAAAATGTCTGGCAATGATAATTTCATGTTTTAGTAGCGTTTCTAAGTTAGTAAAAAACAAAACACTCAAAAATTATATAAAAATCTATATTTTTGCCTGTAAAGGTGCGATATGCACTAATAAACGCAACGTTTACCGGCAGCCAGGTAGCCCGCACTCTGTTCGGAAGAACATAAAGATATATAAAAGCTGGCTTATTTTCTTTTTCGAAACCGTTGCTAGCTCTTAGACAAATAGTTACAGGCAAGTGACATTTGACGCGTCGTGCTCATATCTTTTTTATATTTATATTTTTCTTCAATACAATGGAGTATGAAAAAGTTTTAATACAAGTTGAAAATAGTTATGATATTATTCAGTGTTTCATTTATCATTATTTTATTTTATGAATACATTTTATCGTTTAATTTACAATTTAACTCTATCAACTTGATATTTTATAATGTAAACTCTACTGACTGTATAGTAAACGTCTACAAAAAAGCGAAAGGAACTTCGTTAGAAATTGGGGGGTCCATAGACCTTTAAAGCTTTTTTTCACATTACCACCAATATATGTTGGTTGCTACGAACGGGTTGTAGGCTTATTTTAAAAGATTTCTCACATACCATCTGGGTATATGTTTGAGTGAGCCCCTTGATAGTTTGGATTCACAATTGGAAACCGATGGTGTAGCTGCAATAAGGTTTTAGTTACCTATATTAAAATTGTTCACGTTTAAAAATACAATTGGCACCAGTGATAACCGATTTGGTGCAGACGAAGTTGCACGGGTCAGCTAGTAAAATATAAAAGTAACTAGGTGACAGATTAAGATCCCGCGAAAAACACCAAAATGTTCTTTGTATGATGGTTGAATGTAGTTTTAGTGGATTTCATGTTTAATATGGTGTCCATGAGGAAGAGGCACTTCTAATAATTTAATTCCGCTAAAATCATTATCACACTTATTTCTGTGACACAGCAGCAACGATTGCTGTGTTGTATGTATTCTGGTCTGCAGGATGTGGTTCACAACAATGGTTTCATCAACTATTACGTAAGCACTAAAGGTGGGTGGAGAGGGGTGATTTACTTATTTTTGATGACATAAAGGATGTGGGGTTCTGGATGTGTAGGACTGACATATGTGAGGCGCGCGGTATTATCCACGGAGCTGCCATAGCCCTGGTAGCGAACCTACTAAGCTACTATACATATATTATAAACTAATTAGATATGTATGTGTAGAGTAGATTAGTGTGACAATTAAATATTTAATTAAAACCGGTTAAGAATTAAATAATTGCTTTACTTTTTTATAAAGTCTAATAATATTATTGTTCATTTTTATAGATTTAGATTTTAACAGATATAAAACATGTTTTAAGATCATCAGATGTTGTGTAACCCCAAACTTTGGAGAAAAAATGAAATGAACAGACAGAACGACAGATTTATGAATATGGATAGATTTAGATAGTGAATTAGTTTACATACTTTATCTAAATACTTATTATAGTCATAATCATTAACACTTTTAGATTACAATCATTCACGCGGCCTTTATTGCTATCGATTGGTTTTAGATTGTTTTCGTTAAGTTGCATGATTCATTATGGCCTTGATTATATTTTTTTTTCTGCATATATAATTTAGAATTGTTTATGTTCGAAAAATAAGTGTAGACTTCCTTTTTATAAGTACAAGATTTGATGGCCTGAGTTACTAATAGCTATTCATTGTCGATGTGCTTACAAAATCCGACAAACACTATTTTTATAACCAAAATGTGTTAACCTTATAATTTGATACAATACTTTAATCACAGTTAAAATAATCTATTTGTGTAAGGTAAAGTATTTTCCAAGATTTTTATATAATATTGTATTTGTACTTAAACACGTTTATATGTAAATTATTATTTTTAAGTGTTACTTTAATACAATGTATTCGTTACAACGTTATAAATTCGTGTTTAAGAAAATGTTTTGATTTATTGGTTGGCTAGTTTGTCCTCGTGAGACTGCGATTATTTTTTTTTCATGCTAATATATTTTATTTTTGCGCTTCCAAAGCTTCGTTATTAGAATTTGTCTTACGTTTTATGCTATTTGATTTAAAATACATATAATTTTATCAACCAAATTGAAATGATTGTAGGACTTTGTTGCTGCTCTGTCACTTAAACTATGTACAGTCTGTACTTTATGTGCCAAGACCTTCCATTACGTTCCATATTCGTAACGTAAGAGTGAGTATATGTCTTATTTTGCGATGAGAGTTTTTACATTTGTGGTTAAAATTAAAAACTAACAGTGATCTTTAGTAACATTTTGATTATTCAGTGCTGTATGTTCACCTCCTCTATTGTCTTTGTAATTTCAGATAGTTTATGGGTTTCCTCATATTATTTGTTATTTTTAGTAGCAGCTCATTATTTCCCATGCCTGGCTGACTAATAGCATATATTTATATCGTTTAGATGTCTGCTGTTAGCATTGTCAAGTTGAAATTTTGTTCCGGCTATTGTCTTCGAGGGCACTACTCATAGTGTTTAGCGTGTTATCAACTTAATTTAATGGCATTATTATAAAGTTGTTGGTATTATGGTATTATTATAATAAATATTGCTGACGTAATCACCACCCCGACCCCCGTCCCCTGTGTCATCAAAAATAAGTAAAACAAAGACTCCCCCTGCGCTCCCATTAGTTCTTACGTAATACTCAAATACTCCCAATATTTTTTAGATAAAAGGTGACCTATGTCTTTTATATATCCCTGATAAAATGTGTGTAAAATTTCAAGATGATCGATCGAGTCTTCAATTCGTGAAATCTTAACTAAACTCAAATTCGCATTTTTAACAATAGTAAGGATTATAAATTAGTAGAAAATCAATTAAAAGGAAACGTATCAAGTTATCGACATAATAAGAGTTCCATTTATAGCTGGTATTGGACTTCCGTCGTGTGGTTTTATGAAACACGAGCGCGTTTCCGTTTGTACAATTGACACTGTCATTCGCTGATTATGTGTTTTAACAATTATTACTGCCAAGTAATCACTATTCCTCATTATATTTCACTACAATAATAGGATGTAATAATCAAATATCAAGTAAATTCTCGTTATTTTGTTATTTAAAGTTTGTTTTTTATTTATTTGTTTGTTTGTTATTTAAATCTCTGAGGCTCTTTTTAATTTTGTTGCTTTATCGTCTGGCATGTCTGCGGAATTTGTAATTAAACAGCACCTTAATTAGTTATTTCCCAAGAGCATAGCGGTAGAAGAAAGGCCTCATAATTACTTGTAAATAGCCTTAGTAATGACGGCGCTACCGATATGTACGTATTACCAAAACTATTTCTGCTGTCATTGCTCTTGTGAAATTGTTGCTCATAAAATCACTATTTAAAATATCATTTATCATATGATTACGCTTATAACTTCCTATATGAAAGGACGTTAGCACGGAGGTGACGTAGCTGCGGCTACGCAGCCGGTCGCGGATCGTTTCCCTGGTAAGTACTTTCTCCGCGACTACGTTGCGCCGACCGCGTATGAAATCGAAACCTTTCTGATAAAATTGATCGGATGATCTGATGTTTTCTCTTTATATTATACATTCTTATAGTGAAGTCCGTCTGTGCGTAAAACGTCAAACCGATGTACTAACCAAAAAAATATGTGAACGATGGTGATGTCTCTAAATGACGCCTCTCTATGTGCATTCGCCAAAAACTAATGTAATCTATTTTTGTAAAATATGTATCATGAAAAAAGATAAACCAGATCAAGTTTCTTGCCGGTTCTTCTCTCATGAGTGGGTTGTTTTTCCGAACCGGTGGGAGCTTTGACGTTCATAAGAAGGCTCTCAGAGCCTATATTGAATAAAGTATTTTTGATTTTGAATGAGACTAAATCAAACAACTAAACATCAATCAGTCAATTCTGATAATATTTTAAAAGATCTCCCTAATGTCATGTGTCGCACTGAGTCAGTCATTTTTTTATTTTTTTAACATTAAAACATTTGTTTTAAATTTGGGTTAATATAGGCATGGAGGGGCCTTAGGGAGGCTGAACTGATGAAGAGATAACCGCGGTAAAAAATCAATAGTGGGGGGCGGTGGATGGGCCTTCAGACACCGCTCCTCTACTCTTAGTAGTGGGGTGATCGACACTGGTCATCCTTCTCCGAGCCTTTGAGTGTCCCATGTAGGATTTTATTCCACGTTAAAAAAAGGGGCAGCCGTTCTGAAATAATGGCTTATTAATTTCATTGTTATATACTCGATGTTATCTGGGTTAATTGTCATGCCCTGGCTACAATGTCGTGACGATAACTGGCACAATGCAGGCGATAGAAGCCCAGAGAAACACCCGGCATCGATGTGGGATTAGGTGAAGGACTTACGATACTAAAACAGTATATGCATGATTTATGAATGTAAACATAAACATGTGTAATAATTAATAAAACTTGATGTATAGTATGTGGCATCCTACGCTTAGCTAATTACTTTTATTGTGTGAAAATATCGGTAACCTCTGGTCGTCACCCACGGCATGGCAGTTTGTTGCAAAATCGATATCGGCGGCACGTACCTATTCAATTTGGCAACAGTACACAGCCGCAGTCTGATCATCAGTGAACAATATAAAAAAATTTGTGGGCGGACAACCGAACTTGTCCGTCACAATGTATCCGTAAGTGTTAAATGCAATAAATGCTGTTGCGAAACTTATGGATCTGTTATTTTTTTTAAATATGATAATACCGCCGTGAAAAATAGTGTGGTGACTTTTTAAAGGTCGCTGGTATTCAATGAACCGATGAAAGTGTCACGTAATGAGGTTAGAATATATTATAAAATTGTCTGCGAGAATATTATGTATGAATAAATGTAGGTGAATTTGAATATATCGGCGATTGAAAGGTTAAGGGGGCAGTTTCAGGCCGGCATGACAGCGATGGATAGTATGTCTTTCGTCGATGGTCGCCATTGTTTTTGGATTGTACTGTGCTTACCATCAGACATCATAGTACAGTCACTTTGCCGAGCTACAATAAAAAAAAAATACTAGTTTTTGCTTGCGGTTTCGCTCGTTTTACTTTAGTTTTAATCTATTCTTCTGGAACAGCACTATTTTCAGTTAAATTTTACGGGAATCCTTAGTGTGGTTAGGCGCGAATTCGTAAAAAGCAAACAAACGTAGAAGCGATGATGGCTTAATTGATAGCGTGTTAGGACACCGCGCCGATGGACGTAGGTTCGAATCCTAGCAACTGAGTCATAGCCTTCGATGAAGGCTGACAATATCGCTATGAAACCATAGAACGGTGGTAAAGCTTTTTCTACGTCCGCCCGTCTAGCTAGCACCCTCAAGTTGAAAATCTATCGCTAAGCACCTGTTGGTGTGTTCCGATAGCTGCACTTGAGAGTCAGCCGTCTCCCGGCTTCGCCTGTTTACCATCTTAGACCATATCGTTGATGAGATGAGATTTTGGTCAAACGCTAAAATCCTATAAAGTATTAAAAAAACACGTTTTACATTCTTATTATCTGTCATACACGTATAGATTGGCTGATTATAATTTTTATTTGGCCTATATCATTCACCTTCTGAGTCTATTTCAACACTATATGTTTGACTCGTTTAGACAGCAAATGACACATGATATTTATTCTTTACATAAATATAAATTCTTATATTTCGCGTGACATGTAACTATATGTATTAGAGAGTTCTAATAAGGTTACAATTAGTACGTACGTAGTTATGCACAAGTAATGTTTGCACTCTTTCGGAAATCTATTTAAGTATTTTTGTTAGAAATAATAAAATGTTATCAAGTTTTACTTTACTGATCAGACATAATTGTTAACACGCTATAGACAAAATGCAAAACAATACCGTAAATTAAATATCATAATTGAATGATTAAAGATGTTTTGATTTATTATATTGAATTCTTGTCTCTGGTTACTTACGATATTATTTGCGAACTGGTTTTAATTGTGATGATATTTATTATTTTCAAACTACCACCAAGTTATAGGTTATAGTAGGTACGCAGAAACATTATCTATTGGTTTTATTGGTTGTATGTATTGCTTATATGACGTCACTCATAAAATTTACATTTAAGACCTGTCCACTTCGTGTTGTTACGTCATTTGATAGGTATTTCCATACAATATTTCAAGTTTTATTTTCTAAGCATTTGGAATGTGTGACGCGAGTTATAGATAAGCGAGAATTGTATTACAGTTATAACTTTATTTTTTTATATTTAATCTTTGATTTCTCTCATCAGTTGTGCCACCCGACACTGAATGTAATGGATAAAATATTGTGAGTGTTCCCTGCAAGTGTTTTTCTTTATTTGAACTTTATATTTATGTGCTGGATGTGGCCTGAAACTGGTAAAAGCATTATATTATAATATGGCAATCATGCGCCACTTCGTATTGTAAAAATTATTCTGTTGTTTTATGAGAATTACGTATTTTATCTGGATTGATGGTGGCTTTGTCTTTATTTTTTAAATTGTAATTTATCAGTACTAATTATCTCCTATAGGTATAAGTCTTATATAATTCTTATAAGTCTTATTCTCAATATAAGACTTCATTCGATTTAAGTATTTTTTAATTCATTTATTTTTCCTGCATTCTTGGTACGCACCTTTTTTCTAAAATTAGTTTAACTCTAATGCAGCTTAATAGTCCAGGATCCACGGTCCATTTTTGCACTTGATTACTATCAAGCTAATTTTCCGTCAGTAGCTTCATTTTGATGAGACGCCCAACATTTTCTTAACAGTCATATTGTTCTACAAATTACGTGGTATGTTATCTCGGTCCTACGCTCCGAAATTGTTAATACCACAAGACCATTTTTCTCATTACTAACTGTAGGATACAAATATTACATAATAGGTTAGTGTGTTCTCTGCCCAAACAAAACAATGTCCTACAAGAAAACAGAGGACAAGAAGAAGAGGAGGAGAGAGAGAAGAAGAAGAAGAAGAGGAGAGGACAAGAATTTACATTTTTTCGTTTTCCTATTTGTAACATCAGATACAGTGAAACCATCTTTTTTAAAATATATAAAAAATGTCGCTTATGGTCGACACTAACGTGAGATAACTAATACGCAGTAAGCGATGCTCTGCGCATGCGTCCGGTACGCATGCTGTGACTCAGCTGTAGTAGCGAAATACAGAAAATAAATTGATTTTTAATTTCATGGATTTCAGATATGTATTCAATTGGAGCACCGCGATAACGTACCACGCAATTTGTAGGACAATGTGACTGTTAAATTATTTAAATATTGACTACGTAAAAAAAAATCAGCTGGTTAGTAATCATTTTTGAGGACCTCGTTAACGATACATGTTGGAAGGAGGGGACTTTTTGATCAAACCATATATTTTGTAGGACAAATATTTTTTCGAATAATTTAGATAATTATCATCAGATTTAACAAAAAAAAACCCAGTTAGTAATCAATTTTTGAGAATCATCAAATCAACACATTTTATCCCTGCTACCCCTATTACCTACCACAATTGAGTTTTCGTACGGGAAATTGTTGGGCGTCTCATCAAAATGAAGGTACTGACGGAACATTAGCTTGATAGTAATCAAGTGCAAAAATGAACCGTGAATCCTGGACTATAAATACAATATTAAAGTTAGCAAAACAAGATATTATTATCATAATACTTAACTAGTTATAGTTAATTGTTAAAAACATCATGAAACTGGATTTTTCTAAATTTAGATACGGATTATTGTAACAAGTTTTCCGTTTTTCTGTTCTTATCACACGTGCCGTGGGTTTATACGAGCAGAAAGTTCTGTAGAGGATTTTTAAATAAAGTGTTGCGGTTTCATCAGTTTCTTTTTTTCAATGGCAGTAGCGACTTTTAAACGGAAGCGGCGGGGATTATGCTCGTAATGAAATCTGTCGGGAGTGTCACGAGCAGAAGTTAAACGACACGTTGAGACGCGGCGGTCAGCTTCCGCTTATCTGTGAGACCTATTAAAGGAGCGACCTCTCTTTTCCCTTATCTGGATCTCGTAGTTTTGTACAATTTTAATAATAGTTCTTTTCAATTTTGTTTCTCGTCAGTTTGGGCAGAACTTCAAATGATAATGTCTCATAGTCATCAACATGTGAAGTAATTAATAGATGTGTCTTTGTGTTGTGTATATAATTAATAAGCAATACATGTATTTAGACTAGCAGCCTCTCGGGACTTCGTTTGTTTATATTTTTATAAATGACAGCATAATACATTTTCTGCGTGTAAGTCAGTTTATGAAACCACGCTAAAATGGCTCACAGACAGCAGGAGTTGTTCATACTTACATGATACCTGTTGTTATATTTTGGCCAATTTAAACTATTTAAATTATAATCTGATGTATGAGTTATATTACTGCAAAGTTTTATACAAATCCGCGTTTTATATGAATGAGTAACAAATAATATCTATCTCGCAAACTCTCCTTCCGCGGACATTGTACATACGATATGAGCCATTGATGATATATTTTGATGTAGGTGCTTTTAGATACACTATAAACAATATCACTATTTTTTATTATCTGTTATTAGCGGATGTGCTCGTTCTTAGTTTACGTCATATTCCAGTAAAACCAACATTATTATAGGTCTTGAGTAATTTTAATAATTATTTATTTTATAGATGAAATAAATAATACAAATGATTGTAATATGAAATTTGACACGTTGAGTACCACGGGTCTCTTGCGAAACTGACCTCGGAAACCATTTTGTTTTAATGATATTATGTTAATGAAAATGGTAATCACAGTAAATAATAATAATAATCAAGAAGTTAAAAAAATATTGTATGAATAATTTCGTAGTTATATTTGAAACTTCCTAATTATATTTGAAATTGCAGCACATAAGTTCATGTGAGACAAACATAATTTTAGTTCTCTATACTCTATACTTATTACGTCTTTGCTTAAACCTTACTATATGGTAACTAAAGAAAGAATAAGATAATACGTAGTGGGCCTCCTGAGCAAATTCACAAACTAGGACATATTTAATTGCTGGCAGTCAACCTGTTAATGTATTGTGAAAGGTTACTCCGAGGAAAATACTTTTCAATATTATTTTTCTATTTCCGTTTCCAACGCAAACTTAAGATAAAGAAAATATTTACGATGGATTTTCGCAAAGTAATTACATCATCAATAAAATATAATAACTATATTTTTTATAAATATGTGTTGGAGCCTGTGCAATTCTTTTGCGGAAGCGGCTTCTTCATAACTATTTCAGCCGCATAATTCCACATCTCGCACGTGAGATATCCCAATGAAGTTCTTAGAAGTAGGGGCTTATTATAACTGGCCTCAGAACTGTCGTCTTTTGAGGTTGGTTATACATAGGTATAGAGCAGCAGTCAGCAAACCGCGAGCCTCTTTCACTCTTAAGTTACGACTCTTCCACAAAGTGTTTAATGCAAACAAATAATATTATCTATTAACTTACCTTATAAGAAACAAGTTAACATTTTTAGAAAGAAGATATAGCACGGTTAATCTCTCACATAAAAGACATATTGAGCAAAGGCAAGCTAGAGAGCGTATTTTTAATTCTAATTATTTCGATAAAATTGTATTTACTAAAGTAGAGCTTGAGTTAAAAAAAGTCTCTTTGAAAAAAAAAACAGTTTCGTATTGTATATATTTTGCTATTCTAGATGACGAGTTTGCCGACCACTGCTATAGGCTAAGAGTACACTTTGAACATCAGGGATATAGCATGATTGACATAGAGAATGTAATTACCTGATGCGACATACATATTTATTTATCACTAGTCGTCTTATAATAATTATACTGAATATACTTTTAATGACGCGGTTGACTTATGATATGCTCTTAAATTGTTAATTGTTTTCGTTCCAAGTTGTTTGCAGTGTATGCTAAGTTGACTCGCGGCGCATCCTTTATATAAGTGTCGTACAAGAATTTTTATAGTGCGCGTTGCAAGGTGTTTTATAAAAACTTGTTTCGCTGAGTTGTGACGTTGATTGCATGCTATTGACGTTTGTATATTGTGTCTATTAACCTTGCTATAGTCGTTTCGTCCTCGCTTTGAACTGGGGTCAACTCCATAAGACAACTCTTTTAAAAATTATGTAGCGTCTTAAATGTTCTTCTTTATTTCTTTCAATTAGTTTTATAAATGTGAAAGTTTTATTTGGTAATAAGTTGATAGGTCCTTTTAATCTTGTCACGAGTTTTAATTACAATGTTTGTTTTAGGCTAAGAGCACTTTATTACATTTGTACGTGTCGTCGTAATTTCTACCTTGCTAGACTCATTTTGAAGACTTTTTTATGCTTATGAGCTCACTTGGACGGTTCATAGCCACAGTTAGACCTCATAGGTGGTTATAGAGATAATTTGTGTTTGCGGCCAAATTTATTTTGAGTATTTCTTTTCGGATATCTTATAAATCCCAAATGATCACCTTTCCAACAAAGTTTTAATTTAATACAATGTGGCAAGATGACGTCAGCACATCAGGTCCACTAGTCTAGTAATATATACTAGTGGGCGCCCAGTGGTCGACATTCGACCATAGTTCATTGAATTTTTAAAGTTTGAACTTTATTAGGGTTCTTTTATCAATGGCATCGACTTCAAATATATAATTAGGTAGTTCAAATATCAATATTTTTTTATTTAATTCGGTTAATTTAATAATTAAGTTATTTTTCGCTTTTTAGTGCCTTATTAGTTTTTCACATCGAAGGCGGTTTATTTTTTTTTGTAAAAAAAATTATTTCCCCATTTTTAGTGTTCATAAACATATCTGGTTTGTAATGGGTATAATAAATCGGTTCCAACTTCACGAAAATACGTAGAGACGAAGTGGGTGAAAATCAAATAACGATATTTCACCCCCTTAGGGGATGAATATTTTCTTCAAATTTATATGGGACCAGCGCTGAATATAACTAATTCAAATAAAAAAAGAATCATTAAAATCAGTTCATAATTTGCGGAGATATCGATTAACATACATAAAAAAATACATACAACCGAACGTAGTAACCTCCTCCTTTTTTGAAGTCGGTTAAAAATACCGACAGTCGAGCATAGCAACCTCCTTCGCATCCTTTTTTGAAGTCCGTTATTGACGGACGTCAAAATGTCTTTTTTATTTACATGTGTGTATATCTTGTGTAAAATTGAAGCAGTAGTGTGAGTAATGCATATTTTAATTAATTTAATGTACTTCTAATGCATTTTATATAAATTAAATAGCTTTCTGCACTTCTCCTCCATATAAAATTTAACTATGCCAAATTTCACGTTCATCCATTCACGTAATTCTTTTAAAAAGGGATACAAAGTTTTGGCTTCACGTATTAATATATATGATTTACAAACCATAAGCGATAGAAGCGTAATATTAGGTTAGGTTATGACGGTTAGGTCTTTAAAAAAGGCAAAAGTTCACTAACGCACTCCTTTTTTATTTGCTGGACATAAACAAGGTGTATTGTATCGGCACGATACTTACAAACGACTGATTAATTTTAACTCGGCTTTTAATTACATTACAATCGCCTTTACTTCGTTTTATTTACTGCTTGCTCTGCGTTTATTAGTAATAATATAAATTCATAACAGGATTAATGAACGAAGTGGAACATTGAGATCATCACGGTTTCGCGACGATATTGTTTACTTTCGTTCCATTTCTGTGGATAATAAAAAATACATAGTATATCTGGCCATGCATCGGATATGTTTTAATGATACAATTTAATTCAATTAACTGAGAAAATTTTACAAAGGATTTTACTTTGTAATTATTAATTAGTCTGACTAAATAGGTGAACCTAAGAAGGTCCTTACCCGTTATCAGACTAAAGGTAATAATAGTTTAACATATCATTTTCCTGCATGATGTGCCTACTATTTCATGGTAGGTTACTCTGAACATTTATGATAAAGTAAGTCACATAAATGAAAATATACGAGACCTTACTGCGTAAACTGGAGCAAATTGTCTATGATATTTAAAAAAACCAATCATAGTGTGAATATTATACAAAGGAGTTTTTGGAGGGATCTTGGTCTGTCATGGAGTGAATTTTATTTTTTATTCATAATCTTGTGTTACTTGACTTTATATTGTGTAAAATTGGTGGTGTTTTATGTAATATAGTTTGTTTATTGAGCATAAGTGAAGTGAATGGAAAATAATACCACGGACCATGAATTCTGAGATGCCACAAAAATTCCATGGAAAGTTCTAACAAGATAGCCACCATCTTGTTAGTTCATTGAAATTATATCAAGAAACTTTTAATATCGATACTCACTTGACAATGGCAGTAATAGTCTACTAGAAAACTGGTTGCCAAAATGGAATGGAAAAAGAACTTGAAATACTATTAACTACTCGACAATGGCATTCATTGAAATTATATCAAGAAACTTGTAATATCGATACTCATTTGATAATGGCAGTAATAGTCTACTAGAAGACTGGTTGCCGAAAATGGCATGGAAGAAGAACTTGTAATACTATTAACTACTCGACAATGGAAGTAATAATCTAAAAGATTGGTTGCCAAAAATAAAGTAAAAAAAATATTATACACTCTGTGTCTGTAATGTATTTTATTTTCACTAAGATTGCCGTTAAATGTTTTGACATTTGCTATATGTACAAATTTAAATAATATGTATCTCTCCGATTTGTCCGAAGGCTTTTATAACACTAATAAAAACTGAACTTCATACCGTAGAAAATCAATGGTGCCATTTGTTATTTCTGTGACTGTATTTTTATCATTCATCTGAAAATAATGTGGAAGTAGGGTTGCCAGTCTTTTTGCGTTACACGGAAAAGTATTCAAAAGCCTTTAATTATCCCGTGCACTTATAAATCTTATGAGATAATGCTCTTGCTGCTGTAATCCGGTGAAGCTGTTAAGACCTTGCTATGTCAATAGTATAGTCAGTTCGAGAAAAGAAAGCTCTTACTGCTTATTGATAATAATTGATAATAGTTAGAATTACCTAAATGTGGGAAACGAGTTATGTTAAAATCATCGGAGAAACAAATTTGGGTAGTCGGATTTAGTGTAGAATTAAATGTATTGAATGATTTCAGTGTTACAGTATCTGTTGATTATAGTGTTGTTTACAAAATCAATTTGTTTATGTTTTAAGTTCTATTAAACACAGATATGCCATTATAAATCTGCATATCCAATTATAAACTGTACATAATATTACGAATTTTAACAGTAACCACAGTTAGCCTTGTGCGATGCCATATAATGCAAAACTATCATACATATGTGTAAGTTGACATCTATGATTCAGATATCTGATTTGTATTTCTATTTTAATTTTTTTCTTAATTTGTTTTGACTGATAACGTTTTATAAATCGATTCCGTACGGCTGCACGCGCATGACTCATATTATCACGGTCCGACTGAGCGCTCGGTGCAAGCGAGAGCACGAAACAAACAATAAAAAAGCGCGATCGGCCTAAGAGTTCGGCTTATGACGCATCTATCTCTCTTCCACTCCATCGGCCGATACGTCCGAGTAGAAGAGAGACAACGGCAGCACACAACCTATACGTTAACTGTTTTGTAAATTTTTGATCAATTTTGTGATAATAATTCAATTCAAATTATAAAAGTACGCAAACTTTCATCAATGTTTTCTTATGACGTTATCACGTAAAATTATCGTCCGTAAACCGACTGTACAGACAACCAATTTTTTTTAATGTATCAGTATGTAATGCTGCGATTTCCTTTGTTATTCTCATGTAAACCTAATTTCGTTATTGTACTCGGTAGTCCGGTGAAGGTGTTAGACCTTGCTAGGTCAATAGCGTAGTCAGTTCGAAAAAAAAACTATTATACTTTTCTGCTGTCTTCCGTTCCTCATTTTGATATTTCGGTGTTAACAACCCTAACTAGCAAAGAGCGTGACCGACAGAGCGGACCGAGCGATTACTTAAATTTGAGAAACGTGTGCCTCCGTGCGTCCGGCGTTTTATTTATTATTATTATTATACTTCTTATCTTTTATATCAGAGCTTTGAGAGAAGCGACGGTGCCGGAAATATATTCAGGTCATTGATATCGAGGGTGATTATAAATTTGTCAGTTCAAAGAGTTATCCTAATAGTGAGATTCATGGACCCAGAAAGCAAAACGATTGCTGCGAATAGGAAAATATAGTTTATTTTAAAAAAATAATGAAGTTAAAAATAAAACTGTAGGAATTTCCCTAGTATATGTAATACTCGAGGAAAAATATGTAACCTCACATTCTCATTCGATAACAACTGTTCATGATCACTTGCTTCATATAAGGTTAATATTATTTGATTTTATTGAAGGGAAAACTTCTTTAGGCGTGTTGAGCGCTAATTTGGCAGGATATATATTTTTTAATTTCGCGTCATGACATGCTACGTAAGCATGACCGACCGTAAAGCGCTTGCTCCGATTGCGTAAGACAAGCGACGCGTAGTATAGGGGCCTGAGTAAATGTAATAATCATATTTTGCAGTTCAACATACGTTTGATTGATTAAAAGACTTTATAAAAATGTATATAATTAACCACACTAATGTTAATAATTTCAATAAACAAATTCTCAAATTCAAATATTGTCGTTCGCAATATAATTAATATGAAAATTTAGAAGAGAACACGTTTATTTCGTTGTTTAGAGTTTTCACGTCTGTTGGCAGCCCCTATCACTGGCTCGACTGTTTATTTTAATAGTTAATATTATTTAATATTTCTGATGCGAATTATTTCCGAACAAATTTTAGGTCTCTATTCTCCATGGAATACAATGTTATCGCATTATAATCCAACCTCAGATCTAGACGTCGTCACAAACAGTTTCAGGAAATATAAAGATATATACTTAAGTAAGTTATGATAAAAAAAAGGAAAATGGAATCGTACATCTTGTTAAGTTAGTTTTTGAAGTTATTTGCTCTACCATACAATAAGTAGTAAACACCTATAAATAAGTTTGTACTTGTATAGAGGAGTCATTCTTACTAATTGTATCTATAGGATTCGCCTTGTATAACTCTTGTTGGTTTTTTGAATAAATTTTGAATAAATTTTGAATAAATTTTGAATAAATATTAAAAAAATGAAAAAGAATAATTAGCTGCAGCAAAATGTTAGTTTCAAATATACAAAAGAATGTAATTTGCCGAAATAATGGAAGATTTATTGGTAGAGGTTAAAACGTTACAAATAAACTTTTATAATGACAAAGCGACCGCTGGCGCTGCTGAGTTCTTAACTCAATCCTATGGTATACGGTCTGGTACAAGTATCGTTCTAATTCAGTTCTCACGGGAGAACTTTCTTTTACTAGCTAACCTCAGAACTACGATTTTTCTAAATAGTTATAGTGTGGAAAGAGTGGAATAAAATCGTCCGTTGTCAAAGCTTTCTACTATAACTGGCTTACCTATTACCGGCCACAATGCAGTTAGACATCTCAATGCAGTTAGGTACGTAGGATTTACCACGCCAGTAAAATATACCATTGTGTTTTATATTGTAGATATTGAATTGCACATGAGAGCGTGTTTGTTTGTACGAGTGGGTAGTTGCGGTAGCGTGAGTCAACCCCGGTTATCAGCGCAATGGATTTTGTCGTTGTTGGTGCATGAGGCGCCATGGCGACAACATTGCATCAACTGATAACAGTCGTTTACAATTTTCCGGTGACTTTCGCGAACATTTAGTATTTCTTGTTCATTATGTTAATTATTTCAATCAACATACTAGTGTAATGGATATCGCCTGTCGAATAAAGTTCACGAACGACGTTGACAAATTTAGAGTCAAAATTGTAATACACGTCTTGTTACTAACGTGATAAATGTTAATACGTGCAACAATAAATACATTCGAGTCGAAAACTCTAGATCTGAAAATATTTGTATGAACTGTTTATTTTATAATACACTAGCGGGCCCGGCGGACGTTAAGCCGCCCTGATAAAAAAGAACCTTGACAAATTATATACCTAAACCTTCCTCGTGAGTCACTTTATCTACTGGTGAAAACCGCATGAAAATCCGTTCAGTAGTTTTTGAGTATATCGCGAACAGACAGACAGACTGATGTGGCAGATGACTTTGTTTTATAATATGTAGTGATATTACAACATTATTTTAATGTATTTTTAGGAAATAAAATGACGATTTCTTTTCAACTGAAGCTGGCCAGATGTCACGCGTTAAGAAATCAATTTTCAAGTTGATGATTGAAATGAATCAGGCACTCACTAGACAGTTCCACCTACGATCGTATTAAAGTTGAATGACGGTTTTTCCTTCACTGATATTTTAGATTCATTGTTCCTGGCGAGCTAACATAGAAATTTAAACTTTTAAATGCTGTATCTTGGACTGGCGTGTGATTGTTTAGTATAATTCCTAGAAAATTTAATTCATAATTTCCATATTCACAAAGTATTGCTGATTGAAGTCTACAAAAAAGTTGAACAGTTGCAATAAAATAAATGTTGTGTGATAGTGAACAATTTTTCGTGTAGTTGATCTATGTGATGGGGCCCCATAGGCATATCCTAATACACCGGGTATGGTGTTTTCAAGGTAATCGAACCGGCACATTTGGCTTCGGGCCAACATTCTCGGATGCCTGCGGGACTGACGCGGACATTCCCTGTTTAGCATCACTCTCTGCTGTTATACTAAGAGATTTATCACGCTACTAGGTACTTAAGTTCGTTCCATTTCGGTATGCCTAAACATTTCTCTGCAAATGATGTCGAATGGCGACAAACGTGGATGTAGCTAATTTGGAGTATGGTGACCATAACGTCCTGTGATTTAGTACCTACGTAGAACATATTTCTTCATAAAGAAATAGATTTGGTTTGTGTAGAATATTTTGGCAAATAAATAGGTATGTAGTAGTATCATATATGATCCTTAAATAATTGTGAACACGGGAACATATTACATACATTAATGTTTAGGTCTTCGGGCGCAACCTGGGCCTCGCGATTTAGTATGCGCGTGCGCACGCTCTATTCGGAACACGCGAAGGCCGCACGGATCCACTTATTATGAGTGGATTATTGTAATTATGGGTGATTTTTTTTCAATTCGTGTTATCTTTGCGTTTCGAGGATTAATCATTATGATCATTATAATGCGACGACCTCGGATACGTAGGATTTCTGTGGATTTGTATAAAGAAAACATTCATATGTCACTCCGTAGTCAAACGTGTTATATTATTATATGTAAGTATAGCCGGCAATATGGACACACTTATTTTCTTGTAAGTGAAATAAAGCAATTGATATTTAATGGATATATATATATATATAAAGTCGTATATTTAGTTGTGTACCTTTCGAGTACAGATGTTACGATAAGCTTTCTCAAGTATTATTTTTCGTCTATGATTTTCTTCATAATCAGCTAAGTTCTAAAAGTAAATTCCTGTTATGTAGTATACTCTTATTGTAAAAAGTTTCCAATTTTACTAGATAACCCAGTTTTATGAACCTTTCACTTTCTTTTAAGTAATATATTTTCGTAATTAATAGGACATACTTATTTTGTTTGCATTGTTTATTGTAATGGTCATATTTACGGAAATTTTGACATTAACTCTTATGCCACACCAGAAACGCAATATATTATACTGATGATAGTAAGGGCTTTAGGTCCGCGGTCAGTAACACCTAAAATCATAAAATCCAGAATGATTTACATTCGTTGTAGTAACACAAAATAAAAATATATCTTAGGTGTTTAGAAGGAATTTATGAAATTTAAAACACTACCACAGGTTCAGAAAACATCCCAGTCATTGAGAAAAGCCGAAAATAAACTCTTAGGTTATTAACAATTAGGTTTTAACATTTTTTTATCATTCATAAGAGTATTTAGTGTTCATTCTTCATAATTTTTTAGTAGATGTAGTTTTTAGTAGTAGTTTTGTCAAGTAAGAGTTTTAAGTTCCCAGAATTCATACAGGTCTTTTTGCTTTTTGTCTAGTTGATATTATACGTGAAAATAATATGGAAATTAATAATTGTCCCCATCGCGCCGGCATTTCTACGTCGAGTGTTTAGTGCTTTTGTGACGCGCTCGTTCTGTATTTACTCTGTTACCGATAGATAAAAAATCGCATCTTACTGTGTTGAGGAAAATAGGTGTATATGGTGTACAAAATTATGAGACAATATTATGTTATATCGGTCGTTGAATCGTCAGTGTTCATGCGAGCTCCGCTCCTCGCGTACGTGTCTCGCGCTCTTATTGTCGGCCATGTTTGTTTTTTATCTGTAGTTAAACCGCGCGATCTTTTTAGTGTTCTATCCTATCTGTAATTACGTTTTATTATTCGCTTTGAGGATTAAACGTGTTAATATAATAATCGCTTCAAGTGTTGTAAAAAATGATAATTGCATTACACCGGCTATATTATCGTTGTTAATTCTCAATCCATTAGCTCTGCGTTTAACCACATGAAGGAGATTTTAAGGTTTCAGTTTTTTTTTTGTTAAAAATGTTTTTGATGGGCTTTATTATTGCACTAATGATCGTGTACTAAGTTGGTTATGTATGAGTTCATGCAGTAAGCTGGGTTTTATACTTATATATCATATATAATTGTATTAATTAGTCAACTGTTAAATTCAATTATTTATCAAGATTAATTTCTTCTTGTCATCTTGGAAAATTGAAGAGTTCAACAATGGTTATTTAAATAAAGATACATTATATTTCGTAGCATTATTCAGGTCATGGTTAAAGTTTTAGAGTAATCTATTTCATTTTATCATTAATCATTGGTCTTCTTAGTTAATCTGCTTTGAGGTCACGTAATTCGTTCAATGCCGGATTTGCTGGCATTAGTGGAGTAGATTGAACAGAAAAAGGGAAAAGGGTTATATTACATGAATAACGTACCGAGGGAGTTTTTGGCGGGATCTTACTCTGTCATGTAGTAGCTATTTTATTCATAGTGTTACTTGACTATATAATTTGTAATATTGGTGGCGTTTTACGTAATATAGTTCGGTTATTGTGCATAAGTGAAGTGGATGGAGAATAATACAACGGAGCATAATTCTAAGTAGCCATAAAATTGCCTGGAAAGTTCTAACAGGAGAGGCCACTATCGTTTTAGAATATTGAAATTATCACGACCCTTTTAATATTATTACCTTCTCGACAATAGCAGTAATAATGTAGTAGATTGGTTGCCGAAAATAAAATAAATAAAGTATCGAGGAAGAAAATCTTCTTAAAAATTAGGGGCCTATGGGTGTTCGTTACTTTTTTGAAGTAAAACTTCTTTAGACGCGACTAGGAGGTAACTCGACAACAATGCAACGGAAGTCCATTACGGCAATATGGCGTCACGTTCCTGTATTATCCGGTCTTTAAATATTTTTGATTTTGTCTATAAATAGTTTATAAACAAATCAATCAAAAATTTTTGAAAAATAAAAAATATTAAATTGAATAATAATAAAAATTATACAATAGAATTCATTATGCATATAAGGGCGCGCGACCGTGCTGCCATCTGGTTTCATTGTAAGTAAGTAACAAATTAAACCAAAGCTTCGTTATCTGTAGTACTATCTATCCGCCACTCTTATAACGCCAAAGAAGTTTTATTTTAATAGCGTGTGACGGTTACACGCACTCATTTTTTTGTCGTGCTGGACCAGGAAAACTATTTTCTACTGCAGGGGTTCATTCGCGTTATATTCTCGTCCAACATTGTGACCTTCTTATTTTAACGGTGGACGGTACATCGTCCCTTTAGTGAATAGAATTTCCATATAATTCTCTTGCTCTCTCGTCGCAGAAGGGTAAACACGATCTTTTACCACATTCATCGTTAAGTTCACGTAAAGTGATATAGGTCTTGTCATAATACTGTGATATCTCTTCTGCACTATCGATTTTCAATGTACAACGTATTTTAGATTCAATAAATCTACTGTAAAAAAGTAGTTTTTTTAGAGCATTTTCATGTATGTCGGTTTACTTTTGCGACTTTCTGTCTGTTTACTAGTGGGATTTTAAATTTACTGAACGCGTATACACTTGCTGATCAGCGTGCTTAGACGCTCAAGTAAATAGGTTGTTAAATAACGTGAGTAACTCAAATGTGAAAACTTATTTATACCTTCAGGCCAAGTCCTACTAAAAATATAATTATAGTTTTAGTCTTAGATTTAGTTTAATTTAACAAAACATTTATTTTAGTCTCACATATAGTTCAAAGATTTAAAGCCGATTTAAGATTCTAAATTGTTCAAATTACGAATAATATACTACTTTTACGTGTATACTCGTTGTTATTTATTAATTTGAATTTTCGCTGGTCTCCCGAAAAGTGCTTACTGCCTCCATTCGTCGTAGTCCTAATCTATTTAGTTGTTATCTTAATGTACTGAACAATCAATTATCTATTACAGAGTAATGACATCGGCAACTATGCGTGTCGCAGTCGGCCACAGCTCACCACCTAAACGCGGACAACTCGTTGATGCCAAAATCATCGCTCCACCTATTTACCTATTTAAATAGGATAGTTTAGTGTTTTCTATATATATTTCGAATATTGAAAAGAAAATTATAAAATAAATGTGAAGTGAATTCAAGTGAGTTTTGTGTCAGTAACGTGCGTTAAAAGATTCGGGAAATATCTAGTTCGGACTACTACGCCGACCTTATCGTTGGTGGCCCGATGTTGGTGTTACCATGGCTTATATGATGAAGAAGAAGCGATACAAGTTCGAAGTGCAGTGCTGCCTGGAGGAGCTGACCGCAGTGACCTTCGTATCGGCAGTACTATTCGCTAAAGTCCGGCTACGCGACGGTGGTAACTTCCAGGACTATTCTAGCAGGTATGTGTGCGTATTATTATGCTAGTTCCGTGCGTCAGTAAGCCACACGTAACTTAACGTAACTTTATGATGTTGGAAGGATAAGTATTTTTAAGTAAAGCAATATTGTCTCTTCTCCCAATTTTATTTTTCATCTTATATTTGGTTTTTAAGATATTGGTTATATATCAAATATAAAACATTAGGGAATAACAAATACATATATACAAATACATATATACACGTACAGTATAGTGATTGGGTTATATATAATATTTTAACTTGTTCAGACCAATGACAGTTCTTCAAAGTGATATCTTTATTTAATTGACTGTGGTTTCCATGTGAACCAAATTACATTATAACGAGAGTGTTTAACCGCAGATAACATAAACGAGTTATCTCGTACAAGTTTTTGTCATATAATTTCATAACGCGACATTTAGCTGTTCCAATAGATACTTAAATAGAGCATCTGAAACCATTATAATCTGTAGTCGGGCATCGAAAGATTGAAATTGCTTCGTCGCGTCGGAGCTAACCGATAAACGAGCTACTGTGTTGACATTTCAGCAACATCTCCTTGATACTGACGATATAGTAGTAAATATGTTATATCAAACAATATGCTCTTAGTACAAAATCAAAAAAATAATTTTATGAGCATGCTGAGTCACGCGCGTAAATTTTCGCGGGTCACTTCACTAACGCAGCATTCATATGTGCGCTTACACATACATACTGTAGTGTATTTGAGTTACCAATAAGATCTTGTACATGAAGTAATAAAAGATATGTGATTTTTATTAAAAGGGTATATAAACGAAATCGAAGGAGGGTACGACAATAAATCGTGCAAAACATTTTTGTCATTGAAACTGCGCGTGGGATGTGCGAATTTATATTGCAATTTTACGAATAAACATTCAAATGAACCTTGTCTTTTGGCAATGACCGTTGTTTCTGGGCTACACTTACTATCAAACATCCTCAGTGAGAACTACGAAATAATATTTGCTGTCATTTTTGCAACACTGTATAATGTACTGGCAGAAGTTACTATGTAATAATGACAGGTATCATTATCATTACGGTTTGTTTTAAAAGTATGTCGAAACGTTTAAATCGTTGTGAAATATACGGTAAGTTATAATTAAGAGTCATTAGGTTTATGTAGTAATGCGTTATTTTATTACAAAATAAATCTAGTTCAGAACGAGAAGGCGTTTCGTGGCTTTATTGGGTTCCGACGCGGTCGTTACGTAACCGTGTCGACTTTTGTCGAACTCGTAACAAATAGACAATTTGATGTCGAATTGATTAATGATTTTTCACATTAATATCGTCGTATTATGCAGTATTGCCTTTACGGCAGTAACAGTTGGATCTTATAATAGCTAACTGTGCACATATAAAAAGCAAAAAACAAAAAGTTGAAAATTACATTAGTCTGGTTTTCACATGTATTGCCACTCTGATAATAATTATATACATTTTTATACACTTTATTAATTAATGACACATATGATGGGCTGCACATTCTTAACACAAGACATCAATGTCACATCGATGTTAGACGTATACACGCCGCTATACTACGCGTCGCTAGTCTGACGAGAGCCGTGCAAGCGCAATACGTTCGGTCACATTTACGAGCATGTCGTGACGCGAAATCATAACTTTATCTCCCGTAAAAATACCGCTCAGACACCAAAAAAAAATCGCACTTAAAAAAAAACATATGGTAACCCTATCTAAGGGGTCCTATTTAAAAACCATGTTGAGTTTGTCAGAATACTATACGAATTTGCTTTGTTACATTATTAATCAGTTTATATCCTTTTCGAATATTTCTTTTTTAGAATACCGAAGTCTTTTGATATTTTAAGTTTTCGTTGATACTCGCATAACTTACTTTTATTGGTTGTTATTCAATTATTATGATATATTATACATCTGTAGAGATGTTGTCACCCGTGAAATTGAACCGCGAAACGAGCGAGACATTAATTTATTCTGATTCAATAATCTCCAGTGGTTACGTTATTTTTGATAGAAATGTCAAAATCAAACGATTTATTTTTAATGGTGTAGAATTTAATAACGGCGATTTATTAATTAATTTACAATTGTGGATAATGGTATCGGTCAACAGTCCGATACATAATATAGTAACAATAATAAGAAGGAGCAATAATACTAGACTGAAAACCTACAACGCTTTATCACATCTATACAATTTACACTAACAAAAATTAAATGATGTAACATTAAATATTGATAAACATTTGAAAAAAAATAGAACAAGTATAGAAAGTTTCTGAATGGCAAAGGTTTCTTCATTTCAATAGTAACATTTTAGGTAAAGTTTTTTTGTATTAACTTATTACTGGATCATATAATGCATAATAAGCATAATGAAAGTTGAATGAATACCAGAGACATTGGTTTTTTTCTGTTGTTGATTGACCATAGTTCATAACTGTACCTGACAATGACAATAGTCGGCCAGTGTCATCGTAACGTGCGAACATGCAAGCGTTATGCAACAAACAATAGGTGTGAAAGGAAGAAACACGTTCACACTTAACAAGTTATACGAATAACGTATATCCATTTCTTAATTGTTTCATTGTTACAAATTGTAATACGATATAGAACAACGAATTATCCAACAGCAAAATAACTGATAACAGTTTATAACAACAATTATTATTATATAATAACACAACAGCGTCATTCATTATTGAAATGTAGCTATTATTAGACATATAATACGAATGTAAATATAACGTGTCTGTACTTTTTAGATTTTTGTAAAAAAAAAATTTTGCAGGTGACTAGAAATAAGTAATAAAATACATTTCAATCATTTTTAAACATGTCTGTGTGTCTGTCTGTTTGTTTGAACACGCATTACTGCTAAAGTACTGAGTTCACAATAAAACCTCACTAAGAAAATCATAAAGCTTATCCTCGAGTAACATTTAGTCTTTGTTTCATTAGAATCGGTTAACCCTATCAAAAGCTATTGTAATTTTAATGAAGACGCGACTTTACGAAAGGAAAGTGGATAAATAAAGGGACTTGATATAGATGATTTAATTAGTCACAGTTTTTTTACATTTGGTTCCACGCGGACAGTCTTGGGCACAGCTAGTTTTGATCTATACTCATAAGGCCGTCGTGCTAAACTATCTCTATCCGTAATTTTTATATTCATAATGTCATTTTAGACATCAATCGCTCATTGGTAATGTATTTTGATTATACGAGTTCAAATCCTGTAGAATCAGTTTTCTGCGAAAAAAGAAATCATCTTGTGTTAGAGCTTTTTTTATTTGGTTAACTGTCACCCTCAATTGAAATAGGCGTCACCGCGTACCACCGTGTGAGTTCGTGTTTAAACATACGTAATTTATGGACAACCTCCAAATTATAGGAACGTGAATATAGTATAATAAAACCTTTAGCGCTTTAATATCGAAGGCGGAATTTTCCGCATAATTACCCAGTAACGGAATCTCTTGAGAGTATCACATTCCCGCCCCAAAGATAACACGGCTATCTTTCATTAGCAATTTGGGCCACGGGGAGATACGGGCAACACAGCTGACAGTCGTTCAGTGTATTATATAGAATATTTATCTTTGTAACTTCATTGAAGTGAAGATCTATCAAAATCCTAACATGTTTATAAATTCGATATCAATTGATAAATTAGTTATCTGTATATAAATGGGCGTAGAAAAACGAGTCATTAGATTTTTTCCCCTATTTGTCAACCGATTTTATTTTTTGTATTATAAGGTTATGACGAGTTTTTTTTTTTAATTGTGGAAGTTATTTTTTTCCTCTATTCGTCATAATTCAGTACCCTCCGTCCACTACTCTACAATATCTATACCCTCTAAGTAAAATAAACGTCAAGTGATGAAAAAAATGGTAAAAAGATCAATAAAAATCAAATGAATTATGGTCGACTGTCGACCAAAGGACAACCACTAATTAAAATAAAAAATAAAAACAAAAAGGCGTTCAATAAATTGTCTGCAGTTCAATCTTGTGTATAATATTTTGATACAAATATCAAGTTTATATTATTTGAAATAGAAAAATCATCCTCCTGTTTATGTCACTTGCATTGTTATCTTATCCCGAGCCGTTGTAAATTTAAAGTCTACCTTATTACGTAGTTAATAGTATTTTTTTAAATCATTTTAAACGAAAGTAAAAGAAAACGAGCCAATAAAAGCGTGGTTGGTATTAATAAAATTTCAAGAACTTTAGAATATATTTTTTTACATATCTATTACTATCTATTTTATGTAAAAACAATAGCTAAAGATTTCTTGAAATTTCACTAATTTTACACCCAGGAAAATTGTGTCTGTAACCGGGAATTGGGACACACTTCGGCCTAGTCGACGTGGAAAACGGAGCAAAGTACTATAATTTGCAACTCACACCAATCACTCGGATCATCAATCTCCAGCGCTCACTTATTTGTTTGTCCTTTATCATACACATTTAATACATTATTTATTTATTTACAATTGTGGATAATGCAACAGTCAACAGCGCGATGAATAATATAATACAAAAGAGCATACTCGACTGAAACCCTACAACGCTTTGTAACATTGATAGAAATTATACTATTAATAATATTGAAAAATTACATTATCTAACATTAATTATATTAATTAACATTTGTAAAAGAAAATGAAAACAGAACAAGAATAAATATGAAAAAGTGAAAGTGGATTCATCTATAAAAACTAAACTTAACATATTGGAAAAGAAACAAGATGGTAAATATAATAACGTTGTTTAAATAGTCATTGATATAAAATGTGTTTAATTGACCCTTTGAATTTAAAAACTCGATGGGCATATACTACATATATGTCTAATAAGACGCGCCTGGATGCGAGCTCATTGTACAATTGGATTGTAGTAAGAAGTATTATACATTTCAAATTGCCAAATTTCAACTGTTCTTTCAGGTTAATGATTTTTGTTTAATAACTTTGTGGTTTACATTCCACATTCCATACATTCAACGCGAATGTTAAATAAGTCAATATCATATTTAGAACCAGCTGTGCCGGCAACTTCACACGTGGTTTTATTATTTGTTATAATTAATATTTTTGTAATAAGCATTTCGGTTATAGGAAAAAGGACATCGCCTTTATATCTCCGTGTTCAACTTTCAAATATTTAAAAATACCACTTTTCATGGCGTTCAGTTGATAGGTACAAAATTCAATGAGCTCTAGCACCATCTAGTAGAGAGTTATTGTAAAGTAGATAGAGCAAAAATATTCTCTTTTTTTATCTACGTATACAGTTCCATAAGGATCGGTAAACGATACAGAGGTTGAAGTACCGCAACACTACCTGGCGGCGAGTTACAGTAAAATAGATTAACATTTCTTTTAATTACTCGCTTTTGCTGTATTAAGAATAAACAGTTTTATGAGACTTATGCTGTTTTTTCGTTTTTAGCTTATCCTCGATTTGATCAAAATTTAACTTCTATTAATTTTGTTTTTTCTTGACAATTGACATTGTTGGTTATGGAACGCCATAACAATAAAATTTCAATCATTTTTAGAAATATCTGCGTGTTTGAACACGCATCACTGCTAAAGTACTACGTTCACGATAAAACCTCACCAAGAATTTTTTTTTGTCGAACTGATTACGCTATTGACCTAGGAAGGTCTTAACAGCTTCACCGGACTACCCAAGAAAATTATAAAGTATATCCTCGAATAATATTTAAGTCTTGGTTTCATTAAATTCGGTTCGCTCTATTAAAAGTTATTGTAATTTTAATGACGACGCGACTTAGTACGAGAGGTAAATAGATAAATGGACTTATAATACACACAGATGATTTTATCAGTCAGCGTTTTTGTTATATTAGTACAGCTAGTTAATAATATGAGTAGTTATGATACTTTGTAGAGATATATTTGAACCAGAAATGGATCTTTCCGTTCTTTTTACTAATGCGAAGACGCGAAAAGGCGGTTAACCATAAAAAAAAAACGTTTTCAGCTCATTTTTAACATACTGACATTGCAACGTTTCAACAATTTATAGACTTACGACATATTACAGTGTGTTCTCAAGAAACGTAAAACTGAAACAAACTTCACACCTATAATACTTAAATCATTGCAGAATAAAAAGAATATAATATGTAGAGATTACGTAAAAATCAAACAGTAACATTTGACATACAATTATCATTACATAGTATAAAACAAAGTCCCCTACCGCGTCTGTCTGTCTGTCTGTTCGCGATAAACTCAAAAACTACTGAACGGATTTTCAAGCGGTTTTCATCCGTGGATAAAGTGATTCACGAGGAACGTTTTGGTATATAATTTGTCAAGGATTTTTTTATAATCAGGGCGGGACAACGTCTGCCGGGCCCACTAGTAGTTTATATATGTCTGTTACACAATAACAGGCGGTTCAAAAGTAATAAACAAATTATACGCAATAACGTCTATTTGTAATTTAATCATGACATGCATACTGATATAACATATCAATAAATAACCCTCAGAATCTTACCTTATGTTATTCAAAAAATCGTCTCCTACATCGAAATCAAAGTACACTAAATTACTTTAATTGGTAAAAATTGGTGTTACGATAGTTAAATAAACTACAATTGATTACATCTTCAAGGATGACAGTTAGAGGTGATCGTCAATTCGTGTGCCATTTCGAGGAGCAGACAGCCGGGAGCCGCTGATCGCCGGACGCCTCCGCATTCTTGTGTCCCCCAGGCCCCTAACCGACTACTTCCCCCGGCTGATGATGGCCGACGAGTCGTTCCGTTCGACCCACTTTTCTGATTAAACTGAATGGTGCATATCGCGACGAGCTAATCATAATACGCTAATAATATTAGAACTATCGTGTATTGGGTTTTATATTTTATTCATAATCTTGTGTTACTTGACTCTATATTTTGTAATATTGGTGGTGTTTTATGTAATATAGTTCGGTTATTATGCACAAGCAGTGTTGCCGTTTAAGAAATAAAAAAGTCCCCAGACGTCAATTAAAAAGTCGCTGGATTTTGAAAAATACATGATTAAAAAATACGCCAGAAGTCGCAAAATATTTCACAATATTTTATGATAACAAATATGGTGAAAATACTATATTGCGTATATTCATTTCACTGTGATAAAGCGAGCAAAGGCTTTAGTTGGATCAGTTATAACAAGTTTTAGCCACATTATAACTCTTCTCGCTATTTCTGGTCTATACTTTTATTTATTTATTTTACTTACTTTGAGCTTTTGAGCATAAGTCTTTTTTAAAGAGATTTCCATTTCAACGAATAGGTTTTGATATAAATGACGACAATTGAACAAAGAAACTAAAAAAGGCAGGTTTGTTTTGCGAAAACGTAACATATTAACTGATTTTTTCTATCTCTTGGCGGTGGTAGTAAATGAATGAAAGTGAAAAACAAAACGATATCTATCTGGTGTATAATTTGATACAGTGAAGGCACCCAACCGATTAAGCCCCGAGATCAAACGTTATTCTGGTAGGGGAATTCCAAAAAGAACAATAGCAATTCATGTTTTTACCAGTAATTATATTTAAATCAGTACCAAAATATTTATGTATTTTCAATATTCAATTAGTCGCTATAATTCGCTAATTTTTTTTAAGTCGCTAGATTGAAAAAAAAAGTCGTTAAACATACCCAAAATCCACTAGATCTAGCGACAAAGCCGCTAAAACGGCAACAGTCTGCACAAGTGAAGTGGATGGGAGAAATGATAACACGAAGCCAGAATACTGAGATGTCACAAAAACTCCCTGGAAAATTCTAACGTGGGGGCCACCATCTTTATACTTACTTTTATACTTTACTTATACTTTATAAACGCAAATGGTCCCACCGAAAAATTAGAAATCTATAAAATCATATTCCTTGAAATGGTTTGTTATGTTACACAGAAAACAAACAAAAATGAATTTATAGGTTGTCAGAATAGTGCCGAAATTCGGTCGTGGTGTAAACACCACTCACGCGCACGCCGGCAATACTCGGGGGGCCTGTGCGCTCTGATTGTTTACTTACGTAGTCGTACGTAGACGATTCTTTTGTTTTTAATGAGGGAATTAATCACAATTACTGTTGTTTAATTGTGTTAAAAGCGAATTTCTTGAGTAATTCGTTTATGTGATGCGATGTTTATACTATCGTATCTTGGTTCTAACGCCCGTCCGTCTGTTCTGTGATATACATCCTCATTTATATCTTAACTTCAATTGTTTGAATTTTGAAATACGACTTTTGCTTTATATAAAATGATTATACCGAGACGAAAGATTGTTAAATATAGTTTAGCGTAATATAGCCTTTGTAGTGTCGATATACGTAAGAACCTAGAAAAGCTAGATTTCGTAAAATACCGGCACAATCTAAATACTAGAAACTGTGACAAACTGGTTGTCCCACGTTTTAGACTTAGTAAAACCAGTAACAGTTTTTTGGGAAATAGTGTTAGATTTTACAACAAAGTCCCAAAGGATATTACCGATTTGCCGGATTGTGAATTTAAGCGCCATGTCAAGCGGGTTTTGGTGTCAAAAGGCTATTATAGAGTGGATCAATATGTGAACGATGGTGATGTCTGGAATTGACTCATCTCTGTGCATCCATTAAAAACGTTTGTGAAATTTACTATTATATAGAATATATTATTATTCTAAATATTATATATATTTGTTAAAAAGATAAACCAGATCGAGTTTCTTGCCGGTTCTTCTCGATGACTGGGTTGTTTTCCGAACCGGTGGTAGTTTTGACATTCATGAGTGCCTTCTTAGGGCCTAAATTGAATAAAGTGTTTTGAATTTGAATTTGAATTTGGATATAACGGTGACAAAGTTAATATTGACTAATATATTTATATTCTTTGGTATATCATTATCTTTATAGTATACACAAATTAAGTTGTTCACAGTTGATTAAACAGGCCTACAATCCTGTGCACACTGTGGGGTTGGCAGAAAGTATTGTTTGTTATATTTCTGCTTATGTGTACTATAGGTAAAAAATATAGCAACAAAAAGTACTGAAAACAATTGTATGTATATTTAATTTACTCTTAGCCTCATTACTTGTTTCATATAATTACCAAAACATATACTAAAACTTCGCTAAAGAATATACATATAGGTATTCGAGTTACAAGCATACCAACAGACAGACAAACAGACAGGCCGAGTTACGTTACCTTTTATCATATGTAAGCATGCTTTCCTTGTTCTTATCATTCAGTCAAGGTTGTCCAGTGGCTCTTAATACCTTCGACAGTTGTAGTATAAATAACACTGAAAAACAATTAATTGAATTTATTTATAGTGAGTTATTTGTGGTTCGTGTGCATAGTTATCGCAGCGTCTGCGGCCACTTTGCCGGTTCAACCCGCATTGCACCAGAACACCAGACGTTCAAGGTCTTGCCTTTGCGCCAGATTACTTTGATAGGTATATGTTATGTAGATACGATCATGAAATAGGAAACGGTGAAGTTATTTCACGTGGCGTAATAAAAAAGTGCTGCGTTTGTATTTTATGGTAATAGATGGCTCTATTATTGGAAATACTTTTTGCTGCTTTTAAATTTTGATAATAATCACTTGTAATATTTTTACAAAATATTTACCTATTAGAATCTCTTCTTCAACAAGTAACACTGTCTTCGTTCTTATGAAAATGGTTTTGTAGTTTCAGTGGAAACTTCGTGTTTTACTTGTATTAATTGTGTTTTTAAGATCTAATGTTTTTCTTTTTTACACTTTGTATTTTTTAACGTGTAACCACAATCTAATCTGATGTTAAGTGACTATGTGGTCTATGATGGTAAATACGCTAAACTTAGAGAAGGAGCTAGCTCTGAAGTGCAGTTGCCGTAACACACCAACACCACGAAACAACAACCACTTGTCTTAAAAAAAATATTACACTATAGCTTACTTTCGTATAATTTTCTAACTAAAGTTTCATGAAAATCCGGTTGAGTAGGTTTTGCGTAGTAACAAACATCAATCCCTCATAATATACTTTCTTGTTTATAATATTAATGGAGTTCTTCGTTCTGCTTTCAGTCAATGTTGTGTTTGTTACTTTACGTAACACAAGGAATAAGCATTGATGACACTATTAAAATATGGAGTTATATATAAATTTACCGTCAGTGCATTTTCTTGTACAGTGGTAATCCGGCACCCCCCTGTAGTCTGACATGTCTAAGTATTATTACATATTTAATATTTTTATGCGTCATAAATTATTTGATTCATACTATGATATTTATTCATAGCTTTTGAATATTTTAGTACATATGTACATTTGTGTTTGTACACAATTATTTCCTAATGTAAAGTTATTCATTTTTGTAAGTTTTATAGCATTGACGTTAATTTTACGATAAAACGTAAGCTCATCTTGTTTAATTTACTAAAATTCGACATACATAATGAAGTATGATTTGTACTTTAGAGTATATCCTACTATAGAATCTTATTTTGGATCTGTAATTGGTCGGATATCACGGTACTCTTTTGTAATAAAATCCGGGCGTTATGGAGTCTTAGGCAGTACTCTATAATCCGGCAAATTCGATAGTTCGACACTGCCTTGCAAAACTTTGTCGGATTACCGGGAGTCCACTGTAGTAAACTTCAATTATTGAAAAAAATGGTAACCACGTTATATTTAAAAAACAGAGCTACTGTTTTTACGTTACATAGTTTGTTTTATGTGACTTAAAACGTTAACTTTCATCAAAATAATTAATTTCATCATCGTTATTATACCTTTAAAATCGTATAATCTTATCTTTTATTTTAGGCAACAACCTAATTATAAAAAAACAGTAATGTTAAATATTACCGTCTTTATTAACATTAGTAGTGTTCATCGTGCAACATTACAAATTCAAAATAACACCCTTATCAGAGGTTACTAACGAATGTAATTACCTGAAGCAGTCATAGACTTTATCAAAGGCGGCGGCGGTCGTCACACGTCTGGGATTTGCACAACACAATACAATGATATCGTGTTTATGAGCCTTGAGGTGAGCTGATACGATTAGATGTTCCGGTAGGAAGTGTATATACCAACTCGAAAAGGGTTCGATTTTTCATCCTTCTTCATATTTACAACCGATTCTTTGGAGTGAAATCTTTATTCTAAATGTCATTATCTAGTCTGTCATTGTATCGTAACTTCACTAAGTTTTTACCTGATAAGTTTTCCGGTACTTTTTAAAATGACTGATTTCGATAATGTGAACCTTGTCTCTGCCGTTCGCGCCGCCATATTGGAAAAATGGCGTCTAATAGCAATTTTTTGACAATATCTCCTTTCTAACTCATTTTACAATAATATCCTGTATATTATATATACAAATTAAACAATTAAATTGTACTATTATAGCGCCGAACTGAAAAGAATCATTGAATGTCTTGTTCAATTCTTTTTTTAATTAAAACACGTCGAGGAATAAATAAGTTCTCAAAAAGAAATAAAGGCATAATATTAGGTACGTATCGACGAAGAGGACATACCAGATAAAAGAAATGCGAAATTCAGGTATGTTAAAACATCTGTGTTGATAGTTTAAAGACGCTTTAACTAGGAAATTCTCCATATCGGTGTAGGATACATTAGACACTTTCTTATATCTCTTTCCATTATTATCGCTTTTTCATAAAGTGAACCCTTTTCTTACATCTGATTAGCGCTGTTAGCTTGATGGGCCTTAATAGCTTCGTCGGGCTTTGTAGCGAGGGCGAAAAGCACTCAACCGAAATGGCAGCTCGCGCAAAGGTATAATACAGTAGTCATTTACTACTGAGACGTAAAGATGAGTTGTGGCCATCGGCTTTACCACAAGGTAACTGGATATACAAATTGAGAAATTGACAGGTTTTCCTTGTAAGTCATGCTCGGGTTAGGTTCTGGTCCTATAGGTGGTAGAGTCACGCTGATGCTATTACTGGTTTTAACATGAATGTGTCGGTTCGTCCGGGGTACTACCACCCTACTCACAGAAAACCGACGTGAAGTAACAGTGCTTGCATTGTTGCGTTTCGTTCGGTCAGTGAGAGCGTCGGAGGCCCACCTCCTCTCCCTCCCTTCCCCCCACCCCAAACACAGGCTGGCAACGCACTTGTGACTCCATTGGTGTTGCTAGTGTCTATGGATAGCGGTGATAACTTACCATCAGATGACCCCCCTGTTCGATTCCCTCCTATTATATTAAAACAAAAGGTTGAGTCGTTGCTGGAGCAAGGGTGATGTGTCGTGGGTCTCGTCTCTCCACTGCACTGGTTCGGCCGTCTGGAAGACAGTCGCGGTGTACAGTGCCACTTTGTAAATTGCAACGGGTTGTGTATCCGAAGATTACATTTTGGACACACTTTTACCTGGTAATCATTCTTGTGTTATCTGTGGCTAGTGTTGTCTATATTTCTGTCCAGGCTGTCTCTCTCTAGCGCGGGAGGCCCAGGACGAGTCTGGTTCCCTGGGCGACATAGTACTAGCTAGCACGAACCCGTGTCATCCCATTGTGGCGATTGAGGGTACATCATGGGGCTTAAGTTACTAGCCTCACGTTAATAAAAAAAATGAGTGCGTGTAACCGTCACACGCGATTGAAGTAAAACTTCAAATGTTTTTGATTTTGTCAATAAATCTTTATATATCAATTTCTTCTGTGCGTGTGTATGTCACTGAACTCCTCCTAAACGGCTAGACCGATTTTGATGAAATTTTGTGTACGTGTTCCAGTGGATCCGAGAATGGTTTAGATTCACAATTGGACCCGGTAGGTGGCGCTGCGGTTGACTTTCAGGATTTTTTTTATTATCAAGGCAGGACAACGTCCGCCTGGCCCGCTAGTATCTTTATATATAAATTTCTCCTTTACGTGTATATGTCACTGAACTCCTCCTAAACGGCTGGACCGATTTTGATGAAATTTTGTGTACGTGTTCAAGTGGATCCGAGAATGGTTTAGATTCACAATTGGAACCGGTAGGTGGCGCTGCGGTTGAATTTTAGATTTTTTTTTATTATCAAGGCAGGACAACGTCCGCCCAGCCCGCTAGTTTATAGATAAAATTCAATGTTTGTATCTTTGTCCGTTATGCATGCCGAAACCACTGAACAGATTGTGATAATAATTTAGGGGGGTATTCTGTGGACGCTCGAGAGTGTTCCTGGCTCAAAAAATCTATATATATATATATATCTATATATATATCTATATCTATATAAATGCTTTTTAAATATATTAATGAAATTGTTTGCCTTCAAGAAAGAAAGGGCTTTTTCTTCTTATTGAAACTTTTTGATATTGGTTTGACATGTTTGACATATTTCAATAAGACATCAGTTATCACAATTATTCAATTCCATTTGTATTCAATGTCATTGTCTAGGAATTTATGTAGTTCTGGCATGGATACGAGGACATAGTGGGATACAGGGTAATGAAGCTGTTGATCTTATCACTAAAGAAGCTATCCAGACTGGATATTTTGATCACTATAAAACCTATGTTCAGGATTTACTGCCAACCCAATTACAGGCAAATCATATGCTTCCATTCAGAACAACATTTCTGGTAAGCCATTGCCATATAAGTTTCGTGACTGTTGCAAGTTTGCTGCATCTACTATCTGTAGACTGAGGATCTATCTGTAGGCTGAGGAGCTATCTGTAGACGCTGTAGTTGCTGGAATGATTTGAAATGAAGAAATAAAATCCGTAGCAAAATTCATTACTGTTAGCTTTACAAAAAAATATGTGACACCATATATCTACGTTTAATATCTCAGCCGAAAAGATTGTTTTTATGTGAAAAAGAAAATAAACGTTATAATTGCTAATTACAAATTACTAAAGTTATTACACACGGGTTTCATGTATACTTTACAAATTCTTATTAAAAAAAATAGCTAAATCAATATGATAATTTTATGGAGATAAAGTTTACTTTTTACGGCATATTAATTGGTGGAGTTGGTTAGAAGATAATAACATAAATGCGTTGTTGCGAAGATAGTAAAGGGGACGTGGAGGTGAGGGCCACAGGAGCAACCCAGGGGATACCGGGAAGACATTTCTTGCCAATATATATAGGATAATTTGGATTCACTATTGGACCCGGTAAATGTCGCTATAATCGGGTTCTAGGTTTTTTAAGATTTTTCGTGTTTGGAAATAAAGTTGGTACCGGTAATAACCGATTTGAAGCAGACGAACTTGCGCGAGTCAGCTAGTAGTTTATAAACAAATCAATCAAAAATGGTTGGAAAAAAATTATTAAAAAATATTGAATTGAATAATAATAAAAATCATACAATGGAATTAACTATGTATAATTATAAGGGCGCGCCACCGTGCTGCCATCTGGTTTCAATGTAAGTAAGTATCAAATTAAATCAAAGCTTCATTATCTGTAGTGCCATCTATCAGCTCATTCAGAACTTAAATAACACAGGAAATATTATTAGCAATTCTTTGTTATAAAGTAAAGAAAATGTAGAAAAGTACGAACAGGTTACTAGGATAAGTAACGAATTTAATTAATTATGATTTAATATAAGTTTTGGTTATGTTTAATTATTATCAAACCGGATGCTACAGAAACGTGCCACCATGTTGCCGTAACGGACTTCCGTTGCATTGTCGTCCAGTTACCTCCTAGTCGCGCCTAAAGAAGTTCTACTTCAAAAGGTTGAGCCATCGATACTGTTGATACAATTTACAAATATCGTGTTTAGCGGTAACAGGCCATGTCATTTACATTTAAGCAAGTGCTCGTTGCTCATCGTGCGGAACCGGACCAACGTACACCGGTTTGACAACATTCTGGGACTGCCCGACCGCCGTTCACGCACCTTGAACATATTGCTATATCCGATGATCGACGCGAGCCTCCAGTGATACACATAACACGGTCTAATTGTCGCTCTACTGTTTTAATTTATTTTGACGATATATAAACATAAGTTTTGTCTTTCTACCTTAGAGAATAGGGACTATATAAACAGCCTGCTTTGGGTTCTGCCGGTAGTTTTCGACGATATAAAAACATGGCATCGTTTAAAATAGAAATGTAGATTTATGTGTTCCAATAACATGATGAGAGTGTCAAGCCCGACGTTGTACCTGCGCATCACACGTCAACACCAGACTCTGAAGTTTGTGAAGTAAAAACGTTGCGTACGCGCCGGCGCCGCTCTCCGCTTGCTTTTTGTACAGGTAAATTGGTTTTTATAGTGTTTGTTACGCGATGAGACGGCTGTTTGAAGGACGAGTATATAAAAAAATGGGAAAACGTCTCTTTTTGCTTTAAGTCTGGGCGAAAAACTCTGAAGTTATCAATCAAGAATAATATATATAAGAATAACTTAATTATTCACAATAAGACATATTGTTCGATAATGTATAACTTAAGATTTTCATTACTTTCTTATATAGTGCCCACGCCCGCGTAACCACAGATCATGCCGCCGTGGTTTGGGGGTAAATTTCGCTCCCGCACACCAGACTAGGCCCCACTCGGCAGCAGCTCAAGCCTAGATCCGTTCCCTCGGCGTGGAGCCCTTGAGTACGCTGCTCGCGCGATACAGTGACACAAAATCTTACATCACTGCGACAACATTACACATATCACCTCCACACACGTGCACGCATACACGCTTACACATGCAAGTGGAAGGGTTTTATTTTTTTTTTCCCTTATCAAACTGAAACAGTTTAGAATATTATCCGATACGAAATATATATAAGGGTTGTTGAGGTATGTATGCTTGGTACACATATATGTTTCAACAACTCATATATGTATGAATAGTTAGCTTAGCTTAGCTTAGCTCACATAGGTCGCGAATTGCATGTATCAGGCAACAGCCAAAGCCGAGGTGTGCCGCGCACCCTTGAGCTAGTTGTCAAAATAAAATCGGCTGAGTGTTTTAAGCGCTCGCCTTAGTAGTCCGGTGAAGCTGTTAAGACCTTGCTTGGTCAATAGCGTAGTCAGTTCGGAAAAAAAAAAAACTTATATAGTGTTAGTGAGCACTAAGTATGATATATAGTAGGTTAAAGTTCCAGGTATGTTGCTGATGATAAATCCCATCCCATTCGATATACTATTAGTATTCATATATCCAATATACACGTTACATGTTACAGTAGATGACGTGCGTGTCGTAGTTACAAATGTTTTTGAAAAAGCATTTCTGTAATGTACACACCTACTCATAATTTTACGTTTCTTTAATACATTTTAAAGAAGCGCGTGCGGAGCCGCGAATAATAACTACTTTTTGAATAAAAGTGTTTATTAGTAAAATAATTACATAGTGCAATAGAATTAACGGTACTGGAGATGATCGTCTACAGACATACAAATTTTAAATCTTTATGGAAATGGTTAAAACACATAATAACGGAGTTGTTTCTGAAACAATAATTTCGAGTAATAGGTAACTTATTTCAGAATTAGACATTAAAAAAATAAAAATATAAATAATTCTAAATTAAAAGTTCCTTTGTTTAAAAAACAATTCTTACCAATGTGTTTCGCGCTCTGGTTTCATAATATTATGTATCGTTGCTGTAAATGGATTAAAGATAATAAATTATTGAAAAATGTATAATTACATACAAATGCCTTTTCTTAGGACATGTTTTAATACATACTAAAACCTTTTGTGTTTTAAAGTCAATGCGAGTACGTATCTCGTAATGACAATTGTTTCAATATCCCCTTATCTTTTAACAATATTTACTTATCAAACTCAGTAGGCAGTAGGTAGATAAGGGTTTTATATAGTACCGTATGTTTTTGATGATAAAATACCTATAATATATTATCAGTATTACATGTGTGTAAATAAATATAAATGTCATCTGAAATTTGTCGCAGACAGAGAAGTTTAACACGTTTTCTGCCACGTGTACAATTGGTGGTATACGTTAAACTTGATCCTTAGGCCATATGTACCACGGGTGGTACACGATTTAATAACCATTGAAAACGAAAGAATTTGGTACTTATGTCATGTTTAGACTATATTATGTTGTAAAGTAATATTGTATCATAATATATGACGTAGTCCCGCGAAACTGTAAAGGCTCCTCAAGCCAATAGCGTAGACAGTTCGAAAAAAAGTATGATAATATATGTATTTTTTGTCAAAATATCAAATGGTCTGAAGGACATGTCAGGCGAAAATAGCTTGACACGGAACGTATTAACAAGTTCACTATATTATGACTTTTTTATTTTATCGCAAATGTAATGGAAGTAAAAAAAAGTATGTATTTATTCAAAATAAATCTTCAGGTCCTAAATATTTATAAAGGTCCAAGCTGGTATTAGTTTAAAGCAAGTTTCACGGAAACAGCTCTAATGGTTTGAATGAAGTTTTCTATTTAAATATCGTTTGACTCTGCAACTTTTCTAAACCAAGTGATGGTTTTATTTTGCAAACTCTAATCGTCCGGATGTTAATTGAAAATATAACATAAGGGTTTCTAGGAAATTAAATTTACGTTACTTTTGCTATAACACTTCTGAATCTTACAGTTTTGAAGTTAAACGAATTGTGTGGCTCACAGTGTTATTAAATGTTTATTTATCCTTGACGATATCTGCACACATGTTTATTTATTTTATTTTTGGCAAGCAGCCTTTCAGATTACTACTGCCATTGGCGAATAGGCAATAACATTATAAACTTGTAACAAGACACTTGTGTCTTGCGATAATTTCAATGTTCTAATAAGATGGTGACTTCCTTGTTACATCTTTCCAGGGAGTTTTTGTGTTATGTCAGAATCAATGCTGCGTGATATTATTTCCAATCCAATTCACCTGTGCGCAATAATGGAACTATATTACGTAAAATAGCACTAATATTCAAATAGTCACTAATAGTCAAATAATACAAGATTATGAAGAAAAGATAAAAACCACTACATGACAGACTAATATTCCACCAAAAATTTTGCATGCATGCTGGCTATAACGCTGGCTTTCGATATGTGCTTTAGACGGTGTATCGTATCTGTACCAAGTCAACAAGCTGTTCTCCATTATCTCTGTGTTTATTCAATGTGGTATAATGCGAGACGCGAGGGCACCGGAGCCGCACCACAACGCATTCATTAGTTGCCGTATTATATTTATAATTTCCGCTTTGTAAGGATATTATGTATGTATACTAAACGTAAATGTAACTATATCTTTACTTAGTGTGGTATGATGATATGAACATATTCACTAATAAGGTATAATTTGACTTTCAAGGGAACTTAGATCAACTTATCTGAATACTTGCAACTGTAATGATTATTTATTGACGTACTTATTATAATTTTCGTATGTGACGAAAAGCTCGTTGCTCGTGGTAAAACTATACCATGGTGGTGTGGTATTTACTAGAGATAACCTAATTACTTAGCGTTATAGTTTTTGCCATAACTATACTATAGTTTCACTTATTCAGTATCATAACTCAAGTTATTTCAGCAGGATAGGAACAGAGAGTGTCAAATGCGTTGTATAGTTCTAGAAATATTGCGATTATTTTAAGTATATTGTTAAGATTTTTAGCTGCACTTAAGTTAATAACAAAATCATCTACAATAGAAAGTTATCCAGTATTTATATGATTTTTGTTTTATATTTTACTAGCGGGCCCAACGGACGTTGTCCCGCCGTGATAATAAAAAAACCATGAGAAATTATATACCAAAACTTTCCTCATGAATCACTTTATCTATTGGTGAAAACAGCATGAAAATCCGTTCAGTAGTTTTTGAGTTTATCGCGAACAGACAGATAGACAGACGCGGCAGGGGACTTAGTTTTATACTATGTAATGATTTATGTAAACTATTTCTTCAACACATGACTAAATGTATGAGAAAACAGATAAGTTGTTAAAAGTAGTGAAACAATTTTTATTCTATACGTGATCAACGGAGCCTTGTTTTATGCCCGGACTTTGAAGGACTTGACCGTGATGTATCGTATTTGGTTGATCATTTTCCTCATTTCTACAAAGATAGCTTAAAAGGTGAGTAGATGAGACTCGCATGATATGAGTCACATCTTCCTACCGCGGGTCTGCTTTAAATAAAGATGTAACACTACATTGAAGGCGTGACAAGTATTTCAACAGACTGTTTCATTTGGTAACATCTTGCGTCGGAATATATATATTGTGCTTTTTTTAATATATAGGACCTAAAAAATGGAGTTTTGTGAATTTAATAAAAAACTAATTTATTAATCTAAATTATTTACTAAATATTCCAATATTTTCTGATTACAATTTTAATATTCTTAATGCTGTAGATTACAACTTAAAAATTATCATAAATGAAGCCGCCATAAAGGCTATTATATTCTATAATTAAAAATCCAATGCTTATTCATACTTAAAATAGTAATAATGACTGTATAAGTTGCACTTAAAACGATTTTTTGATTTAATCTGTTTAAAATAAAACAAACGAAATCAGAAAAAAGATGTGGACCAAGAGTCTGCAGAAATATCTAAAAAAATATAACGGTCTGTATTCAGTAATATTTATTACTGCAGTCAAAGTCTTACTATTACATCGTCAGCCGGTCAACAATCGAATCGTATGAATATTCCTAGCAGATTATTATAACATCTGTAGTTCTAATTGTTCATTCATTACTCATACAATTGCTTATTAATAAATTATCTGTGACGAATATAGTATAGATTTTATAATATGTTATAATATTATACAGACAGCCTATTGGGCGCACGTGCGCTCTGCGTGTGCTGTATCTAGCGCATTACGATAAATTTTCTTTTATGGTTAAGGAAATCATGTAATCGCGTCTTATATTCACTTAAATTTATTTATATCCAGTTCATGAGAAGTTTCCTCCCTGTTAGCACAAAGGATCGGGGGAATTATACTAACATTGACATTTCACGTTGTGCAATTGATTCGATGAAGGTTAACGTCCTGTTAAATGAAAATTAACAACAGCTTCTCGAACAGTCCATCATCTCTTGCGAGAGGGAGAACTTCAATAAGGTAATCGTTTCGAGACAATCTCGTGTTGATATGGTTCATTGACTTTTTTTGTCTACGATAATAAGGAATCGTCCATTAATTACGTGAGACGTTTTTAAGGATTTCTGAACCCCCTGCTCACCTGGTGAGATGTGAGCTTTGTCTCGACCCCTCTCCTCCCATCCCTAATCTCACGGGAGATATTTCAAATGTTGTATTTTGAGTATGCGTTGGATTTATTAAAAACAAACAATTTTTATTTACAACTTTATTATCTTTACTTTAACTTTTTTACTATTATTACATTTGTGTTTTAATTACTATTACGGTACATTTCTGAATATCAATACTAAATAACTTTACATCTAATGATAGATTTTAATATAACAAAAGGATTGTGACAGATTTCGGCATATAATATTTTACTCAAGAAACATGCTTTGCTTTATATGGATCTGATTTTCTCACATTTATACACTATATTTTGCTCGAAAAAAATTACGTGATATTTGCCCAAACCCTCTCTCTCTCATGTAAGATTTACGAAGACTCGGTTTGATCCTCCCCTAAACCCATCACGTAATAATATGAACGCCCCTAATATAATGTTCTGGTATAGACTAGCTATTTTTGCTAAAGCTGCACGTTTATGATCATATTTTTACCTGTATATTTTCAAAAATAATTTTTATATCATTAAAGTAGAAATTAATCAGACATGTATCTAACCGGTTTAGGATATTGCTCGACGAATCAGAACAAAAAAAAACTTAGGAATAATGTTATTTGCAGTAAAAATCTATATTTAGACATGTTTAAATAAACATCAGCTAAGGTGCAAAATACACCTGGCGTCCGCCATCGCGGTCGGCCTTGCGTGACCTTGCACCAGCCGCTCGGGTGGTGGTGGGGCGATGCGCCTGCGCGCACCTTTCAGTTGTCCGTCCACTTTCCAATGCAATTTTCGTGAAATCATAATATTTTGTGTACGTCATTGAGCTTTATTAATATACTGTACGTTTTTATTGTTTAGGTTCAATTTTTGATGACGGTCTCCTTAAGATTTTAGGTAAAGTTGATGTCAAAATAATCGAAAAGGGGCTGTAAAGAACTCATTGATGTCAACTACGGATTGATTACGTATCACAGTAAGACGAGCTCAAACTCGACACTACAACAAAAAGAAAAAAAAGGAGTTGAAAAACCTTAATGTTTTTGCAGTATTTAATTTGTTATCGACATATTGAAAGCAATCGTTTCACACGTTATTTATGTTATTATTTAGAATGTATACATAATGAAATAAATAAACATGTAGTGAATGAATCAGAGAGTCCCACGCTCGTCGGGAATATCTCTCGGCGGTCATTTTTGTCAGGACTTATTTTTAGATACCGTTTCGTATAGCGTTCTTAATAACACCGAGTAATCATCCTTCATAGTTTGTTTACGATTTGTTAATTGCTCGATATGGTCTAACCCAGTGGTCCGCAAAGTCGCCATCCAAAGGAGCCAAATACAAACAATACAAAATTGAAGATTTTTGAAAGATTTTTTTTTTTTTAGATTAAGATTTGTTTTAGTAGAGAAATTATTAGGAACTAATTGGGATTAAAAGTATACTCTAGAGCAAATGATGCCTTTGTTAATAAATCTTTTCAGTATCAGCGACTAGCCCCGCTCTGTCTATATAGTTGTTTTCTAAAAGTGTACCTCTTTTCTGTAGGCTTGGTCATTCAAAAATGTTTACTTGTTTCTAACAACGCAAGTTAATAGATAATATTCCGTATCTGCACTAAATATTTCGTCAAAGAGCCTCATGCCACTTGCCAGCCGCAGTTTACTGACCCCTGGTCGAGCCCGAGTCTTAAATTAATACTGTTGTTGTGTTCCTTTGCCGCGATGAGACGATGTTTTTTACGATCTTCCACTAGAAATAAATTGAGTGAAATAAATCATATCTATCTAACTACTTCTATTTTTTTTTATTTTTAGATATCTTAATTTGTATGCCACTCGGTTATTATAATTTTATTAGTGTTTGTGTGTTAAGTTCACTCATGTCCAGTAACGAGAAACTTCCGTATATCATGATACGATGTATTTATTATTAGATTTGGCTAAGTAGTTTTGCAAGTACAACAAAGGATTAACTACAGCTTGCCCACTGTGTAAAAATGCCGCGAGGCAAAGTTTTCGGGTGGAATTAGGATGGTGTCAAAAAATCGATATAACGTGCATATTTAATACTAGCTGTGCCCGTGACTTCGTCTGCGTCAAACCTAATGTAGAAAAACCATGACTAATAAAATCATCTGAGTGTATTAAGTGCATTTACTTATCTATTAATTCTCCAGTACTTAAGTCGCGTCGTCATCTATACTTCTATACTAATATTATAAAGAGGTAAAGTTTGTGAGTTTGTGACATTGTAAGTTTGTGACGTAGGCGGTAATCTCTGGATCTATTAAACCGAATATTAACCCGAAAAATGATAAGATTTTTTTGTGGTGGTCGGATTTGCAAAGTGAGTTGGAGAACAAACGGTCGAACGAAAACGTTTCTTACGAACGCTGCCTTAACGATGAGAGATATATGATTAAGTTCTAGAGAAAAATTGTAGAACTTGATAATGCCTACAAAAAAGTGACAGACAGCATATGTCTAACTTTTATATATAAGTCACAAAAAGTAGTTTTGTATAAATGTTTACCGCCCAACGAAGTGGGCACGGATCAGCTAGTTAAAGATAAAATAACTTTTGTTAGAGTGAACCGATTTTAATGAAACCTAGACTAAATGTTATTCGAGGATATGCTTTACGATTTGTGAGGTTTATTGTAATCCGAGTACTTTAGCAGTGATGCGTGTTCATACAAACAGACAGATAGACAATTCTAATAATGATATTTTTTTTTCGAACTGACTACGCTATTGATCTAGCAAGGTCTTAACAGCTTCACCGGACTAAAATGATTGAAATGTATTATATTACATATTCCTAGATACCTGCAACAATTTTTTTCACGAAAATCTAAAAAGTACAGACACGTTAGATTTACATTCTTATTATATGTATAGACGATTAGTAGATTAGTTCTTATAAAGTTGTGTTTTTTATTTATTTATCGTAAATTCTGTATTGAATAGTTTACAAGTTTGCCTAAATACTGACATCCATGAGAATTTTATTTTTCTCAACGATATTCAAATTATGTAAGTAAAATTTAAAGTAAAAGTATCAGGAATCACCAAAAATTCATTAAATAACCAGGTTTCTTATCTTTGGCACATGATCGTTTTGTTCAGGAGTTCTTCAGTAAGGTCGGTCAGGTGACCCTTTTAATAAAGTTTATCGTCAAAGTTTCATGTGAATAAGATCTGCCAAATAAAATATTACCATTTTAACTATAACATAAGTAATCATTTGATAATACAAAAGTCAATCGAGAACTCTGATGAAATATTTACCTGGATGAAATATTAAAACCTGTAAAAAGACTGTGCTGTAACAGGTCGGTCAAAGCATCTTTATAGCTAATCTCAAACAGGAAATGGGATCGACTTATAAATTTTACTCGACTTCAAAGAATGTTACAATCAGGTGTTTTTGGTAAGGACACTGGCCAGATTAGAGAGATCAGCATGTACACTCTATATTTAAATGACGGTACTAGTACTGAACGTTTACTGTACGAAAAAATTATATATTCCATCAAATTACTTTTTGGTTCCATTATTTCCAGTAGTCCTGAACAAATTATTTTAATATTGTAACGTCTACTTACTAAATTTTCCATAATATGGGGCCGTTCAAGTATGACCTAAGCAGATTTTTTTGTAATTTCCGATCGCCCCCTCCCCCTTCTCAACAAAAGTAAGCAATATTCTTACCCCCCTTCCCATGCTTACGTCAACATTATGTAAGTATTTTTAAATCTGTTCTGGTTAAATAAATTTAGGATCGCACAACACCCCATCAGTGCTTAAGGAATAATTGAATAGCCCCTATTCCTTAAAATATGTACTTCTTTTATTTGCACAAATCCCCAAAAAATGGAAATTATAGCATTTACAACACTTCGCTTATAGCAAACCTAAATATGTTTTAGATACATCTTGAAAATGAAGTGGCTTGTACAAGGTCGAGTTAAAAGATGCTCAAAAAATTTACACAGCATTTTGAGATATAAATAAAAATGTAAGTTTTTAATACCAATTGTAAATTTTTCTTCGCCACTCGAGAGTAGGCTGCCATAGTAAGTGGTAATACATTTTATATATGATGCCAATGCACTTCAGTTTTATGGATATTATTTTGTGGATTGTCATAAGTATTATAAAGAGGTTGTCAATCGTACTGTATTTCAACACCCGTTTTCATAATGGTAAGGTTTTTTAAGTCCGCCTGACTAGCTATCACCCTCACGTTGAAAATCTCTAGCCAAGCATCTGATGGTGTGTTCCGGTAGCTGCACATAAGAGTCAACCCTCTGTAGAGCACGTTGTCATTTAATATCAGATAAGGTTGTAGTCAAACGCTAAAACCTATAAAGTACAAACAGACCCGGCCATTCGTTGCTGTGGCTCAGTTATTACATGTTGAATTAAAATTGAAAAAGAAATTCAAAACTAAAACGTGGCGCCATCTATGAGATATATATAACGGTCAGTAGTAAAGTTTTCTATCAACAAACTAATTTAAAGCGCCATCTGTTCGAGACTAATGAAACTTACAAGTAATAACAATAATCAATATTGACAATTATTTAACTTATAATTAAAAAATATTGAGACCATTAATCGAAATATAAATTGTCCTATCACTCAAGTTGAACCAAATTATACATAAACGCCAACATTTATGAAGATCGGTTGAGTAGTTTCGGCGTTCATCGAGGACAAAAATCATGATACTATATTTCTATGTCTTTAGATATAAAACAGAACTGTCGAAGTCGCTTACTAGGCATTTTAATGACCACTGGTCTCGGGTCCAAGTAGATACTGACCTAGTTGTCAGATTTACTCACAAAACGGAGCTAGTTTCTCTAACCAGTTGATACTTGATAAATGAATACTGTTGGTTTTACGAGCGGAATCAACAACCTGTGTTGTACGTACTGTGAAACCGCTATCAGCGGTTAACAAACGTCTGAAATTACGTGGGCGAGTGATGTTGAATTTGCTCAGACACTCGGAAGGTCAAGTGGCATGACCCGAGATGTGATCTTGCAATTGGGACAGATAATTCTTAGAATAAAGTTTTATGTTTATTGGCGATGTTCGGTAATTGACGCTGCCAATTTAATTTCGACCTTGATATAGTGCGATTATGATTTTATATGTCCGTTTTGGAGTCCCAGATATCGTCCAATTAAGTGTGCAGCTGAAACTCTTATCGTACGATAATATTTATTTTTACATCAGTACTACAATAAAGGAAACAGTATTTCTCGCAAAATAAACTAAAGAATCAGTAGTCAATAGCGTACCAATACCCACGTCCAAATTTATTCTAACAATGTTTTTTTTTACTGAATTCCAGAAGGACGGTCGCGGGTTACTTGTATTTTTAAATAAGTTATTACTTATAAGGTCAGCTATCTGATAGTGAAATCCTCGTCAAAATCTGCACAACCGTTTCGTAGATTGGCCGAAACAGATAGACAAAAAATTAAAAATATGTATTTTTGTTACAAGTGACGTATATTTACTTTCACATCCATTTAGTAAAAGAACCGTTATTATGATTTACAAACTGATATTTCAATTTTATCTGTGTGTATAGATGTATTATCCAACATTTTAAAATTGATATAGGTCTTATCTGAATGCTGTAATACAAAAGCTTTTGACCATTCCATCAATATCAAATTTTTTTTATATATTTTTTATTATTTGGTATAACACACTAGCAGCTAATAAGCTGATGCGTGTGTATTAAATAACTTGGAGATATTCGTGGTCCAATCTATTCTTAAAAGAGTTTATGGTAAATGTGTAGTAAATTACGATTATCTTAGCCAAGATAAACCATTTCTGCGAAATCTTATTTATATGTCAAAACAAGAGTCAAAGATCTGAGTTTAATACTTGCCGTCGCAAATACAACTATAACGTAAGAGTTTACCGAATACCATGTGGAAATAAATACCGAGATGGTCTTTCTCAGAATAATATATAATAACGATAGCATATTTGTATAATGTGATTGTTTTCAAGAACTGTGCGGAAACCCCAGACTCGTGCAATTATACGTATGATGTCATCGGTTTTGTGATATCACTTTAGTATATGTTCTTTAGTAATTATGGTTTCTCAAGTTTTATCGCTTCCATTATAGTTATAATCTGTAATAATTCCGGTTCAGCTGTAGGTAATATGTTTGCAATTGTTGTTACATTCGAGACTTGGTGTGTCTGCCAGAAAAAGACTATTACAGAAATTTACCTTCAGTAAAAGATTAATGTATACTGATACGGGTGAATATAGCCAAGCTTTTTTTTAAATTTCGAATGTTTTATTCCGTACCGTAGTAGATGTTAAATCTTATATGTATGTGTTGTGAAGGCATTTTGGGATAAGCCTTGCTGTATTACATTTTGAAGGTTCATCGCTCGTGGGTCAAACTCTCATGTATTTATTGTTCCTGCTGACAAGATTATAGCTGCTAATTTTTAAGTAAAAAAAAACTAGCTCTTGCTCGTGGTTTCGCTCGCTTTAATGTATATTTGACCTATTTATTCATCGAGAATAGTGTTTTGTGTGGCAAAAAGGTATTCTGTATCCTTTTTTGTATCTCAGACAACGTGTACACAATATTTATGAGTAATTGAGTAGTTACGGTGTGAAAGCGTCTCAAACAAACTCACATTCTCATTTATAATATTAGTTACGTCTAGCCCGTGTTATGGATCATAGCTATAAAAGTAGTAATAAAGAACGTATGTGACATCATCATCAACCTATAAGAGACCCGCTGCAGGATCATAAGCCTCTGCCAAAGGAACGCATGGGTATAATCACCACGCCGGTCCACGACATACTGGCGATTTGAAACCTCCGAGAAATGCATAGTTGTATGTTGTTTCCCATATATATACAAGAACATTTCTCAGGTTTCCTCACGGTGTTTTCCATCATCGTCAGTCGATAGTGTTACCAATTTAAATTAGTAAATGTACGCGAATTCCGAAAAATTCGTTGGTATATGCCGGGGTTTGAACCTGGGGACATAAAAGCGATATTCCACCGGTCAAACCACTAAGCCACCACGACTATTACGTATTTCTTATACATATATTTAATTTGAGCATTAATTAGAATTTCACCCGATCGCTCTTGTGTGTTATTGACCTCGAGCGAAACTGGTTCCATGTTTTTTCTTTTATCACTGGCAACTTGTATGTAACGATGTATTACGACTTTGGAACGAACCGTGCAGTTCAATCACAGTATAAATATAAAAGACAGTATGGAAACTAACGTTCAACGCTCAGTGTCTCTGTGAGTGTGCCGTTTTCGAGCATTTGTAGGTAGTTTCCGTACTGTCTCTTATATTTATACTGTGGTTCAATGTTACTGCTCAATACCTGAAAATTACTTAGAAAACAAACCTAATCAAGTTAATTACACGCTTTTCTTGAAAGTTATAAAATTTAAAAAAAAAAGACGTTTCACAATACTTCTGGTAAAGAATAGCACTTAAAATTACGTATGTATTTGTATTGTATTGTATGTTGTTCCAGAACGTTTTATAGACAGAATATGATGCAGATAATTTTTGGTGCTTAGAATTTTTTACAAATTAAGAAGAATTTTAATAAAAAGATATAATATCATATGCTAAGTGTTCGGAGTGTGAATCATCCATCATTATAATTGTGTAATCGGGTGCCCTGATAATAGAATAAGTATACTGATGCATTGTATTCATTCAAATGTAATCAATTTGGGTCAGCGAGTTTGCATTACGCTGGAAAATCTGATTCTGATTGATTGATAATGGATTTTATTAGGTTAAGGTTTTATTACGTTTAGGCATGTATATGTATTTTGAAATATAATTTATAAATAAAATATTTAATTGTTACAGGTAAAGACACAAGGATATAAACGTGCTTACGTGTTGTGTAGTTTTCAGTGAGTTACATTATTTATAGCACATTTTTTTTCGTTTTTATTAAACTTTGTTTCATGGCTAAGACTTTCTCATCTGTGGGATGTTTAAAAGGCAAGACTATGCTCCAATTCGAATATTTAACTTAGTACTCGGGTAATATCGAGATTGGTTTTACTTTCTCTTCAGAAACCACTTCATATCAGGTGTTTTCATGTCTGTTTTCTCGTTCATGAAATAAAAAATCTGTGAAACATTAAATAGATTCAGGTATTACGTAAGCAATTTTTTTTTAATTAGACCACCACTCCTCCTGTTCAGCAAAAATATGCAATGCCCTCTCTCATACTGAAGAAAACTTATAACGTATATAAGTATTTTTTAATCTATTCTGGTTTCTTTCCTTATAGATTCATGGGCACCACTTAACAAGCCTCGAAATAAGTAAATAGGTTCACTACTAGGCAGTGGTAATCCAGTGAATAAAGCCGCACGCCTCCCTTATAAGACCTACACATCCAGACCTTCCCATACTTCATGTCATAAATAAATAATAGTTTAAAAAAACAAAAAAAACACGCTTTCATAAAAAATGATAAAAATACTGATATCTGGAGGTGCTGATATTAATATGCGATGCGTCACTGTTAATATCAGCACCTCCAGATATCAGTATTTTTATCATTTTTTTGTCACTTTTTACAAAAATATACATTTATTTCTAATTTACACTATTCTTAATCCAAATTTATTGAATTTTATTTTCTGTTTTTTAGTTGGACTTTATATGAAAGCGTGTTTTTTTAAACTATAATTTATTTTTCATTTTTTAGTAAAAAAAATTTTTTAACTTTTTTTTTCGGATTATTGCATTGTCATCGACCTTTGACAGGTGTGCAAAGTTTGAATTAAATCTGATCGTTCAAAGTAGGACAAAATCGAGCTCAAAGGGGTCGGTTACATACATACATACAGGTGAAGCTAATAAAAGCGTGATAATAAGCAAATCGAAGACACCCCCTTTATTGCTTACGTAATACTTGAATGACCACTTAATCTTATTTAGTATGTAAAAATATGTTAACGTATTATTTGCAAATATGACTAATCAGGTCGTTTCATATATATATATATATAGAAAGAAATATTACATAGTCAATGTGGAGTATAAAAAGCACATGATCGCGCGAAATAAAAATGATTATGTCGGGAATAAATGTAAATTTTCCTCAGCGGAAATAACTCTGTTCTCGGATTTTTTGCAGTGATCGTTACTAATAAGAATAGATATTGGAGGTTGTTCATCACATCGTGATTATTTGTTCGTTCATTGTGTTAGCGATGAGAGAAGAAAATAAACAAATATACGTGTGCCGCCTGATTTTACGCACGCTCTTGTAAATTAAATATTTTTTAACAGAAGTATTAATGGACACCTGGCAGTGTCTGGCAGTTTCATGGAAAACATTCAGTTAGTTCGAAGTTCGTGTTTAGTCTTTCCCATGTTATTGATACCCATCCATGCCGGTTAATATTATTTCGATGTAATATAATGTAAGTTTAAACACAAATTGGTCATTGGTCTATGCAATGCGTGGGCGAGTATGGCTCCGTGCCACGATACGACTGTGCCGCGGTGACATCAACAATATTGCGGATTTTACTGTAAATAAAAAATGTTCAACGGATCTGCTATCGGACTTGACTCATTCCGAAATGGGCAATTGTTCAGAGTTTCTTATGCGATTTACCTTATATTAATGAGATCAAATACAGTATATAAGTAGGGTTCCGGATGTCACACCGAATGGAACTCATTATAATGAAAACAATTGACTCCGGTAGGTGAAAATCTCTCTAGACTTTTACAATATGTTTTTGATAGCTAACCGCACATAGCACTTAATAATATGCAATATGTATATTAAACTCACATTACTGTTCGAATAATATAGGTATTTACTTCGATGAACGTACGCAAAAAACATACAATTTGCTTTTAATATACCGTCGGGTAGCATAGCAACGTATGAAGATTAGATATTCCGCAATGAGATCGTCGGTATAATAATTTGATATGACATTTTGAGTAGACATTTTTACTTTAAGACTTGCTTCTATGAATAGTTGTACTGATAAAAAAAGGGGAAAGTAAACGGTCTTCGACTAGCAACATGTCGTGGTCCACTCGGAATGCGGTATGGGCGGGCAGAAGCAAATTAATGCCAAAAGATTCATCATTATTAGCTTAATTCATTTTATTTCCTGGTGTCATATGTGTCATTTCGAATACAGTATGCATGAGGGGCATCATGTACGACTGCTGTAAGAATCTCTGTAATAATTTTTCCAATCTTGCAATCATGCTTGAGCTATCAGTGAAGCAAAACGTAGTGGTCAAGTAGTAGCATTGGTGGCAGGATATATTTATTTTGTAGAGCTAGCATCGTTATCTAACATCTTCAAGCTTAATATGGATGTGGTCCGACAGCAGCACTTGATAGCTAATCCCCTTTCTATAGTTCTATAATCTCGATGATTCCGTATAAATAATATAGTGACGTTCAAGAGAATTGCTGTAATTAATAGTCTTAGTGCACGGGATACAAAGAAATATGGGGTCTAGAGGTAAGAAGAACCGGTTCCTATGTGGGACATGTTGTAAAAATGTCCAGCTCTAAGCACAAATTAACAGTTCCAGAACTCTCCAAAATGGCGCCAGTATAGGCAAAGGTTACGTCCAGTAAGGTGGTAAGGTGATAGTCCGAAATAATAGAAATATAATCTATTAAAAAGAAAACGTGGCGAAAAATAGGATTTTTGTGAACTTTAAATAATACGTTATGTGATTTTTGAGTACTTTTATAAAATTTGTTCAAATAATTTAACAATAATGAACAGGGGTTGCCACTATAGCGCCACCCTATTTTAACACGATTTGACGGATCTACCTTTTCATACACAATGATTTTCCTCATCTCTACACTCCATAGAAAAAAGGAAGAAATAAAAGAGAGAAAGAAAAATGAACGCCGGAAAATGGTATGAGTTGGCGTTTTTTGTCAAGTTACATCTGTATTATGTGTATTGTCCTTATCATGTATACGACGACAAATACCGCTGATTTACTAAGATACATGTTTTAAAGTAAAATTCGCTTTCTTCAATTATGAATCTCATATAACCAACCAGAGACATACTTTTTTAACACTTATTAGCTATGTACTTCTAAATAGATGGTCGAAGTCTACGAGAAAGGTAGTGTTTTGTCTCACATTATACGAGGAATCGCTAACTCATTGGATGAATTAAAGATTGCAACAACAAATACTGTAATCCATTATTCCTACGTAATGGATAACAAATTATAGAAGACATCGTTATTTATAATTGATAATGACGGTCAAGTCATTGTTATCGTAACGTGTGAACAAACAAGTATTATGCGATAACCAATAGGTGTGAAAAGGAGTGCACTTCACGTTGGTCAATGAAAGTCACGATACGAACAACAAATAAGCATTCGTTTCGTTTTCATATCATTGTTACGAATTGCAATACGATATAGTAAATTACCGAACAGCGCAATAACTGACAACAGTTTATGACAACAATTGTTGAAGTTTTTTTGTTGAATTTTTGAGAACAATTGTTGCCGGATAGTGAACTCGTGATAGAGCACCATATCAAGCGGGTTTTAACGTCTAAAGGCTATTTATTTATTATAGAGGGGATCAATGTGAAAGATGGTGAGGCCGGGAAATGACGCCCCTCTCTGTGCATCCACTAAAACGAATGTAGGACTATCTATGTTTGTAAATATATGTATAATGACAAGATAAACCAGATCGAGTTTCTTGCCGGTTCTTCTCGACGAGTGGGTTGTTTTTCCAAACCGGTGGTAACATTGACGTTCATAATCGCCTTCTCAGGGTCTAAATTGAATAAAGTATTTTTGATTTTCATTTTGACTAGGAGTGCCAAAATGAAATAATATTGTTCAAGTTTTTGACCTGTTCTAAAATGCTTGTCATCTTTTTTATTGTTGTCTTAATGCAGACCGATCCGTACACAATGCGTAGTAATAATGGTGATTTGTTGTAATATGTTAAATAATTGTTACAAATCATAGTGTAACATAACGACGTAATCAAACAACAATTTGGGACGGTAATAAGGAAAGACTGCTCGTTGAGCATTGCGCCAGAGCGAGAACACGACCTCGCCTCGAGTCGCGCGCGCCAACCACCGCACCGGACCAACTAATAAATATATACAAGAGTTTTGATCGCACAACTGTTTCGATACTCTTCACATTTAAACATCGTCTAACACTTGTCTCAATTTACAGTTCTTATTTTATTGTTACGATTTACTGTATTTCTATTTATCGCCAAGACGTTTTCCTAGTAATATATGGTTTCGTGGTTATTATTTACTTGGAAGATGTAGATTAATTAACCAATTTTAGAAAATCATAAGTAAATAATAACTATTACTATATGATATTATTGATATTTGACAACGTATTTTAATCTGAGATTATACTGTTGTATCACTTCACGCATTTTGACATAATATATTAATACTTATATTTTAACAATTACATCATTTTCTTTTAAACCAAAATGTGACAATAATAATTAGCAATTTTGCTTACTCGGTTTTAAACGCATGTTCATTTTTGCTTTGTAATAGGACCGCAAGTCTTATAAGATTGTAAGCTCTGTAATATTTTGTTGTCTCATCGTAGTAAAGGATGAGATTAGCTAAGATGTTATTTGACCAGTCATCATCACCAGTCTGTATGAAACCCACTGCAGGGCCATAGGCCTCTTCCCGAAGGAAAATATGGGCATAATCACGACGCCAGCCCACGACGTATTGGCGATTTCAAACTCTGAGAAATCAACAGTTCTATTTTTTCCCAGATACAGTAGTATTACAAAAACATTTCTCAGGTTCAGGTTCCCTTACGATTTTTTTCTTCACCGTCAACCGATAGTGTTACCAATTTAAATTGGTAAATGTACGCGAATTCCGAAAAATTCGTTGGTGTATGACAGGATTCGAACTTGTGGACATCGGATTGATATTCCACCGGTCAAACGACTAGAACACCGAGACTTTTCAGCGTCTTGACCAGTAGTTTGGAACAATAGTTATATCAGGAATTCAAAGGGCTTTGCTTATTAAGGTCACTGGATCCGTGGATTACTCAACTGATATTAATTGTCAGCACTAATAAACAATAAGCAAGATAAATATAAAGAGATATCTGTATAGTGATGTCATATTTGTAATAAGTACTTGTTTGTAAGAGAAATGAAATTACGAATAATTGGTTGATTTTTCGTCAACGTTGCCATGACGAGATTGAGGATTACGATTCTAGTAAAACTATTTACATTGTACATGAAAGAGATAAAATATCTTACTGAACGACATTTTGAAGCAATTATGGCTTAGTTGATAGCGTGTTCGGACACCGCGTTAATTCGTAGGTTCGCATCCTAGCAACTGAGTCGGAGCGCGCGGTAAAGGAAAAAAATTGCTGATAAAACCGTAGCATGGTGGTCTACCACTCTAGCTTTTTCTAAGTCCGCCTGGCTAGCTACCACCCTCGAGTTTAAAATCTGTCGCCAAGCACCTGTCGGTATGTTATGGCAGCTGCACTTGAGAGGCAGCCGTCTCTAGGTTTAGCGTGTTTACCGTCTGAGACTACATCGTGATTCAACATCACATGGGATTGTGGTCAAACGCTAAAACCTACAAAGCATTAAAAAAAAATTAGTTGTCCTGTGTGCTTCTTACTTGTCCAGGTGGCAAAATATTCGATCATTTTTATATTTTAATTACCCTCAAGTGACTGATCTTTGTATAAAACACTAGCTGTTACCCGCGACTCCGCACGCGCTTTTAAAAATGTATTAAAGAAATGTAAAATTGTGAGTGGGGGTGTGTACATTACAGAAATGCTTTTTCAAAAAATTGTAACTACGACACGCACGCCATCTACTGTAACATGTAACGTGTTATAGACGTAGATATATGAATACTAATAATATCTATATCGAATGGGATGGGATTTATCATCAGCAACATACCTGGAACTTCTTCTTTATTTCTTTATTATATGTATATAATAAAAAATTCAACACATATTGTTCGATAATGTATAGCTTATAATTTTCATTACTTTCTTATATAATGTTAGCACTGAATGTGGTATATAGTAGGTTGAAGTTCCAGGTATGTTGCTGATGATAAATCCCATCCCATTCGATATAGATATTATTAGTATTCATATATCTACGTCTATAACATGCTCATATTGTCGATATAATTGTGTTATTCTTATACGTTGCTATAATCAGTGAGTTATGTAGAAGCAAACGCGGTAAATGACCGCAAAATTAACCAAAAAGATGATATAATTCATATTACATACAAATATATGACTTTCAATTATGTATATTTATTCTTGGAGTTCAGTAAAGCACACGTCTCACGCGGTTGTAACATATTTTTGATCAATTTCCAAGGGACCAATGCACAGGTAGCAGTTCATCACTACATAGTGTACCAATTCAAATAAAAAAAGAATCATTAAAATCGGTTCACAATTGACGAAAATATCGATTAACATACATAAAAAAAATATATACAACCGAACATAGTAACCTCCTCCTTTTTCAAAGTCGATTAAAAACAAAGTCCTCTGGTCTGTCAGTTTATCTGTTCGCGATAAAGTCAAAAACGGATTTTCATGCCGTTTTCACCAGTAGATAGAATGATTCATGGGGAAGGTTTAGGTATAATTTTAATTTTAATAAGGTTTTCTTTTTATTATCGGGGCGGGACAGCGTCTTCCGAGCCCGCTAGTTATCTGCCCGTAAAAGTCCCGTGAACGTCGGTCGAACCGATTAAGAGATAGTAGGATATTGCGGACGAAGTCTTGAGTAATAAAATAAAATAGTCTAAGTTACTTCTTATAAGGTGAGTTATCTGCCATTGAAAGTCTCGTGAAAATCAGTTCTCAAGCATTACGGAAAATCTACTGCGGGCGAAGGCGAATGAAAAACCTAAACTATTTTTATGACGTCTGCTATCTACCAGTAAATACCCCGTGATAATCGGTCCAACGATTTTGGAGATAGCAATGCGGATGAAGTCGCGGACAAATAAAATAGAATATGTCAACCGCTATAATTTCGACTATCTGCCAGTAAAATTCCAGTTAAAATAGGTCCAGCCGTTTTGGAGATTACCGGAACAAACAAGCAAACAGACAAAATATAATAATATAAAAATATAGACAAAATATAAAAAAAAATTTTGGTCATTTGTAGCCATATCCATTCATCAAAAAGTTTTTATTTTAATTGTACATACACAAACTTTATTTTTATAATACGTAATAGATAACAAATAAAAAATTGGAAATAAAAGTAGAATAAACTTTTTGAATAGGAAAACAAAATAAACTTTGAAAATGTTTGCCATAGAAACTTACTACGTTACCATGGGAACGTATATAATACCAACGCTAACGGAATCTAACGGAAGCCTAAAGCCTTCCTCGATAAATGAGCTATCTAAAACCGAAGGATTTTCTCAAATCGGACTGGTAGTTCCTGAAATTATCGCGTTCAACCAAACAAACAAACAATCTCTTCAGCTTTATATATTAGTATAGATTACTTATTCTAAACAACTATACAATACATACTTAAAGAAAATGTAAATATGTTTTGTTACACAATTAATATTTATCTTTCTTTATTTATTCATAGCATAGTAGTTGGATCTCTCTTTTCTATTAGCGGCAATATAGATTTATCTAACACTAGCCGATCCCCGCTGCTCCGCACGCGTTTTAAAAATTGTATTAAAGAAATATAAAATTGTGAGAAAATGTAGAATTACACAAATGGTCTTTCAAAAACAATTGTAAGTACGACTCGCAAGCCATCTACAGTATAATGTAGAACATTGTAACACGTTACAATATGTAACATGTACATTAGATATATAAATACTAACAGTGTGTCAAATAAGGTTTATCATCAGCAACATATTTGGAACCTCAACTCACTATACAACTACTTTAGCGCTCACTTACACTGTATAAAGAACTAATGGAACAATGACTTAAAAATATTATTATAAAAATGCTCATATTGCCAATATAATTAAGTTTTGTGGCAATACAAAAAGTAATAGCTTATCTGTTCCGCAAGAAATTGTATCATGGAACGCTTAACGTAATAGGTTTATGGTCTAAGATCTTATTAGAAAGACTTCTTCTATATTCAAAGTTACTATTAATTATAATGCTGAATTATAAACAATATATATATACACTCATCAAAAAAGTCTAAGCAACATGTACTAATTTAAATTTTAGGATGGTTCACATTACAACGTTCTATTTTATTTTTAAAATAATATCTTTAGGGTTCTATGATGTATAAAATAACAGCTGTTGTCTTTATAAGTTCTTTTAATAACAGAAATGAACAATATTAGAATATACTGTAGAAACTAAGATACATAAGAAACTAAACTTTTTTCTTACAAAATGAAATTTCTAAAGAAAATGTATTTATTGTGAAAGAATAGAACAATTTAATACAAAGTATGGGCTCCTTTGCTATTCAGAACTTGTCGGCAACGATTATTCATTGAATTAATGAGACTGTTTATGTCATCTTGCGGTATTCGCTCCCAATGGAATTGTAGCAAATCCTTCAGCTGTTGGGTTGTTGTCGCTCCGTCCAAGTCCTTCAAAACACGTCTCTGGAGCATGTCCCATGCGTGCTCGATGGGGTTGAGATCTGGCGATTGTGCAGGCCAGGGCAATACCCGGATGTTCTCCGTTGCAAAGTATTCACTGGTTCGCCGAGCTGTATGTGAACGCGCATTGTCATGCATTAACCTAAAATCGGAGCCAAAGGTTTGTGCTAATGGGTAGACATAAGGTCTGAGAATATCCTCAATGTAATTTTCAGCATTCATGTTTCCATTTACAAAAACGAGCTCATTTCGCCTGTTCTTCATAATACCCGCCCATAACATAACTGTTGAGCCGCTGTATGGATGAACTTCCTGAACGCACCTGAGCCTTTCAGTATTTCCGGGCCGACGATACACTCGCACCCTTCTTGTATCAGGCTTAAACCCGAATCGCGACTCATCGGAAAACATAATTTTATCCCATTGTTCCTGGTTCCATGTTATGCGTTCTCTACACCATTCATATCGACGAGCGCAATTCCCGTGACGTATCGGTGGGCACCTGATTGGGCGTCGAGCTCGTAGGCCGTACTCATGCAGTCGATTTCCCACAGTTTGAGGACTTACATCAACACCACTTGAAATTTGTAGCCTCAAACTTATCTCTCGAGCGGTTAACATCGGCTGGCGTCTTGCAGTCAGTTGTATGTACCGGTCTTGCCGAGTGGTTGTACTCCTTTTACGGCCTGGATGCTGTTCAGCGGGTTCTGTATTATTGTAGCGCTGCCAAAGACGACAAATAACACTTCCATGAATACCAAAATGTCGAGATACCTAAGATTGATTACTTCCCGCTTGCAACATCCCTACAGCTCTTTGCATTTCATCTGCCATCAAATGACGTCGCTTCATGACGTAAAGAATATCTAACAATTCAATTTTGTCGCTAACTTTATTTAAATGATTGGTAAAATTATAAAATGAAGACTAAACGTAGCAATTAAAACGCACTTAAATTCAAACAAATTCGCAGTCATTTGAATTTTATGAAAAAACAAAACATAATCAAAATATTTTTTTACAACCAGCCAGTATGTCATCAATAACAAAAAAGTTTACTTACCTACGCACTTTCTTTGAGTAAATACTTAGAAATTAATTAATATAAATGGTAAAATTTGTAATATCACGCATGTTGCTTAGACTTTTTTGATGTGTGTATATATATTTTATATCATATGATGCAAGCGAACGGGCGGGTCACCTGATATTAAGTGATCACTACCGTCCATAGACACTTGCAATATCAGGAGAGTCGCAAGTGAGTTGCCAGCCTGCGTTTGGGAGAGGGGGAGAGGAGACGGGGAAGGGGGAAGGGAGACGGGGAAGGGGGAAGGGAATTGGGCCTCCGGCGCTCTCACTGACCGAACGAAACGCAACAATGCAAACAATGTTACTTCACGTCGGTTTTCTATGAGAGGGTGGTACAAACCCAGATGAGCCGACCCATTCTTGCTGAAACCAGTAATAGCTTCAGCTTGGTTCTACCACCTACATAGGTAATAATTATTTCTCTAATTAAAAATACAGAATGAGTTGAAATCTAGAAATCTTGCTAAATTTCATTCGGACGAAGTCGCGGGTAATAGCTACTCTAAAATAGAGTAACCTACATTACTTTTGATAAGATCCGTTATCTGCCAGTGAAAGTCTCGTGAAAATCGGTCCAACCATTTTGGAGATAGTACCGTGGTCGAAGCTGCGCTTATTAGCTAGACTCAATTAGAGTAGCCTATATCACCCGCTGTAATTTCAGCTATCGGTCAGTGAAATTCCCGTCAAAATCGGTCCAGCCGTTTCGGAGATTACTCGGAATAAACAAACAGACACACCGACAAAAATTTTAAAAATTGCATTTTTGTTATCAGTAGCGTGTATACTTTCAGACACAATCAGTAAAAAGTTGTTATTTTGATATTACATACAGACACTTCATTTTTATTACATGTATAGTATAGTATAAAATATTCCTAGCATTTATTGGTATTTTTTATCGATCGGATATATAGGATTGATTAGTATTTTTTATCGATAACTAATACTAAGAAGGATCCCAGTATCAAACTGTCATAATACTTTAAAGGGTATTTGCTAAAATTATAACTAAAAAAACTATAAAGTATAAAAAGTTGTCATTCCCAAGATAAAGTTATTGGTAGGGTATATCCTGTGTTTTCTCGCAATATGTTATACGCCGAAATCTGGTGTCTATGAACTCATTTATAATTTCTCACATATAAACGTGCCGGATGATGTATTAGTGTTATAGAGTAATATATAAAATTTATGTTTAATGCGTGTTCGGAAATAGGCGTATCTATAATATTTATTAAATTTGCAGAAAAAGTCGTCGGCCGTCGAGAAGCCTGGCGCTCTTTATATTGTCCATGAGTTTTTGAAATGCAGGTCCTTTTCTAAACGCATTGAATAAATTCTCTTTATAAGAGGATAAAAGATAAACGATGTACAACTATAGGGAGGATTGCGGATAGACTGTACAATGTATACTATCAGACGCAGTGCAGTCACTTGGTCGGCTTATAATAAAGAAACTAGTTATACTAGGCAACTAGGTACATTTAGATGTCTTCCATCCCAAACCTAATTTTAGACTTAGAAAATGTGGGTAAACTCTGTCATAAATTTCAAATAAAACCAGTAAGGTGTATATAATGTAGGATTAAACGAAGCTTATGAACCCATTTCACGTTTATGTTCGCAAACATGCGGACGTATTTCTACTCGGCTCGTGTTTGCTTACGCATGGATAACGACCTCTCCGGTTATAACCTTTAAGGTTTTAAAACAATAAAATGTAATTTAATAGTTTTAAACATCAATAAATTGTTTTGAGGTCCTGTTTTAGCTTGTTAACTTTGGCAGTGGAGTTGCCTCTAAACATTTTTATCATAGAACAGAAATAGCAAATGAGACATCTGATTCTTGCTCAGTCCCACAGGTAATATAGAGAAAGATCGCGTCGATTATTTCCTAGGCAGTCTGTTCCGTTTTGTCTTGGCCCTGAGCCGGCTGCCTCGTACCACACGCCACCTCGACACTCATCAGCACTCACTGACTCACGAATCCCACATAGCGCTGATTACCTCATTCGATGTTTCGACAAGATTCGCCCGAAGTGACGTTTACAAATTCCACAATGAATTCGATTATTACTTGCCAACAAACATCTCAGCCTGGCGATCATTAAATTTGATTGGCGGTAGTAAATTTTCTAATTCAGCATCACGGTTATAACGAATCGCGTCCGTGCATACGTTAAATACACACGTTATGGAGTTATTTTATCGCTATATTCGACAAGCGATGTCGCCCATAATTTTAGTTGAACAACTATAAAATTATTACAATGACTTTCGTACAAGAAAAAATACCTGTGAATAATGTACTGTGACATTGTAGCGCGCGTCACGTCACATGAGTTTTGTTAATGACTCCTTAGTAATAGCTTCTTTTTTTTTAATAATAGTAGAGACAAAGATTTCAAATACATAATGACACTTTGATTAAAAATATATTACATTTCGTGTAGTCACGTTGATGAGTAAGTTTAAAGGAGAGCGAATCGTTACACTATGAAATGAAAAATTGTGAAAAATCGCCGTAGCATATTATCGATCACTGTGATTTCTTTGCACCGAACCTAATTCAGATTTGTGTGTATTTTAAGGTGACGATGTATCGTTACAACGTGTTGCTGAAATAACGTAACGTGTTCTTTCGCGAGCCATCTGTCCGAGACATCCGATATCGTTCCCATCTGCCGTCCTCGCTCCGGTTACTGCGACCGCAGCCTGCTGCCTGGACTACTCGTATGTTCCACGCTACGCATATGTTTTGTATTTGATATTTAATGTCTATCATCAAATGCAAGTCTGACACATTGCTGCGAATTAATGAGTTACATTCTTTAGATTTCGAGAATTGATGATTTTATACATAGAAGAAAACACGCAATGAAAAGGAATATAAATTTGATTAAATAAAAAACATATGATAAAATTTCAAAATCTCGTGTATAACGATTTTATATTACGTATTTAGTATATAAGTATGTATATGTATATTAAGCGTTATACATGATGATACAAGTGCAGACAGAGTCAATTGTACAGACTAGTCAATAGTAACTA
>AP028438.1:279879-340013 GCA_036509395.1 Antheraea yamamai | reverse complement strand
GTTTATATAAATATTAGCTGGCTGATACCCGCGACTTCGTCTGCGTTGTTTATTATACCAATTGTTTTGATATATCTCAAAGGCAGCGTTTTCGACGAAAGCTCCCAGACTGCTTGACTTTTTCCGACGCTTCTACCATTTATTGTTATAATTCAACCAATTTACAAAAAAAATCTTTACTAATTATACACCTAAACCTTCCACGTGAATCACTCTATCTATTTATCAAAACCGCATGAAAATCCACTCAGTAGTTTTTGAGTTTATCGCGAACAGACAGACAGACAGACGCGATGGAGGACTTTGTTTTATAATATGTAGTGATGTTGAAGTGTTGTCAGTTAATAAACATTAGTATGTTGTTCGCCCTCGGACGACCTCGAGTAACCTCGGGTTGACTCGTTAGAAGTCTTTCTATTGATGAGTTACGCTGCCGATTAACCTTCTATATATGTGTAGGCAATGTTTACATTATTATTTTTTCCAGTATCTATTGTAAATTCGAGAAATCGTGCGGATATTGGCAATAAATTGTAACTTCTAGAAGTCCACATTTTTTTTATTACTGTAATTAAAAATTGCGTTCTCTTTATTTGAAATACACATTAAAACTCTTCATTTTACGGTCCATTTTAATTTGTAAGATTACACGAGTGTGATTACGTCATTGGGGAAGTAGTATGTTGCATATTTTTGAATGAAGGCTCTGATTATTATAACTGTATATATACAGAGCAGATATTTTGTTTGTACGAACTACATATCACAGGGTTGTCCATGAACTAGTTTATCCTAATTATTTCCATGTCGGCTGGTCGAATCGTTACTCCCAGTTGACCGGTGTGCCCGCGGTCCCACCCTATAGCAACTAATTATGTACTTGGAATTCGCATACATTTATTAATTGGAATTTAATTATAGTTATTTAATTGAATATTTTATTATTTGTTTTTATTCTTCGCCCTCATTTGGTTTAAGGGTTTAATATTTTCAAATACGTTATCTTGTTTTATATAGGCTGTATATATGTATAGTAGAATTAATTATAAATTACACCAGACGGCGTTTAATATTACCAATACGTTGTCGACTTACCTCATCTCCTCAAGAGGTTTTCGGTCCGTGGTTAATAGAAAATTAAGAGCTAGTCATGTATTTTACAATGACTGTAGAATAGAACTGTTTGAACTCCGTATAGATGGAATTTCTCATGTCTAGTCATGACAGAAAGAGAAATAAATTAGTTGTAGTTATTTTTTTGCACACAATTCTTTAACAATATACAATAATAAATATAAAAGAGCCATGGACCTTATAGTTATTGAAACTCCTACTCCTCGGGCAAGTTATATCAGGGAAGCTCATCGCAGCGAGTAAATATGGATCCGTAAGGAATTATGATAACCCCATACGCATACGGCATTGTTTTCGATTTGAGCATATTAAAAGCCTTGAAATAATACCTCTATTCATTAAATATACAGTAACATTCCAATAAGCGGTATCGTTTAAGCTCCGTCGAAACGATGCAATGACTGGATTTAGAATCATTATATTATGAAAGCCATGCAATTTTTTAACACATCAGATAATGGCACGGTTGGTATAAAGCGTAATGTAGCAAACTCTACGTGTAGGATGAATGTAGGAGAGTGGACCGTGGGTCGTTAAATTCAGCAAGAATGGGGTCAAAGCTTCCCATCTGATGTAGCAACAGCGTACCATGTTTACTTTGGACTTCGCATAACAATGCGGCCCGGCTGTACGGCATACGACAATACAATAACTGTGTAAGCGTGAAACTGTTCATTTCTAGATATAAGAAATCATACATAAGTAATTGACGTGGTACTGGTCTAGTTTTATAAAACCTGAGCACCCTATAAATATTATCAAATATATGAAGAAAGTTTGTGAGAATGAATGGGTATTTCTTACCCTTTTACGCAAAAACTACTCTACGCATTTTGATGTCGATGTCAAGACAACCCTCACGACTCTGGAAGGAGGGAAGAACAGGAGTCAAAAAATTCCTCATAAAGGCCTCAATTAATGGACGAGCCCGAAACCGTTGGCCTCATCATTTAAAAAATTAAGATAGCTGAAGTCTCGAACAGCAGCTAGTTTATTGTATTTACCTGATATGTCGTATCTTGTAATGAATAATTGCCCATCCAAACGTACTGTTACATCCCTGAGATGTCGGGAATAATGCACGGGTGGGAGCATCGTCAGTAAAAAATGGACTGGAGGTATTCTGTCTCCCAAAGCTAGTTAGTTCGGTTCCGGGCACGAGCAGAAAGGGACGTTTTCCAAATTAAAACTTTAATTATATTACTGTAGTTATTAGTCGTGATAGTCTAGTAGTTTGACCAGTGGAATATCAATCCGATGTCCCCAGGTTCGCACCCCGGCTTGTGCAAATCGGCTGAGAGTAAAAGAAAACATCGTGAAGAAACCTGAACTTGAGAAATGTTTTTGCAGTTTAAATGTATTAAAGTATAGAACTGTAGATTTCTCAAAATTTGAAATCGCCAATACGTCGTGGACTGACGTGGTGATTATTTCCACACCCTCCTTCGGTAAGAGGCCTATGATTTTACAGGCTGATAAATTAGAATCGTATTAATTTTCATTAAAACTTTTTTTCTTTAGTTGGCTTGGTTATTGTAAATGAATGTACGCAATGAACGCGCGGTGTGCCGGTATCCGTAGATTTTTTGTTCCATCGTTCCCAAGATTTCCGCAAGCAGTAATTGTGTTATGAACCTATAAAAAAAGTCGTATTCCTCCACGGACTTGTGGATTTGATGTGCGCTGATTTACACAACTTCCCGAATCGTGTAGGTGATTATTACACGGACAATCGTTTCTGTGTACTCATTATCCACGCCGTAATTCACCGGTCGTATGCTACATACATGCGTTTAGTCGGTTATCTTATTCAATTGCGTAATTTTGTAACTGTTTCGATGTAATAGACTATTATTTAGAATTACAAAGAAGTAGTAAGCAGTCACGTGTGAAGTAAGTAACTGATAGATTGTTGCTACTCCCAACGACTGAGATGCGCACCACGAGATTTTGGAAATTTTTAAAAAATTTGAGGGACCTTTTACAATTTGTTTTAGAGCTGCGTTTTGATCCCTCCAAAGTTTTTAAAACATGAACTAACAAATTTTCGTAAGAGACTCCAAAAAATATCGTTTTATTTTGGACACTCTAATATATATATACTTCACATATCATTACATATTATAAAACAAAGTCCTCTGCAACGTCTCTCTGCTGTTCGCGATAAACTCAATTTTCATGCAGTTTTCAGCAGTAGATAAAGTGATTTATGAGGAAGGTTTAGGTATACAAAATAAATAGGCTTTTTTACTACCAGAGCGGGACAACGTCCGCTGGGCCCGCTAGTAAATTATATATTATTATGGTTAATTTATATACATGAACAAATAACGGTAGATGCATATTTTACAACATTGTGAAATATCGAATAACATGTTACAGCTATTTCCAATAAATGTTTCGTAATAATCTCATTTAAAAAGATTATTTGTTAACAAATGTAAATTATTTCACAACATATATTCTATATCCATCACGTAATTGAAAACATCAATTATATTAATGCTTTTTTATTTAGAAATACATATTTGTTTGTCTTCGCTTGTACTGTACCCATTTAAGTGGTCACGCGTTTCTTCGGTTTTGTTTGACGATATTATTTAATTTTTGTTGTTAATGTTATCTAAATCCTATTGCTAGTAATAGAAAAATGAAAAAAGAGAGTAGATAATAACTACTTTGCAAATAAAGGAGGATTGCACAAAAAAAACTTGGCAATATTTAAGAAAATATATACATTTTATTTAGTTTTATTTGTTTAGGTAGCTTATTAGATTACTTATTTACATAGCACATTCGTCAGCTTTTGATCAAATCATTAACCAAGATTAAAACAACACCTGTCGATAAGCAATACTTAGTGTTTTGTAATATTGGTGGTGTTTCACGTAACATAGACGGGGTATTGTGCACAAGTGGTAGTGCCACGCTGAAGCTATTATTGGGTTCAGCATGAATGGGTCTCCCGGGCTAGTACAACCCTCTCATAGAAAATCGACGTGAAATAACAGTTCTTGCATTGTTGCGTTTCGTTCGGTCAGTGGGAGCGCCGGAGGCCCAACCGCCCACCTCTCTCCTCTCCCCCTCCCGCCCTTTCCCCCAATCACAAGCTGGCAACGCACTTTCGACTCCCCTGGTGTTGTTAGTGTCTGTGGACGATGGTGATCACGTGAACCTACCCGTTCGTTTGCCTGCTATGACATAAAAAAAAAGTAGATGGGAAATAAGACCACAGATTCAGACTTGCCACAAAAACTCCCTGGAAAGTTCTAACAAGAACAACATTGAAATGATCACAAGAAACTTGTAATATAATAACATACTCGATAATGGCAGTAATGATCAACTAGAAAATTGGTTGCCAAAAATGAAATAAATAGTCTATTAAACATAACTATGTGAAAAGACTACTCTACGCATAAAATTATTCTATATCAGTCGTCTTGATAAGATGTGTAAAATCAATCAAACTAAATATTCATATATCTAAGTACGCAAAGATATCATGTATAAGAGCTCGGAGTCTTAGCTAATTGGATATTGAATAAATACGTATATATTTAAGCTAAATTATGATTCGAGGTAACATACATAATTGTAATTTAATATTTCGTTTCTCAAGACACGACGCGACGCGTTATTAACTCCCAGGAGGGCAACAATATAAACCTAATTCATATTGCAAATGAAATTATACAGACATGATTCCTAAGTCTACTAATTGGGTATTCTGTGGAATAATATAATCTAACTAGCTGACCCGGCCACGCGTTGCTGTGACTCAGTTATTTATTACACGTTTAAATTATGATAAAGTATTTAGGAGGCGCCGACTATGAGATATCTATAACAGTCGGTTCTAAAATTGTTTTGTCAACAAACTAATTTAAAGCGCCATCTGTTCGAGACTAATGAAACTTACAATTAATAACAATAATCAACATTGACAATAAGTAATTTGTAATTAAAACACATTGATTAATCGAAATATAAATTATCCTACCTCTCTAGTTGGACCAAATTATATGTAAATTATACCAACTTTCATGATGAACGGTTGAGTAGTTTCGGAGTTCATGGTTGACAAACATCGTGACACTGGGTTTTTCTATATTTAGATTTACTATATTCGTAAATTTTACCCTAAAGTTAGAAGGATTTAGACAGGCTTTCAAGCGTGAAATAACGTGAAAAATTAGGTAATTTACAATGCCAGTTTAATAAAATAAAAAAAAAACTAACAGATTTGAATTCTTTGCATATATTTTTTACACAAATTTGTCTAGTTTTATAAGGTTTTTCTCCATGTAATAACATCTCCTCACTACTCGTTCCAACCATAGGATCGTTCAAGTATTACGTTAGCAGAATTTTTGTAATTTCTAACTGTCTCCTTCCCCTGCACAGCAAAATAAGCAATGTTCTTACCTCTCTCCCATGCTTACGTAAGCATTTATATATAAGTATTTTTTAATCTGTTCTGGGTTTCTTATTGATTCATGGTCAGCAGTTAACAAGTCTAGAATTTATAGTCTACTAGCAGGCCCGGCGGATTTTATCCCGCCCTGATAATAAAAAAAAAACCTTGACAAATTATATACCTAAACCTTCCACATGAATCACTTTATCTACTAGTGAAAACCGCATAAAAACCCGTTCAGTAGTTTTTGAGTTTATCGCGAACAGACAGACAGAGAGACGCGACGGAGAACTTTGTTTTATAATATGTAGTAATGTTGAAGTGTTGTCAGTTAGAGGAATTAACTTATAGTGGTGCACTATTAACGCGATGGTAGCCCCGTGTAAAAGACCATGCGCCTCACATATTAGACCTACACAGCCAGCATTCCTTATGTCATAAAAAATGAGCAAATCAAAAACGTCCTCATTTCCTTTAGTGCATACGTAATACTGGACTGGTCCCCATAAAGTATACCTATATATAGGTAGGGCACGTTCCATAGTAAATGTCGGTAGGTACTTTAATCAGTGACCTTTACATTAGATGAAGTTGGTTATGAGACCGGACCATTGTCCATTCAGTTAGAAAGGCGATTTTAATCAAGACGAAATTGTTAAAGGAACTGTCCTATTAATAGCCTGGACGTACTGTGCTCCCTGTATAATGCCTAGTAAGCACGTCACGGCTTCTTGTTTTTTTTTTTTGTAAATAGTATTTTTTGTTTTTAATTTTACTTTGCTGTGTTTATACTGAAATGAAGAAGGGAGTATGTTAAGGCCGATTTACATCAGACTAGCAAATGCTCATTATATCCCCACTCTACCAAATACTTTTAGTGTAAATCAAATCAAAATCAAATCAAAATACTCTTTATTCAATTTAGGCCCTGAGAAGGCACTTATGAACGTCAAAACTACCAGTGTACCAGTTTACAGTGTAAACAGACTTAGATCATTATTTCGTTGTTTTGTCTGCGTCCGCATATATTCTATGGAATATTTTAAGAATGCTCACTGGCTTGATGTAAACGGTACTAGAACGTGCGAACACTTGATTAGAACATACTTGCGTGTTCGGACGTGCTCGCTCCCCGAAGCGGTCTCTTCAAAGGATTCTTGTGTTCGTTCGAACTTTGCCGTTGATCAGAGATAATAAATGGTCAAAACCCTCGGACGCCATGCTACAGAATGGAATTGACCACTTTCTTCATGTTCTTGCTTATTCGTCATCGTTTCACCTAATTATTCGGGACTCTTTGCTGCATTCAATTTGTCATGCACTGATGTCTCTTCCTTCTTTTCTTTTTTGTGTTGTTTAGCTTTTGAAACAAAATAATAAATGCAGCACTTGCAGTTATAACTTTGCTGTCAGAGTCGGCCATAACGAAACACTTTACTAACTATAGAATTGACACGAATGAGCAATGAGTATTCGTTCGGCTGAGCTAAACATTTATCGGACAAGAATTCTTAATTCTTGGTTCTTATTCTTGCTCGTTGATATTTTTGTGTAAACGCTATGAATAATCTTACATTTACACTATCAATTGATAAATGTAGTGGGATCTTTATAACTCGAATGTCAAGGGAAATGCAAAAAATTCGAGTTAATGAGTTTTCGTCGTAACAAGAATTTCGAGATACAAAGGATTAAATCGCAAAAATTTCGACGTAGGCGCGATTTTTAGGTATATTTTTTGACTTGTAGATTAAATAACAATTCGACTTAAGTATTATGATACATATTTATCTACATTTTAAAACAAATTACCCTTTTGTTATATTTTTTTCCCCCCATATTCCTTCCCCCCCCTTTTTTTCCTTCCCTCCCCCCCCTTTCCTCCTTTTTTTTTTTTTTTTTTTTTTTTTTTTTTTTTTTTTAAATTTATTTTTTTTTTTTTTTTTTTTTTTTTTTTTTTTTTTTTTTTTTTTTTTTTTTAATTTTTTTTTTTTTTTTTTTTTTTTTTTTTTTTTTAATTTTTTTCCCTTTTTTTTTTTTCCCTTTTTTTTTTTTTTTCCTTCTTGGTGGTCTAATTATCTTCTTTTCTTTTTTTGATCCATTATCTAGAAGTTATCTTTATTACATACCTGCAGAATTTTCCCAAACCAAAACAAATAAAAAAAAAAATATATTATTGAAATAAACTGAACAAAAAACTAAAAAGTAGTTTTGACGTAAATATAGCAGCCGCGATCTCTGATACCCGCAATACAACAGCCAATCCCTCTGAATTTGTGACAGCTTTAGTTCGGAATTGCATGTCTAGTAGAAATACGTAGGAGTCGTTAGATAGTTATAAGAAAACGTGAGGATGGCTGCGTATTATCTTAACTGTCTTAAATGGTAGTATTTACGAGCGAGCCGGGTGAGGGTAGCTATCACCGGAAGTGCGTGCCTACGTAAGTTCGGCACGTGAGCGTCGCCATTACGCTATTGCACCATTAGTCGCCTCATGGAATTAGGGCACGCGACTTTAATAAACAAGAAAGCTCTAAATACTATGCGCCGTTTTTATTATCATTGTCGCACTATGGCGTCGGTAGATTTAATTAAGGATTGGTGTTACTTTTATAGAAATACAGAGATTATGTTCGTTGAATAACATGAAAAGCTTTGGAAGTGTTGTTTGGTGAAATATAAATAAGTAATGGGTCCCTTAAGTAAGTTCTCGAACAAGTATTTCTGGTTTCGGCGACCAGACTGCTCCCTTCGAGCGACGGCAGGTTAGCAACGCATGTTATATACACGTGCTTATAATATTGTTTTATAACACTACGATTAACCTATAGAAATCATTAACATGTGGAGTAAATAAATATCTATATATTAACTAGCGGGCACGGCAAACGTTGTCCCGCCCTGACTATAAAAAAATCCTTGATAAAAACCTTCCTCATGAATCACTTTATCCACTGGTGAAAACCGCACAAAAATATGTTCAGTAGTTTTTGAGTTTATCGCGAACAGACAGACAGACAGACGCGGTAGGGGACTTTGTTTTATACTATGTAATGATAATTGTCAACATTTTGAGACGACTTGATGTAAAATTAATTTATTATTTGTTGTTATATTGTTGTATAAAGTATATATACATACTATAGTTGTATACTTAGTCTGGCCAGAAATACTGTTACAATTAAAAATAAACAAAATATTACATGTGAGTTTGGAATCTGTCATTTTTATATGATTATTCATTGTGTTTTCTCATTTTGGCGCCAATACATTGTACAATATTTTGCGATATTAAAATGGAGTGGGGTGATAAAGAGAACTGAATCACTGTGATTGCGTTACACAAAATAGGTATGGAGCCATATGCAGTATTTAAAACTATCCATACGCTTGGTATTAGTAAAATGTTTGTGTACCGGGCTATTAATAGGTATACAGTACTTTGTTTACTACATACATGTGTTTTTTTTAATCCACAAAAACGCCATAATACAAATCTGAGATTGTCCCACAAAGTTTTGAACAAATTTAGGGGACATTAGGTTACTAATATTTATACAGAATGTCGAACAAAATATAAATACAAATGTCTTTTCTTCATATAAATTTTATTTGGCTTAATACTGGGACCTCATTTATTTTCTAAATGTTGCTTTATCTTTTCTACTCACCCCTCGCAACAGTTTTAAGAATTTTAAGTTACTCGTAGCTCTCTTAAATCCGATCAGTACTAATTAGTTTATGTAAAAACATAATTATATGTAAAAATTCGTTCAACTGTATCGGTTATTAGCCAGACAAAGAATACTACAGTTTTATTTATATGTAAATACTTGTATACATTTTGTAATAATGTCGATAGATAAAGTCGAACCATAAAATCGTGTTTTCTTGTTGTGAAAATAAAATACGTTCCTACTTAAAGAGGTACTTAAGTAATTACACAGCAAGTTTTTTTGTAATCATAATGATCTTAGGTAATGACATTTTTCCTGTTTGTGATTCTTAAAATGTTTGAAACTTAGTTACTTGCACACTCATTCGTTAAGGAAGTCTGAATATTATATTCACGATAAGTTGTCGTGTTTGGCTTTTTAACAAGCACAGGCTCAAATCTTTACCTGTATACATACCTCTTCTTTGGAAGTTACATTATTTTGGAGTATGATGATACTTTGCACTAAATTTCAATGCGAGTAATGAAACGTAAATTAGAACATAACGCAATAATTGCACGGATGAAGCGTTCCAATAATAACTAATCAATAAAAATAACGGTCAACACTCAAATACACATGTGCGTGCGCCGATTAGTTAATTTTTTGTGACATTGCTTCACGTATATTGCGCGTCAGCAATCATTCGCGCGCTGTAAACTTTATTTCGTGCGCTCGGACTATTAATGCGCGAGAATTCTCTCGCTATTGGACCTTGAAGGTCACGGTCACCGTGTCTCCTAATCGAGGTTAACTACAAAGGCGGCTTTCGATCAAAAAACAATAATACTTTATCCAATTTAGGCCCTGAGAAGGCAATTATGAATGTCAAAGCTACCACCGGTTCGAAAAACAACCCACTCATCGAGAAGAACTGGCAAAACGAACTGATTCGAACTGATTTATCTTTTCATGATACATATTTTACAAACAGATAGAGTTACATTCGTTTTGGTCAATGCACAGAAAGGGGCGGCGTTTCTAGACGTCACCAACGTTCACATATTGATCCACCCTATAACAGCCCTTAGACATTAAAACCAGCTTGACATGGTGCTTGAACTCACTATCCGGCAAATAGGTGATGTGCTTTACGACTTTGTTATAAAACCACTATTAAATAAAAACTGTTATTGGTCTTACTGAGCCAGAAACATGGAATGAGCAATTTGTGACTATTTTTAGTATTCACATTATGTTGGTCTTTTACTAAATTCAGTTTATCAAGTGTACATTGTGAGGACAGATAATATAGTGGTTACTTTGTTCTAGGGAGGAAGTGAGGAACCACGCCGTGCTGTGGAACGCGCAGTTCTCGTTTATGTGCAAGATGTGTGCGAATGCTAGCACTGGCGTTTTGGAGCCTGCGCTTCTCAGGGTCTCCGTGCGCAAGGAATGCAAGGGTCAGTATAACACACTGTTAATAAAATTAAATTATTACACTAATAATGAAAGGGGATAACGAACAAGACCCGAGAATAAGTAATGGCTCAGAGGTGGTGGGCGTATGGTGATTTGAAACGTTGATAAAATCACAGTAATTGTGATTTACTCTACATTTCGGTTTTACCAGAATATTTCTTATGCGTTAAATAGTTCTCTAGATATTTTTTTTCACCGCAGATCGTCGTCTGGACTCCGTGTAGATATTTTACTGATTCTATCAGTTGATACTTATTTAGAAATTGCGGATTTTTTTTCAATTTTTGGTTTATAGTAGCGCGGCAAAATTACGGCATTATGCTAATTATAAGCACAGTACAATCCAAAGACAACGTCGACCTTCCCTTCGAAAGATCAGCAAGTCATCGTCGGTCGTCAATGTCACGCCGGCTTACAAACCTAAGAAAGCTAATCTCGAAAAAACGAAACAAAACAAAAAAAGAATCAATGTGATGCTTTTGTCACTACGCCCGTGCAGTGGTAGTACAGAAACGTTTATACGCGTGATGGTTTTTTCACCGTCCTTGTTACCAACCTCAAGTCGATAATCCTCTGGTCGTGTTCAGGCACCTGTCCCCAGGAGTTTTAGTTAGCTTGTAAGTATATATAGTAATGGTCAGTGACGCAGGTGGCAGGTCGTACCAGAAGCTGGGCTTCTGTGACGTGAACCTGGCGGAGCTGGCGGGCGCGGGCGAGACTACGCGCCGCTACCTGCTCGAGGGGTACGACCCTCGGCGCCGGCAGGACAACTCGGTGCTCCGGCTGCGGATCAAGATGAACATGATATCGGGAGATCCGCTCTTCAAAGTGTAAGTTCACTTTTCTTATTACATACATTTATCTATTCTATTCGTAAAAATACAATTAAACCATTTCTTCTACTTTTTCGGATGCTAAACAAGTTATATTGGAAATTGCTACATTTTAAAAACCGTTAATATCATATAACCTGAAAGTTAAATTTAGGTTTATTATTATTTCTTAATGTTTGTTTCGATTTTGGCTAATTTGCTAATGTGGCTCAAGTAATCCTTAACCTGTAGGAAAGATTCTCGAATACACTTTCAAGCTCTTAAAGATTAATCATCGACGTCTGGAAATGACGCCCCTTTCTATGCACCCACTAAAAATAAATGTAACTATCTATGTTTGTAAAAATAGATATCATGAAAAGATAACTAAATACAAATGATACCTCGATGACTAAATATAATATATAACCGATAAATGAGATTTGTGTTTGTAAACAAAGTTTATCCTCGTGACTGTCATAGTGTCATTTTGTGAAAGATGACGTAATATACTCAATTGGGTAGAAAATGTTCAAATATATTGTTTTAAAACAACACTTGCTCTCCTATATCTGTGGTATCTGTGTTTTATTAGAGACTAGTCGTGATGATATATAGTAATAATGAACAATATTGAACACAGTCCGGAACGTAAAACCGAAGTGAGTGAAAGCAAGAGCGGTGGCGCCGGCGGCGGTGATAGCGGGTCGGAGAGCGCGCCCGGAGGAACCGCGCCCGATGAGGACTGCGCCTCCTCCACGGCCAGCTCGGATTTCGGTTCACTTACCAAGAAGAAAAACTATGGTGAGAAACACATTCGTGATATATTAAGAACAACACACATTTTAAATTGTGCCATATTAAACATATAAATTTGGTCTGTCTATGTTATATTTGTCATGTAATTTCTAGCTGCTAGTACTTGCTGAAGTTTTGAACAAATAGATCTGATCACTTCTATATAGATTATTTCTCAATATAAAATACTTCATATGCTTTTTACAATAAGTGTGGATATAGCATTGTTAATAATTAATAGAGTTATATACTTTACCCGACGACGCGCTGCTGTGGCTCAGAAATTCAAAATTAAAACGTGGTGCAATCTGTGAGATATATCTATAACAGTCGGTTCTACAGTTTTCTGTGAACAAGCTAATTTAAAGCGCCATCTGTTCGAGGCTGATGAAATTTACAATTAATTACAATAATCAATATTGTTGTTTTTGCAAAGGGCTAAAGAACCCGGGATGGCCTGATTTGTCCCTCAGTTCGGCATTTCCATACCCCCCATACAAGGTAGACCACTAACCTGGCTGTTGTAGATCGGTCTCGCTGTTGTTCTTATATGCACGGTCACATACACGCACACTCAATGTTTATAAAATGTTTATAATTGCAATTAAAGGCCAAAAACAACACATAAACCAATAAAATCCGGCAGCGCAAAGTTCACATTACAGGTTAAGGAGCCCAACTGTCCGTTGTAGGCGTCGCGATCGCGCGAGCCCGGAATCGCGATCCACCCACATATAAAGAATATGAAAAATGCGCGAACAATTGTTAATAACTTAATTTATATCAATTGAAGTATAAATTATCCTATCTCTCAAGTTGGACCATATTATACATAAAGGCCAACTTTCATGAAGAACAGTTGAGTCATTTCGGAGTTGACAGTGGACAAACATCATGACATTAGATATATTTAGAGTGAATAAAAACATATATATTAAGCACCGTTCAATTATTACGTATGCATACAAGTGAGGAGTACTACAAGCTTTGCTTACTTTGACTGACAAAAGGGGTGTAGATAAAGAATGACTAAAATTCTACTTACGTGTTACTGAACAACCCTTTAATGTGAATTCCTCCTATACGAAAATAAGGGTAACGGTTGATTTCTTGGTCCAGATACCTGAATATTTAATTATTTAAGGAGTCATGACACAATTGTGTCAAGTTTGTTGTATAAATTTTGATTCATTATTTTATCATGTGACAACTTACGTCCGGACGGTGACGCAATCTGACTAGAGTTTGAAGATCTAATCCCTTAGTTCTCAAAGTGGTCCAGGTGGTGCACCCCCAGGAATACACGGGAGACTCGACGGGGGGGTACGTTGGCGTGACAAAAAAATGAGGTTCACAATTCGTAAGCGGGAGTCCACGGAAAATTATCTGCTTTCGATAGTGAAGAACTAAAATGTTGGCTTGACTCTTCATCTATCTAACAAGAAGCTCAACGCTGTTACTTGTAAAAACTTGCATATTCCATATTCAGTATGCAAAGCAAATTTCCATAGTTACATCTAATCTTCACATTTTTTGTCGAATTTTGGGAATATGGTAGGTATGTAGCTGCAGGGGGTCCACCGGAACCAGCCACATTTTGAAAGTGGTCTATGAGAAAAAAGTCTGGAAACCCCTGAACTAATCATGCAAATAAATGCTGAGTTTTACAATTTTTTTTTATTTGTTGTTGATTCCAGAGGTGACGCTAGTGTCGACTTGTGAGCCACCGTCTCCTGACTCCGAGGAGTCGCCACTCGCCACAACAGTGCCGGATCACGCAGGTTAGTCTGATTTTTTTGAATATGATATTATGAATGTTGTAAAGATTTGTGTAACAATTTTTAATTAACACATTCAAAAACGAAATCAAATATACTTTTAAGATTTAAGACTTGTGAAAGCACTTATGAACGTCAAAACTACCACCGGGTCGGAAAACAATCCTGTCAACTAAAAGAACATTATTAAATATTTAAATATAAAACATTATTAAAAATTTCCTTCAATATAGTACTTTTATACATTTTTTTCTAATTAATTCAGCTGTTTAAGTGCTATTGATAGTCAAAAATTCAAACAGACGTATATTCTGATTTATAATATACACATATATATTATTATAAATTGTAAATAAATTATATAACAACTTAATTAATAATAAAATAGTCTCTGGCACTCAGGAAGAATGTCATTTTTTATCAATATTTTCTTTTATCTGATCAGTAGTTCCAAATATTACCTACACATTTAATATTAAATAAACACATTTATCATCCATTTTACTCCTAGTGTTGGATGGTTGAGCCAGGTAAAAACACATTATTTTATATTTGTGTAGTAAAAACTTATTTAGCAGCGTTCAGCAATTTAAATAAAAATGGTATGGGAAAAACTTACATTTATGTCACCGATGAACTCGAAATGCTCGTGACGTATTGTGCTTGCGTCAGACTAGCGATGCGTAGTGTAGGGGCCTGTGTTACTGTTATTATTGTACTGTATATATTGTATATAGTTATGTACTGTATATATTGTATATAGTTATGTACTGTATATATAACTGTACATTATTGTTCGGAGTGCCAATAGATGTGGGAACCAGGCTAATGATAATAATTTCAATTTGTAAATTATGAAATTTAGACAACTTCAACTATAATAATTAATTTTTAAAAATAAAAATGTACACAGTTATTCCATTGTTTTGAGTTTTCACTTCTGTCGGCAGTCCTTATGATTGCCTCGACTTTTTTGTTTTTACCTCTCTTCACATGACGGCTCACACCTAGCTGGTGGAATGAAATGGACGATAATTGTGTTTTAGGCATTCGTAGGGTTAACTCGAATAAACACATCACTTCCATCTATTAACAAACTTTATTGTTTTTATAATTATAGTGTGTTCTATATTGAATTATTTAATTTCGTAACTGACGTGGGGTCCTTGATTTGCTTATTTTTGATGACGTAAGGCTGGGGGGTCTATTGGTGATTACGACAGCAATACTTATTTATTTAACGAGTACAGATTTAAACATACTTATATAAATGTTTACGTAAGCATGAGAGTGAGGGTAAGAGCATGGCTTATTGCTTACTTTTGCTGACGAGGGGGAGGGTCGGTCCGAAATTACAAAAAATCTGCTTGCGTAATACTTGACAGGCCGCTAATCTGTTTAATGTTACGTCCTCTCGTTATTTGTAACTTTATGTATTTTGTCAGGGTTGACGGTGAGCGTATCGGGGCCCGCGCCCCCCGCCTGCGCTACTTGCCTGCAGCACCAGCACACGCACTCCAGGAACTCGTCCAACACCTCCGGCGACGTCAGCAGCAAGGTCCCATATACCATACAACTTATAACGTTGCTCTATTTTTTTCATTCGCCATTAGCTCCTCTCTATTAAGGATGTTCATCTGAAAAAAATATCGATATTTTTAGTAATACGATATATTGATGTTAAACGATATACCCAAGAAAGATATCGATATTTTCGATACATTGAAAAGAGTTCATAATTCATTACTCGATACTAACAGGCATCTAAAAGGAGAAAAAATTAATAGCCTCTATCCATAAATACTACACTCATGGATATATGGAGGAATGAAAAAAGAAGGTAGATCGAACAATTTTTTCCTATTTCGTAAACATCTCATGTTCGATATATCGAATAGTATAAAACAAAGTCCCCTACCGCGTCTGTCTGTTCGCGATAAACTCAAAAACTACCGAACGGATTGTCATGCAGTTTTCACCGGTGGATATAGTGATTGATAAGGAACGTTTTAGTACATAATTTGTCAAGGATTTTTTCATAATCAGGGCGGGACAACGTCGGCCGGGCCCGCTAGTATCGAATATAATATACCGATATTAATACCGACATGGAGTGGTCCGATATATCGGGTAATTTCGATGTATCGAAGCCGAAAATCGATACATATCGAGCACCCCCTCTCACTCTGCATTTATTTTTGTTATACAACTTTTATATGCCGTGTTCACATTTAGCAGAGTTCGTGTTCATTTCTATTCACTGAACTCAGTTTTGTGGACCTGAAATAAATAAATAAATTGACGATTTCTTTCCTTGAAGATTATTTTTCTTTTGTAGCTCAGTACAATTCAGAAACAACGGCAACCGCTGGGATATCTACAACCTATTATTAGTCGCGACTGCAATGCCGGCCTGCAAATCACCAGAACTAAGTGATAATGTATCGTGATAAATTAAAATAATTTAGACTACGGCCAAACTATGGATGCGATTCTTCGCGAAAAAAATCGATGTAATCGATCCCCATGAACAAAATTGAGTTCTACAGGATCGATTATTCAAAAATCTATTTCTAATAGTATTTTTTTACTTAATTATAAATTGTTGTATGGTTCTAAATAGAAAAAATTAAAATCACGATTTTATAGTGTCGAAGACCGATTCAATGTCGCCAATGTTGTTTTTGTCCGCGATTCAATGATTGAACGCCATCTCTACTGTCAAGCAATCGATGGGCGAACAGTGTATGTGACGGTCGAAGGTCGCGTAATAATATTGTACGGTTGTGGAATGTTCCAGGCGTCCGGGTACGGCAGCTCGTCGGCCGCGTCCGCGCACTCGCGGCAGAGCTCGGAGGGGGACTCCGCGGGCGACTCGTCCCGTCCGCACCACAACAGGTACCACACGCTCACTGCCAGCCACTGCACCTCCCTCAACATATGCTTTCTTATAAAGAGGACACCTTCGCACTGCCGGGGGTCGGACTCCTATTCACTAAAAACTCCTCTGCCACTTAGCGCGTATGTGGACCCGGGTTGCGGAGGGGGCTTGTCGTGGAACTGACACGGCGGGGAGTGGGAAACTCGATCGACCTCTCCCTCTAAATTATGCCTTTACACGAACACAGTACAACTAACGTGCCCAGAGTTATTGTGCTTTGGTTGTGCCCATATTTTCTTATTCCATTTTTTTAAGCAAAACTACTCATTTACCTTAGTAAGAAAAATATTTCTAATTCGCGTTCACTTTTTGTTGTGCCTATATTTTCTTATTCGAAATTTTTTGATAAAAGATTTTATTTTTTCTTTTAGTATGGAAAAAAATCTTCCATTATGACTTAGTTCAAAAATACTAAACCAGCATTTTTGTTAAGTTTGACTTAAAACATTGAATACATTCGCATATAAACGTGTATCAATATTTCCAATAATTTAATTATTTTTTTTGAGTTGTTTAACATTTTTATTTAAGACCAATATTATATCAAAAAATTGTAGTACATTATAATGAGATTCGTTCACTTTCAAATTCCTTACTGCCCACATTGACAGTCTCTGAAATAAATAATTATAATAGCAATGTATTCCTATCGTAGGTCGCTTAAGGATAGTCGTCGGAGATATATAATAGAAATGCAAAAGTAATTTTAAAAATACACACAAGTAGATAACTAGCAGATTAATAACAATGCGTCAGTTATTATGTTTATGCGTTCCAGAGGCTATAAGCATAACACGAAGATGAAATTACAAGACAAGCTTGTACAGTTTCACATGTAACTGTAAATAACATTTTGTTTTGGTCAGATTTCACTTTTTTGTATTATATTTTTGCACTTTCATATTATTTATAGTTTATATGCAATATATATTTTTACTCAAATGATCAAAAATTCAATCGGTTATTTTTTTGCTTATATTTACATTTTTGTGTTGAGCACGTAACTAACTTATTATTTGGCGCAATTTTTATTTATTGGCTTCATTAATATTTTTTTGTTTTCCCCGTCCTCCTCGTTCCCCTCCCCCGCAGCGTCCGCTTAGAGCGCACGACAACGACCACGACCACACTATACGTCCCCTCCCAGACCTGCAAGCACACGGGGAGAGCGCTCGCCAAGCTGCTACTCGAGAAGACTATAATCTGCGAGACCTCAGACGTGTACCTCACTCCGAACACCACCCTCACGGGCCCTCCCGACGTCATCCCTCGCCACGCCCTCCACTCGCCTTCCATAGAGGAATACAGGACGCCGGAGTGCACTATCATTGAAAACGGACACGACAACTCATTCGCGATGCCGACATATTTCGACAAGAAGAAAAAAGCCGGCAGTATAATAAGTGCCGCCGTGGAACCGCTCACCAACTTCCAGATTTTCAAACAGAAGTCCCTGAATACCATCCCCGCTCTGCTCGAGAGAAACAAAAAGAACGAGGAGTTGTTCAACAATTTCCCCTTCCTCACTCCGCTGGCGAACAGGAAGAACTCGTTGGTGTCTAACTCGAACAGGCTCTCGGGATGTATCGAGGATGAGTTCTATTGCATACCGTCGGATCCTGAAGCGGAGATGGACACCGCTGACAGGATCGACGTCAGGCACAGGTTCCGCAGTCTGTCTAACCACGCCCTCAACGAGGAGATGCTCACGTCGACGCCGAAAGGCGACGTCACCGACGGCATCCAAAGGGCTAGTTACCCCTCGGAGAGGTACCTCAGGCCCTCGCTCCGGCACAGCTACACGGACCACATCAGGTGAGTGACTCCCGGCGTGGCTTGCTTGGGTCCTCCGCCTCATTTCCCATCTCGCCCTTCACACTCCTTCAATAATATTCGCGGTGCATTAATCTCGGTTGCGGGCTGGATGCCGTGTGACGGGACTCTTAGCTTACCCTCTTGACTGTTCTTCTTTGTGATTTTTTTTCTTTGGTATTGTTTTTGTTCTCACTTCCTGTTTATGTTAATATATGAGACTTATAGTGTAATCGTTTTAAGATTTGTTATAAAGATCCGTATGATGTCGGTAATCTTTAAGTTAACATTGTTGAAGAAAGTGCGCGTACGAAGATTTGCACTAGATGAAAATGATTGGAAATTACCGTGTAACGTGGCGCGTACAATGTAACGGTTACGCACGCGCAGGCGCTTCGGCGCTGACGTCACCGCGTGGGAGTGCGGCGCGTGCGCGGCGCTGCGGGACCTCGCCCCCTCCGCCCCCGCCCCCGCCCCCGCCGGCACCCTCCCGCGGCGGCCCAGCTCCGCGCTCTCAGTGCACAAGTGATTCGAACGACGGATACGCGTGTCTCGCACGATTCTGTTACATCACTTTCACAACTATAATATATTATCCATCACTACACGATATCATTATTTGTAAAAATAATACTAAGCAAATAATATCGAGATGTGATAATCCCTAATTTTATTAAATTTAATGCAAACTCGATTCTTAAAATACGTTTTTACAATTGAACATATTTAAGGTTGAATAATATTTTTTTTAAACTAATAATTTAAATAATTAATATTTAGATAAAATGCTTAAGTATTTCATAATTTCTTTTATTACTGGATTTAAAGTATTTTAACAGAGTCGTGCGATTCACTATACATTTAGATGTTGTCTAGTGTTGTATGTTTTGATGTATATAATACATACTATTTTACTGTTATTATTTAAATAATATAGAGTAATGCTAGTATTCTCCCTTCAGTGTCGCTTTGTGTAAATATTCATATTAAGTGAACAAAAATATCTCATAAACTTTTGTAAAATATTGAATGTTTTAGATATTTTCCTTATAAAAGATATGTTTGTTTTTATTGTTATTTAGCCTCCTAGTACGTATCAATAACACTAAAACTTATTTATTATCAGTACTTTTATATGTTTGTATAAAGACTGAGTTATGTTGTGAATATAAAAATCTTGTATAAATCTATATCTTCTATACAAATAATAAAAATGAAGTGTCTGTATGTAATATCAAAATATTTTTTTACTGATTGGATATGAAAGTATACACGCCAATGATAACAAAAATTGCAACTTTTAAAATTTTTGTCATATCTCTGTGTTTGTTCCGTGTAATCTTCGAAACCGCTAGACCGATTTTAACGGGAACTTCACTGAGAGGCAGCTAAAATTACCGCAGGTGACTTAGGCTACTCTAATTTAGACTAACTGGTAACCGTGGCTTCGCCCGCAGTGCTATCTCCAAAACGGTTCGACCGATTTTCAGGAGACTTTTACTGGCATATAGCTGCCCTTATAAAAAGTAATTTTAGTTTATACTAGCTGTTAACCGTGGTTTTGTCCGCAGTGCTATCACCAAAACGGTTTGACCGATCTTCACGAGACTTGTACTGACATATAGCTGACCTTATAAAAAGTAATTTAGGTAACTTTAATTTATACTAGCTGTTTCCTATTGTTTCGCCCGCAGTGCTATCTCTAAAACGGTTCGACCTATTATTACGGGACTTTCACTGGCAGATAGCGGACATAAGTAATTTAGTCTATTTTATTTTAGACTAGCTGTTAACCGTGGCTTCGCCCGCGTGCTATCTCCAAAACGGTTCGACTGATTTTCAAAAGACTTTCACTTACAAATAGCTGACCTTATCAGAAGTAATTTAGGTTATGCTATTTTAGATTAGCTGTTACCCTCTACTTCTTCCGTATGAAATTTAGCAAAAATATGTTGTTCACTGCAGACATGTGCGTAAAACGTGCGTTGTACTGGACTCCAAAAATAAGTATGATTGAAATTCATATATCAGTATGTATGTATGTATTCTGAATTATATTGTATTTTTGGTCATTTTGGGGGCCATTTTGTTTTATTTATCGCGCTTTCGTTTACATAAGTCAGTAACCATAGTAACATATAGGAATATTGAATCGAGTTCAATGAACACTATTGAAATTTTTAAATACTAAAAACTGCTTAGACAGTTATACAGTTTTATATCTTGATTTATATTTATGCAAGATTTCATGACGTCAGTTCATTCATTGTTTACAATTCAACATTAAGTCCGCCATTGCGTATTTAACGCATAATGTGTAAATAAATAAATAAATAATTATTAATAGTAATTTTGAAGATAGAAGGGGTCTTTCTAATAAGATATTAGACCATAAACGTATTACTTTCTATCTTTACTTGTAACTGAACACTGAGGTAGTTATATGGTGGGTTAAATTTAATATAGATAAAGTTTTTACAGTATGTTAAGTGATGAAGTTACAAGGGGTTCTGGGAAGACATTTATCGGCAATATGTGTAGGTTAGTTTTTATATTCATTGGACTCGGTAAGTAATGCTGCGAACGGGTTCTTGGCTTATTTTAAAAGATTTCTCACATACCAACTGGGTATATGTTTGAGTAAGTTCCTGGATAGTTTGGATTCACAATTGGGAGTGTTAGATGTCGCTGCAATCGTGTTTTAGGTTTTTTAAGATTATTCGCGTTTAAAAATACCGATAATAACCGATTTGGTGCAGACGAAGTTGCACGGTTCAGCTAGTGTTATATAAATAAGTGACTATGTTATACTATATACATGTATGCATGTTTTGTCTCTCTTTTCGAAATGCTTCTTTATTTTTAAATCTAATGGTAACTCTGTATGCCTCATTATTAAATTAAATACTAATCGGTCAAAATTCGGAATGAAATACTGATATGTGTTATTGTAGAAATGCGTATTGTATCTTGAGTGATACTTGTGGTTATATATATATATGTATGTGTATATATATTTATGTGGAATGTGAATGGCTTGCAATAAGATTTTTGTGGTGTTGCATGTTGTACTATAATATACTTTGTATTATGGTTGCAGTATTGTAAACTAACATATAGAAGTATTACCTAATAGTAAATAATTTATATAGTTTTTAGTATATAACATATCAAGTCTATTAACTCACCTTATTTTAGGAGAATTAACGAAACTAAAAAAAGAGCTCGCAAAAGCAAAATCCAAATTAGAAAATTGCTAATGTAAGTGGTCCTCATCTTTCTGTATAAATATATATATGTCAGCGAAAGTGAGGGCGAGCGGAAGGTTTGTTGCGTAGTTTTCGTTCCGTGGCGATATAGGATTTAAAAATACAGTCGAGCAATAATTAGTTATAGTCGGATTGTGAATACAATGCAATGAGTAAATCGCACAGAATAATGACTGGCATGTTTGTTAACAGACCCAGTCTCCTCGAGCGCCCGCTATTTCTATAATACCTCGCCTTCAAAATGAACTTTTTCATACCAACCCCCACCCATGTGCTCCACTCTCAATATTTAGACGGCGGCACAGTGTATCAAATAAAACAATCTTAGTACTAAATTAATAACGATTATCGTTTGCTACGACATATATGTTTGTTAACAATTACAATATTTTCGATTAAACTCTTTATTCCTCTCAATATTTTACAAATTATTATTGAACAAAAGATTGTATTGTCGATCCCAATGAAGTATCATGCCACCCAGAAAACCAGCCAAAAACGCGATTTGTGTCGTTTTTCATCTGTCACTTCTCCCGTATTAAAATGTCGCCAACATGTTATTGAGCCGGTAGTAATGTTGGATAAATAGAATGAAATGAAATAGAAGACGATTGCTATTATAGTATGTATTGATCGCAGGAACCCTTCGTCGGGCTCGCTGACGGGTGGCAGCGGGGGCGGGAGCGGGGGCGGGGTGGGTGCGGGTGCGGGAGGGGGCGCGGAGGGGGGTTCGCTGGAGCGGGCGCGCGCCGCACTAGAGCGCCGCAAGCGCGCCGCACTGGTCGCGCTCGCAGCGCCGCCGGCGCCCGCCGCACCGCCGCTCGACGACGCGCAGGTACCATTACCCTATTCATTTATAAGTTGTCGGGAGCTTGGAACGTCATGTACTGGATTTTATACAGAACCTTGTATTATTAAAATGAGGATGTTTGAAAATATCACCAGTGACAGAGAAGTTGACGAGTGATATGTTAGCATAGTACGGACATGTCATGAGGAGGGATGAAAATCATGTAACTAGGAAAGTTTTGAGTTTAACGGTGGACGGATATGAGAGTAGAGGAAGACCGAACAAGGTATGGATGGATTGTGTGAAAAATAATATGTGTATAAAAGGTGTGTATACCGAGATAACATCTGACAGGAGAGATTGTAAAAGGAGAAAATGTTGTCCCCATCCTACATAGGTAGAAAAAGTGTAAGAAGATGATCATGTGTCATTTCACTTTATATTTTGTAATATTGCTTATTTAATATAGTTTGGTTACTGTGCACAAGTGAAGTAGATGGGAAATAGTACCACGGAGCATGGATTCTGACTTGCCACAAAACTCACTGGAAAGTTCCAACAGGACGGCCACCATCTTGTTAGTTCATTGAAATAATCGCGAAAAACTTGTAATATCATTGCCCACTCTATTATTTCAGTAATAATCTACTGGAAGATTGGTTGACAAAAAAAAAATGTATTATAGCATACCCACAACGTTAACTTATTTAGTCTTTTATTAGCTTCGGGAAATTTGCTTTTTGCCCACATCTATAAAAATAAGTTACGGAGGATTTTAATATGATAATTCTGTTGTCGATTTTCGATTTTCAAGATATTAATAATGTATTTTGATGTCTCCAGCACGTGGTGTCCTGCCGGGTCGAGAACACGCGAGTGAACCCGGACTCGCTGATAGACGAGCTGCTCGCCGCCACCGATCTCAAGCAGGCCGTCGAGGATTCCGCTGAGAGTGAGTCTCGTATTACTACTTCAGTTCAATTTGTACTTTTTAACTGTTCAACAGTTATACTCTAAAATTAACTAACGTATGTTTAAATATAGATGTTCAGGCACTAGATCTCTACCTTGTTTTGTTATCTTCAAGGAATTTGTAAATAAACAAATGGAATGAGCACTTGAAACCAAAACTGTACTGAGAGTGAAGTACTACACTAACCGCTGCTTCTCCTTCTAACAATACCGACAGTAATATTATAGATAAATTTAGGACGAATTAATTTAAGTTTATTAGATATACTCGTATGTATTTATACATATATAAATATTCATTAAAATAAGTTGTTCTATTTGAACGGTTTATTCATGGAGTTATATTGCTAAAATATATTTACATGTTACTAAATAAAATAGTCTTGTGAAGTTTTTGTCGCAATCCTATGCTACCCTTTAATTTATTTATTTTTATTTTGTCAAATAAAAGAATCTTGGGGTCGAGGACCGCCTCTTTTCGCACTTAAAAAAACGGTTTTTGTGTCAAGTTTAAATTCAGTTTTTTTAGAAAGTCAATGAGGACGAAGTAGGGGGAAAATGATAGTACAATATAAATTGTTGTTTAACTTTTTACCAACTTTTGCTATTGTTTGCTGGAAACGCACAAATATTTATTAATTATTTATTTTACTGTAACAAGGCTGATACACAAGAAATTCAAATTTATATTATTTACTTATATAGCTAGCTTGCAATCGCGGCTCTGTCCTCCAGGTTTTAGCGTAAGATACTACTTATCACACTTTGGGTTTATGTAGCACCAGATTAGGCCCCCCTAGACAGCGGCTCAAGCCTAGGTCCGTTCCCTCGGCGTGGAACCCTTGAGTGCGCTGCTCGCGCGATACAGTGACACTAAATCTTACATCACTGCGACAACATTACACATGTCACCTCCACACACGTGCACGTACACACGCATACACATGAAAATGGAAGGGTTTTATTTTATTTCCCTTATCAAACTGAAAGAGTTTAGAAAATTATCCGATACGAAATATATATAAGAGTTGCTGAGGTATGTATGCTTGGCACAGATGTTTCAACAACTCATATATGTATGAATAGTTTAGCTTAGCCTAGGTTAGCTCAGATAGGTCGCGAATTGCATGTATTAGGCAACAGCCCAAGCCGAGGTGTACCGTGCACCCTTGAGCTAGTTGTCAAATAAAATCGGCTGAGTGCCTTAAGCGCTCGCCTTAGTAGTCCGATGAAGCTGTTAAGACCTTGCTAGGTCAATAGCGTAGTCAGTTCGAAAAAAAAAGTTATTGTGTAGTTTTCTACCAGTGCAAGAATTTTTGAAATCGGTTAGGTTAGCAGTTTTAGAGTTTATCCATAACATACAAAGTTTTCCTCTGTATAATAACGTATTAGGTTAGGTTCCTCTAGATGTATTCCTTGTAAGTCCTATATTCTCTAGTTAAGTCATGTCACCCTAACATCTAGAATGTGTAACAAACGAAAACGCTCTGCGACACCTTGTACATAAAAATGGCGAGTTCTGTGACAACTATTCTATTTTCATTTCTTCCATTCTACCCAACCAAAATACCAAGAACCAAAAAATACATAACAAATATCTAATTATTGATAGGTAGGAAGGTTCTAATTTACTAGTGAGTTTGTTTTTTTTTTTCAATTTTCCTTTAGATTGTGAATAGCAATATTCTATCGATTTTATTAGTATTTCTTTCATTTCTTTGAAATTTGAAAAAATAAAAATACACTGGCTACACTATCGTCCTTGTTAGAACGATACACAGCGGTATCTTATAGCTACCTCACTGGGACCGGATTTCTTATTGCGTACGTAATATGCGTTTCAGATATGTCAGCTGGCATTGTCATATCTGTCAAATAGTTGTGAAGTGAAAAAATGAATATGACCAGTCCTTTTATAATCCTTCTGTGTAAATATGAATAGAATTAAACTTTAATTGTTGCGTTATACGTATATACTTTGTGTGTGTGTGTGTGTACGTATATACTTGTATTATAGTATATGTATATTTACTAACTTAGTTATATAGGATTTTACTAATCCCAATAGTGAATCGTCCTTTTGTTTTATTTTAGACATTGGTGGTGGTTTAAATCAAATTTCTTGTTGCTATCTTTTATTGAATTTGATAAAAATTTACACGACAGGCAGAATTGTGGAATTTTCCACAGGCGGTGGGGGCCATAGACTAAATATAAAAAATATAAAAATTAAATGTGACGTAAGATAGTATAATTCGATAAATAAAATGTAAAAATACGCAAACCTATGATGCCCATTTAGCTAAATTATCAGGGCATGTGTATTTCACTAACGCATACATTGATTATCTAGTTAGGCTGGTTTGACTCGCGATGTTGCATTTTCAAGGGTTGCCTTAGCCCAGGCAATTTGGACGGTTCTTAGGAATCAGTGTTGCCGAGATTTTTTCCCCTCCAGATGATATATATAATATATTGTTTTTTTTTGCGTAGTCCCAAACGGTCCGCCTGCCAATACTCATAAATATTTTATATTAAATTTTGTAATATTTTTAGATACTAATATTGGTGACAAGACAAGGTCTGTATTCCGGATACAGTAATATAGTGTGACTAGCTGACGGGGCTGCGCGTTACTGCGGCTCAGTTATTACATGTTGAATTAAAATTATGATAAGGTATTTGCGTGGCGCCATCTATGAGATATTTATAACAGTCTGTCCTACAGTTTTCTGTCAACAAACTAATTTAAAGCGTCATCTGTTCGAGACTGATGACACTGAAAATTAATATCGATAATCAACATTGATAATAATTTAATTTGTAATTGAAAATATTGTTGCTATTAATCGAAATATAAATTATCGTATCTCTCAAGTTGTACCCAATTATACATAAATGGCATTGATCGTGGTCAAACATAATTTTAATATATTTAAAGATATTGTATAATAATAGAAAAGGAATCCGGTTTCCTGCATTAGTGATAGAGTATAATAGTAATGTAATGTGTTGTGCGTGTTGCAGCGTCGGGTCTGCAGCTGTTCATAACGCGCGACGGCACCGCCGAGCTCGGGTCCCGCCAGCGCCAGCAGCCGCCGCGCCGCGACCTGCAGCGCGTGGTGCTGCACCCCCACCCCCACCACCCCCACCACCCCCACTCACACGACAACAGGTCACTACACTACTCTACCTTTCGTACATTATAAATACTTCGAACCATACAACTATATCACAACGCGTTAAAATAACCAACAAGCTACAATTATCCTTTTTTTATGTCATAGGAGGCAAACGGACAGGTGGGTTACCTGGTGTTAAGTGATCACCACCATCCATAGACACTTGCAACACCAGGGGAGTCGCAAGTGCGTTGCCAGCCTGTGTTGGGGCGAGGAGGATGGGGAAGAGGAGATGGGCCTCCGGCGCTCTCACTGACCGAACGAAACGCAACAATGCAAGCACTGTTACTTCACGTCGGTTTTCTATGAGAAGGTGGTGGTACCGCGGGCGAGTCGACCCATTCATGCTGAAACCAGTAATAGCTTCAGTGTGGCTCTACCTCTTACAAAATTTATTGCACCTTATTGTGGAATAAAATCAACTAAAACTTCATTTCACAAAAAGCATTAGTTAAGGCCGCGCTCTCAAAAAAGGTCCATTTTCACGGTTTTTCCGTACGAATTACAACAAAATTATTGAACTTTGGTAAACAAATTGGTTAACTACAGATACATTGAACCTTTAAGAATGCTATACAGATGATTGTATTTTAATATTAATAGTTTTTCATTAAAAAAAATCTATTCTCCGTAATCCTCTCGCGCTATGTTACATATAATCAAGTTTAAATTACATAATATAACATCCAAGTTATCTATACTACATCTGAGAAAAAAAATATTTAGTTCTAAACAAAATTTCACGGTTTTATGTAAATTACGTAGATCTTAACTCCTATGGAATAAGGTTCACGTTACTTCTTTATTGAGATTCAATTTATTCAACAAGTGTGGAAGAAGTATTAACGCGAGGTTTGTTGATATTTTAAAAAATATCGGATTTTCGATATATATAAAAAACTTTATAAAAAAACAATTATGAATCAGCTTAACATTGATTTACTGTTTTTAATCCAATATATTAGTACAATTTATACGATAAATGTTTTAAAATGTTACATTACAATTCTAAGGGCCACTTGCACAAACGTTATTCGATCATATTGATAATTGTCATCATTATTGTTTTACCTAAATAAGATAATTATGTGTACCAATATTTTTAAGTCTATCAGTTATCAAGTTTTTTAAGTAGTGCTGGTCTACTGGTTTGACCGGTCGTGTATCAATTCGATGTCTGCAGGTTCAAATCAACGACTTTTTTAAAATTCGCGTACATACACTCATTTAAATTGGTAACACTATCAGCTGACAATGAAGGAAAACATCGTGAGGTAACCTAAACCTGAGAAACGGTCTCGTACTACTATATGTGGGAAACCTACAACTGTGGATTTCTCTGAGTTTGAAATCGCCAATACGCCCTGAGCTAGTGTGATGATTATGTCCATACCTTCCTTCAGGAAGATGTCTATGACCCTGCAGTGGGTCTCTTACAGGCTGATGATGATGAATATTTTTCAGTAAGAATTTTTTTAAATACTCGTTACTTTATATGTCCATCTGTTTCACTTTTAAGATTACTATTACCAGCCTGATCCATATTCCGGTACCTCGGTTCATTGATCCAAAATGACTGCAGCGTACACAATAACGGGAGGAATAGGATAAATGCAGGATGCACGAAATGGCGAAAGATATTTAAAGTATCTTGCGATCTACGAATGCACTTGAAACTCATGGGGAAGGTGTATAAAACTATTATAGGTCAAAGTCATACTGCATGCATCTGAGTACTGGGTTACGAAAGAAACGGATGAGAAAAAGCTGTACGCGGCAGAAATTGATTGTTAAGATGTGTGGTGTAACTAGAATTGATAGAATAAAAATGAATATATCAGGTGAAGTTTGAAAATATCACCCGTGATAGAGAAGTTGAGGAGTAATATGTTAGCATGATACGGACATGTCATAAAGAGAAATAAATGAAAGACTTATAACTAGAATACTTTTAAGTATGAAGGTGGACTGGTATAAGAGTAGAGGAGACCGAAGAAGGTATGGATAAAGTGTGTAAAAATAGCGTGTATAAAAGATGTGAATTCTGAGATGATATCTAACAGAGGAGAGTGGAAAAGGAAAACGTAATGTATCGAATCAGCCTAAGTGGGATAAGGGTAAGAAGATGATGATGTATATTATTAAAAAATATCGCCCGCTGATATTCAAATTTTAATAACGATATATCGCCCTAAAAATATTAGCAAAAAATATCGATATTTCGACATATCGATATTTTATCAATAATCCTAATTCACGCCGCACCAGACAGCGCTCAGGCGCCGTAGCGAGTGGAGGTATACGTCGCTTTGCACTCGATTAGAAAAAAAAACATCGCTGTAGAAATACGTATACACTTCACAAAATGTTTTGATCATTTCGAAAAACTAACCAATGTTTTATTGTGGTTTATATTTCTAGTAGTAAGAGACACTGTAATTTTGATTTTGAAACAAAAATTACAAGTTTGGTTTTTATTACGTTAGTTTTTTTTACGTTTTGACTGTAGATGGCTCTGAGTTGCTGTTATGGAACTTCTTGACGGGTACAAATACATATGTCGTCCTTGTAGTCCTTTTGTTAGTAGTGACGAGAGCTTACCACAGGACTTAACAAAATGATCTCATGACGACCCCATTCCAAAAACTGTTATGGAACTCCTTGAAGGGTAGAGACAGATATGTCTTGTTTGTATTCCTTTCGTTAAGTAATAACAAAATGACCTCATAATGGACTCTCAGAAACGGCTAGGGAGCTCCTTCATGGGTAGAAATAGATACATATATCGTATTCGCATTATCTTTATTATATTTTATTATTCTATTCAGAATATATACAATAATATCATAAACACGCTGCGGCATTTCCAAACAAATGTAATCTTTCAAAGAATCGAGTATGCTTATTGTTTATCTTAAGGACCCCCCATCAAGGCAAGGTTCCTCCTTTTGGGGGGGGGGGGGGGGGGGGGGGGGGGGGGGGGGGGGGGAGGGGGGGGGGGGGGGGGGGGGGCGGGCCCCCCTCAACAACCAACATCAACCTGTTCTTCCCTCGTTTTTTTGAGAGGGGGGTATTCCCCGGACGAGCCGACCCATTCATCTGAAACCAGTAATAGCTTCAACGTGGCTCTACCACCTACAAAACATTGTAGAACATGGTCTCTCAAGTCTTGTTTATACTGAAATGAATTATTTGGTGAAAAGTCTATCAAAGCTAGAGATGCAAAGTTTGTCGGCGGAATTAGGGTTCGTTTTAAACAAAGACCATCATATGCTGCCCATTGTGCTGCAGCCATTGCAACTTACAATTCAGGTGTTTTGTAGTATGTTGTTCACAGAATTATTTTTAATATAGAAGCAAACGCTAATTTCAAAATTTTCCTATCTAAATCTCTGAGCGCATACTCAATGTTTGTAGCTAATATTCTATATGTACTAAAATTCAGTTAAGCCAATATAGTTACTCACCTAGCCCATGAGAAATTTAAACATTAATCAGACACTATGATACTTTTCACCGTAAACTCTATATTTCTAGCTACATTATACTATACAAAAATTTTGTTAGCATGACAAATATACGCATCTAGCCCATGAGAAATGAAACTATTATCCGATACTGTGGGACTAAACATCTGAACTCAAACCTGATGTTTGTAGCTACTATGAATACTAAAGTTTAGTTATCATGATACAGCTACTCATCTGACACATAAAATGAAACGTTGATCTCACTCTATGAGAGTAGACCTCTGATTGCAAAGTTGATGTTTCTAGCAATTATCAGTACTAAAATTCTGTTATCACGATACAGCTTCTCACTTGGTCTATGAGAAATGATACTCTTATCTGATACGACAAGACTGAACCTCTAAGCGCAAACTTCGTTTGTTTCTGGGTATTATCAATATTAAAATTCTTTTATCACGATATAGCTGCGCACCTGGTCCTTAAGATATGAAATATTGACCTGACACTATCATACTAAGTCTTTAAGTGCAAACTCGATGCTTCTAACTATTATCTAGACTATGATCCAGTTACCACAATACTACTCTTCATGAGAAAGTTGAGAAATGATACCTTGATCAGGCAATAAAGGGCTAAACATTTGAGCACAAATTCGATGTTTTTGTCTATTACGTATACATATTTAGGTTTCGTTACACTGTCCTTGATCTGGTATGACCTTGAGAAACTATAATTTATTGTGGTATTATGGAATCCAACATAATAAAAAGTAGAACATCAATAATAAGAAAATATTTTAATATTGTTTATAGAAGTATCAAAGTCGTTTCAAGTGAGCTACAATTCTGCTGATTATCAGTTGTCGTGTCTGTGTGCGAGAGCTCTGCACGTCTAGTAGGACTGGATGACAAAATTGAATCGCGAAAACTTGAGAGCGCGTCCTTATTCGCGATTGCTAGGATTGGTTTTAGAATTTATTTATTTATGAAAATGAAATTGTATGTATAATTGCAGGTAGCCAACGGCGTGAGGGAAGGGCGGTGCGACGCTTCACGCTACACAGTACAAATCGGTTTACCTGACTGCAGCTCTCCTCGCGACAGCCCCCGCGACCCCCGCACCACCTCACCACCTCACCACCTCACGCTCCGCAACACGCCATCTATATCGTAGATGAAGTAACAGTGTAAAATCAGCCGTTGCGGGTTCAATGACCGGCAGTGTACAAACATTCCTAACCTGTGAATGTACTCTGCGAGTTTATAGAGAGGCCCAACCCCCCGACAAACATTTGCGTTCATAACTGAAGCGCTATATTTCCCCGAATATGGAACGATAAACTTATAAGGGATAGCGAATGACTATAATGTTTATTATATAGCTAACATGGAGGATAATATTTGTAAATCATTGATGATATATATGGAGGGAATTACTTTTGACTGACAATTATTTACCTAGTTCACATTGGTTGGATTGGAAACATCATTGGCTGTCAGTTTTGTCCGAATGCCTTAAAAGGTAACCAACGACGAGTCACTGCGCATCCTCACTGAGACACTTAGGTGGTCACATCTACGGATAATTCGTCGTAACTATATTGAATAAAGTGTTTCAGTATCGGCTAATGATTTTACGTCATTGTGGATGACGTCATAGTTCTACATAAATGCCATTTTATCTTCGCCCCGACGTATACATATAGAAATAACGGTGGGAGTGTCCGGGGGTGATTAATATTCGTAGTGAAATAGTATGGAGTGCGTTGTTGTGCGCGGAGTCGGTCGGTGTGTTGTTAGTTCGTCCCTAGCTCGTTTCGCGACACAATGCGTATTATTTATTTATTTGTATTATAATTTAAATTATGCCATATAGCGCTTATTTTAAACATGTACGTGACTCGGTGTTGATTATTATTATTAATATAAATATTAAAAATATAATACGGTAGGGAATCCTAATTAAGAAAGGTTGTGTTTGTGCAATCACATTGTTTTTTTATTATTATTATTATTATTTTATATTTCCTTGTTCATGTGTAAGTAGGAATTCCTTTTTGAATTATATGACGACCTCTCGCGACAACCGAATACTTACGTTATTGTCCATGACGCTTTTGTGCTTCCCTTACAGACGTAAATACGAACCAGATAACATTAGATAAATTAGATTATGGTAATAAACTGTTTAGTAAATTGTTACATATGTGCTCATTTGACGGTGCTATATATCATCAGTACGAGCGTGTGTACTGATCAGACCCCCTTTAACCCCCCCCCCCCCCCCCTTAATACTTCCTTGAGTCCCTCCAGTACTCTACTATTTTTTGTAATCCGTTATTTTAGATATTGCGAGGAGGTAAATCTAAGTCATTCCTTTCGTGTATTAATAATTGTTAGCTTGAGCTCGAGGCTTGCCGTTAATCGTACGTCGCGTCCAAAATTGAACTATGGGTGAAGCTTTCGTTACTTCGAAATCGATTTTATTACTTTTATTTGAACCCGGTGGAAAGTTACTCTTATCAATTTTTGTATGCCTCCCATGTTTGATTGTGGGCGCGGCGAGGCGCGCGTGCGCCGCCGTTCACACCGACTGTACTGATTATTTTCATTTGCGTATAAATGTAATGCAATTATTTTACAAACAGGGTGTGTGGTAGTGAAGGCGACGTCGCGCGTCGATTTAATTAAGGAACATAGATTTCGCATAGAATGTAATGTCGGCAGGTGCGCGACACGGCGGCTACTGTCACGACACGCGTTATGTCAGTAAATATATTAGCTAGTGTAAGGCAGTCGGTTGCGCTCGCGCACCTGTACTACACGCGTTGTTATTGTATCATATTGTCTTACAGCCTGTACAGTATTTGATTAAAGGACTTGTTTAAAACTCTGGTTTTCTTTGTTTGATTTTAGTAATTCCAACTCTTCTACACCCGTCTATAACGAACAGACATAAAATTCACTAGGTTTTCAATATTACAAGGCGTTCGACAAAAATGTTACTTAATGTTAAAAGATTACCATTTGTTCATTAAAGACAACCATTTTATTTTATTACCCCTTTTTCGGAATTTACATAATTTCCAGCAAGGGAAAAATTCAATTCTGATGAGGCAATCCAAACCGCTTTAAAAGATTTTATTCTCGCTTCCACAATTTTTTAACAATGGAATCAATGAACTAATTATAAAATGTCGAAAGTGCATGGATAGTAATGGTACATACTTCGATTAATTGAATATATAATTTCATAACATTTTTTTTCGTTTTACTTTTTCCATATACAACGCTAATTTCATATGTAAAGACCTCCTAATATATAATATTTAAACAGACCGTATTTGTGTAGAGAATGATGAAACCCATCACACTATAATATTTGTTAATTCTTATAAACAATGGACAAATTCTAACAAGACTGACACATCGTTCATACTGGATTGGTTCATATTGATTGATTAGGTGACACAGTCGTCTATGATTGATGTCGTAGTATTATAGCTATCCTTCAACATTCCCTCAACCTATAAAAAATCATTAACTATAGTCGACGCATTTTAAACTGAGTCGTCGGGCAATACATGTCACTGACAGTAGGAATGTGCACGCAATGCAACCTGTTATCGATACTTAGCTAAATGCGCACGCGGGGTCGATGCGTCATCGTGATCTTCATTAGCACTCTGACTCCTGATTGGTCGTTACGAGTAAGGGTTGTTGTTTTTCTATAAATATAAGGTTTTTCGTTATGACACTCATTACATTACTTACGTTTCGTTACGCAATACCCACAATGGAGAATTTATTCTCTAACGTGGTTTTCAAGAAATTAAATGGTGACATCATCGCGCAAGCTCGGGATGTAATTCACAACGTGTTCCTGTTTTTAAAAGAATTGAAAACTGACCTCGAGAAAAAAGCTTGCCTCATTTTCAGTAATCTACGACAGCTTACAGCACTAATGTGCGGAGTTAGTAGAGCGACTGTGGATCGAATAAAAACCGAAATATCACAGGCAGACAACCCAAATATACCAAGAGCAAATATTAAGAAAACAGCGACTGTCACTGATCTAGATAGCTTTGATGTCAGGGCGTACTAAAACGTACCATTGATTCATTTTATGGCAACGGGGAATATCCATCGGTGGCTAGAATTCTAGAAAAATACCAAGAATAGATACCTAATAGTAAGTGCGGACATTCTTCAATGAGAAAAATCCCGTTATCGATATGCACCTCTACAATTCTTACGCACATCACTACATCTCTCCATAACACCTGTAAGTGCAAGCGAGACAAACAGATAAATATGATTTATGACCCGAAGCCTCGGTTTATAATGCGTCGACTATAGTAGTAAGTCATTTCAAGTTTATGTTAGGAATTATTCAAGGGTTTTTTTTAATGTATTTGTGGTTCTGCCCAAGCTACATTTTTAGGAATTTTTTTGCTAAATGCAAATAATACATAAAACAAATAATAAAATAAATAAAACAAATGTATGAAATACACACTGCGTAAATATGTCGTATGTCGATAGTAGGATAAAGATCACAGGAATTGAGTAAATAGCATAGTATGTTTTTGGTTATCACACTTTATACTAAATTGCATTGGGTTCGCCTAATTAAACAATCGACGAGAAGAACAGATATTGTTACTGCTAAGACTGGTCTACTTCGCTTACTTCCACAGTTATGGTATTAATATCTTATTGTATTTTACTGTCAGGAGCAGCAGCTGAAGTATGTGTCATATTTATGTACCAAAAACGGTCAGATTGAGTAATTTATAATAGGGGTCTCGCGAGTCATTAAGAATCATGATTAATCAGTTAGGTTCTATAATAAGATCCTAAAGCACATTACCGACTTGCCAGACACTAAGTTCAAGCACCACGGCAAACGGTTTTGATGTCAAAAGGTTATAAGATGGATCTCATGGGTCATTGGGTGAAACGATACTTAACTCTGGAAATGATCCATCTCTGTAGAACCGCTAAAAAAAGATTGTGAAGTGAAAAACAAATAATGTACCTATACACTAATACGATAAACCACATTGACGAATTTTTCTACGGGTTCAGAATAACGATGAATGCGTAGTTTTCGTAGTAGTAGTAGTTTTAATACTCATTAGCGATTTCTTAGGACCTAAATTGAATAACAGATTTCTGATTTTGTTTCTGTTCACCGAAAATTCAACTTCATCGTTAAGACTCGAACCCACGTCAGTAGATGCAGTACCATAATAGATTATCGCTTAACAGTTATTTCGTGTAATGATGATGTAAAAACGGATACATTTTCAAGTATGGTAACACTGCCACACTTTTGTTCACACTACGTTCCACATCGTTTATAATTGTTTATCTATTATTACTGTGTATCACTTCGTTGTATTTAAGAAATTTTGTTTTGCCGTTAATTATAACATAAGTTATTTTATAAAACACATGTATGCTGCTGAATTATCAAATAAATAACCTAACACAGATTACCTATATATAGGCTGCATTGACTTCTTAACATCACATTTGTAGTCCGGTGAAGCTGTTAAGACCTTGCTAGGTCAATAGCGTAGTCAGTTCGAGAAAAAAAAAAATCTTAACATCACGAGGACTAAATCTGAAAATGTTGAATTTATTATCTAATTCACGATCTTCATAGTAGCATTCAAACGCAGTCGTAAATCCATCAATACCCACTAGCAATATAATCAATATTCAAAAATGAAAATAAAAGGCTATTTTTGCAATACGTTAATATTTTATTGAGTAAACTCCAACGGGTCCAGCACTATATTAAAATAACACGTTACAATCACCTCGCAATACAATATATAACTAATAATTAGCAACCAAGCTGTTGTCACGTATCTATGTTATTGTTAAAATATCTTTCAATCTATTGTAAAAAAAAAGTAATCGAAATTTGTACATTGTACACTTGAAGCCGAAAGAACTATCCGTTGTATTGTAGAAATAATCTTTTTTTTCATATTTAACATCTTCAAAATAGCATACTGTTACTTAAAAACACAAGTAAGAATTGTAATTGTTGTTTGAAAGGACGTCTACAATGGAATGTATTTCTGAGATCTCAGCTTGACGAAACAAATGTGGTCGCTTATTTTTGTCTGTAGTACTCAGCTGCGCACATACACCTACACTATTATTATTATTATTTACAATTTAAAGCTAAAGTGATTAAATCTCCACTATAAATGTTCCAAAATACCAATTTATACGATTGGATTACTACCTTTTACAATTGATATAATCGGAAATCTGTAATAACTTCATAACATCGTTATATTATTGTTAAAACAGTGGAGAATTAACCTTAAAATTAACGAATTAAATTACACCAAGACGATGTGACCGGCAACCGTTTTGCAAAAATAAAAATGTATATAGTTTTGAAACGTGCGTTTATGTTACATGATTTTACTATGTCCTCTTATTGTAAAGAAAAAAGACTATTTAGTATTTTTATGACTAAATATTAAAAAGGGATTTATGTTAAGTAAAAACTTAATACTGATTTGTGAAAAAAAATACTAGATAAAGACGTTTACAATTATCACATGTGAAAGTTATTAAAAGCAATCAGTTTTTATGACATTACTGAAGCCAACGGTCACCACAAAAAAAAAATGAGTAAAAACAAAATAAAAGCTGCAGTCACGATACACTAAGATATAAATAAAGACACATTAATTATAAAGTCAGTATTAGAATTACGAATTATTTTCAAAATCCTCCGGAACAACGAACACTATATATTGAGCACTATTATTATAATATTAAACTCCTAACCGTATGAGAGCAAATGTATTAGGTCCATTATATGTTTGTATATGTGTAACTATAGCCTTCAGTTTGGCGACTATATATAAACTTAAACGCTAAGTTATACACGTTACAATGTTTGTATATAATATACAATGTATATGTTTCTGAAACATACAGACTCGTGGTTAAGGCACGGGTGGGACCCGCGACTCCTCGCCGCGCCGCCTCTCCGCCTCGCCGCCACACTGTTATATAAACATAGCGCTCTATCTATATACACACCTATTTATTTACAAATATATTTACTATTTTACGTTGTATTCTACAGTAAATATGAGGAAATTATTTTATTTACATAAAGAGTCGAGGCGCTTTCACACACTTCTGGATTAATTTTAGTGATATAAGAGAACAGATTGCAGGCACTAAACAAAAATAGGGATATTTTCACAATTTCAAAATATTTGTTTAATAAATAAATGAAAAATTCATTCTGGACGAGAAATGACACATCGATGAAAGCGCATGACGTCACAACTTTCGAAACATTGTCATTTACGCTTCAGTGTATCGATGCTCAAGGAAATTAGTATTGTTTTTAACTGTGTGACGTCAACGAAGCGCTGTGACAGGCTTCAGTGAGATAACGAAAGGTCAGAAGTTTAAAAGGGACCAGTTTGGATAATGTAAGTAGCGAGTGGTGGTGGTGGTGGCAGGGGCGTGGGGGCGGAGCGGCCGGACTGCGCGCGCCGGGCTCCCACCTTCACTATCGGATACTTTAGAATGTTGCACGCTTTACCCTCGCCTTATACACTACACTTACACTATACAAACACTCAACTAACGGATCTCCACTGCTCTTATCGACTGCCAATCATTTCATCAGAAGGCACTGCGACATCGTTCTCATAAAACCACTATTTATTTAAAATTTCATAAGTAAGATGACTTCTGTAAGGTTCTTTGGGTATTTTAGTATTCAAATATATAATAAAACTATATGCTGGGCCGCGCGTCGCTGCGGCTCATTTATTACATGTTGAATTTAAATAATTCATCGTAGATAAACATCAACACACTGGATTTTTATATACTTAAGATAAAATGTTTACTTTTCGTATTTGATTAACAGGAACATTACAAGTTAAAGAATAACTTAGCATACAACGTATAATCGAAGGTAAATCGAAACGAGTAGTGAGAGATCCGTTAGCACAGTGTCTGAGACACAACGAGACTCGCTACATAATATGAAGCCGGGGCTTGAGTCGGGATTTGCTACAAATCCCGTTGTGTCGACTCAGACTTATTACAATAACACATTATATATTAAATTCGGGTACAACCCTATACGTGAGTCGACAAAACGACCGACATCAGTTAAGAAATCCACTTGATATACATATTTATTATAAGTATTGCATTAAACATTGACAGCTTTCATCCTCCCACTAAAGACATGTATTTGTAAGAGTAAGGGAGTAAAAAAACTAGTGGAATGTATTTATTTCTCGCTAGCAAAGAGATCAGTTATAATAAATAGGGGTGTGCAAATAATTCAAACTTACGAATTATTCGTTCCGAATCGAATAATTCGAAAGTTCCCGAGTAATTCGAAAATTTTCGAATAATTCGAATTTTTTTCGAATAATTTGATTTTTTTCCGAATTATTCGTAAACTATTAAATTATTAGTGAATTTCCGAGTATTTTCAATTCAGGGTTTCTTATGTTCAATATTCAGATCAATACATTTATTATGGTACCGACAGAGATGAACATATATTGAAAATGAGCAATTGTATTCTCTGGGTAATTGATTTTTAAACGAAATGTATATTATTCGTAAGTAGAATATTTCGATACACGATTTAAATAGAAACAATTGAAAATCCAGAGATATTTCATTATCTCGCGAATTATTCGAAAATTATCGAAATATTCGATTTTTTTCGAATTATTCGTGGCATTTCGAATATTGATATTCAATTCGAACGATATTCGCACACCCCTAATAATAAATGTAAATCCTATGAACACAAATATAAACTGTTGAGTAATTTTACACTAATTTATTATAATCACCAAATAGCGAATTATCAAAATAGTTTCTGTAATAAAAAACTCTTAAATATAAATATCAATGAAATAAAATTATCTTCAATAAATACACAATAATACATTGGAATATATCCCCGGCACTTACAAATACAACTTTATATTATTATTATTATTTACTTTCTACCTATAATATTTTATTTAAAAAAGTTACTTCTGGACGGTATATCACGGTAAGTACATATTTATCATTTCTCAATGAGAATGTATAGATTCTCATTTTTAAGGCGTGTAAATTTCGCTAAAAATATCTTATCCGATGTAAATAATTTAATATATTTTTGTATAATTATTTTCTGTTTATAATCGTGTAAACGTTATTATGTAATTGCAATATTCAAATACATTATTTTTTTTTGTTAATAATATTTGATAGCTTATTATTAATTAAAAAAAACGCTTATCAGTCCATTCCTAAATATTTAAGCAATGTATAAATAATAGAAAATGTGAGTGAAGAGAAATGAGTTTTCTTATGATTATCGCTAACAAATTCGATTGTTATAATAAATGTGGAATGCGTTTGTTTGAGTAGTGTTTTTAAATTCGTTTAATATATTGTTAAGTAGAGTAGTTTAATTTAAAAGTGTATTTTTATCGTTTGAAGGACGAATATAATACTAATGTATTAGCTGGGAGTTCAGCACTATCAAATATTTTCTAATATATCTTATAACAAGGCTTATAGTATTAAGTACAGTCCGCCGAACACTTTGTTTTATACATCTACGTTTAATTGCGTATTTTCAATACAATATCTCATGCATTCACTACAGTATACGTGGAAATTGCGTTCACTTTCATTATTACATTCTCACACACGATTCTACACATTACAAGTCACACAATTTAACGACAAATTCCGAGAAAATTCCGACAAAATGACCTGATTTTGGTCGGTTTATCGTAAAATTATATTGATTTAATCTCCGTTTAAGGGAAATTTTCAATAACGCCATTCCTTACACGTTGTTCGCTATATAGAGTTTACACCGTATTATTACTTGCCAAAACAGAATTGTCTCGAATTTATTATCACTACTAAGAAAATAATGCAGTCTGTGTGTCCAAGTCGTATGATGTCAAAGACGATTGCGTTAGTTTTTGTTGACGTTTTGGTAAAATATAAAAAAGGAATTCTTATTTCATTATGCCTATATTAATAAACAATTTTACGGTAGAAAACGTGTAATTTATATCTCATTATTTTTGCAATACGACTCAGACACAAACTTTTGACAGAAAATTATCAAGTCATTTGTAACAATGGATACATATGTAATGTGCAGAGTCGATTTATCTTTAACGTAATGAAAAGGCTTTATATTGTCAATAGTATTGATATAAAACACAGATTGTGTTCGTTTCCTCCCGTGTTCCTGTCAAGGGTGGGACTGAGCAGTCATTTAAGTGTAATTTTCTTATGATTGGACAACTCATAATCGTTAATTTAATGCTAATAATGTACAATAACAAACACGTTTATGTCGATACAATATAAAATCAGTCACAGGTACACCCAGACACATTGTCGCACGTCGCGAACGCACACAGAGGCGCCGGCTGATTTCGTCTGATATGGTTCGTGTCGTCTTCTTATTTCATTTGTTCATTATTGTTAGTTTTTATATTTTCTTGTCCTGAAATAAAATAAATATTGTTTAATAAACATGTTTCTGAATAATATCAGACAATACGTTGAGGAGTAGTACGCTGATAAGAAAATTGTGTGGGGTGCGTTAGCGATATGTAAGAAAATGCACTTGTAAAAGAGTTTCAATAGGATACAATTAAGCATATGTTAAATCTAAAATTAAAAGGTGTTTATAGCTCAAAGTGTGAGGCAATAGTACTATAAAACTTGTTAAAATTGAATTCGTGAAATCGGATTGAAATATTTGAGGTGGTCCTTACGTCGTACGGTGGTGACTAGTCCTCAACGTGTCGTATCGTTGGTGTGTGTTGCAGGCGGGCGTGCGGGCGTGCGGGCGACGTGTCGGGTGTGTACGTGTAGAGTGAGGGTAAGGGATGAGTATAGGGGAGCCGTACCGTACCGTCGGCTATATGAGTCGTTCCTCTGGCGGCGGTTTGAGCGCGTTGTGCATCATCTCCGCGCGCGGGTTGCAGTACTCCTGCCCCGACGGCGAGTACGTGCCGCGCGTCGCACGCTTGCGCCGCGCCTGCGCGCCCAGCGCCGCCAGCACCGCGCCGCCCACCGCCACGCCGCCCAGCGCCGCGCCCACGCCGATCAGCACCGCCGCGCCCCCGCCGCCGCCGCCGCCGCCCTCGTCGCCGCCCCCGCCCGCGCCCTCCGCGCCGCCCACGCTGGCCTTATACCATCGTTATACATTCATTATTAACAGTGATTACAGAACTATTTCAAATAATATATTTTTTAATAAATACTAAAATACAACAAAAATATACAAATCTTTCATCACGATTTCTAAACATATTATTTATAATTATTATAACTTATCAATCGAATAAACTACAAACCGTATGCAAAATATAATATAGTGAATTCGTTAAACCGCGACTTAATCTCAAAAAAACAATCGTACAAAAAAATATTCATACCTTATTTACGACAGTTCTGCTCTTTATACAAACTTATGAAAAAAAAAACAACAGGTAGGAAAAATATTCATCATATACATATAATTACATACTTATATCATTACATATTATAAAACAAAGTCCTCTGCCACGTCTGTCTGTTCACGATAAACTCAAAACACTACTACTAAACAGATTTTCATGCAGTTTTCACCAGTAAATAAAATGACTCACGAAAAAAGTTTAGATAAGTCGAGGTTTTTTTTTTTATTATCAGGGCGGGACAACGTCCTCCGAGCCCACTAGTGTATATACCATGTGTAGGATTAGACACTCGTAGTATCCTAGGATATAACTCTTCATGATCACATTTAACATATAACATAATAATATGAAAACAAATACTAATAAACAACCAAGAAAACCTAAATTAAAGTTTGTTTTAAGATTTTCCAAAGTATAACTACAAACGTGTGAATAAAATAATAAGCCCAAGTGCAATGGCCGGTACCAAAATCTACAATGGGCGAATCGGAGTTAGTCACTTTCGATAATAAAACGCGCAATAAACCTCTTTTGTTTTGTTCCTGATGTTCCCTTTCAAGTGAAAATGAAATTACCCGGTCGGTCATTGACACTGTGCTTTAACATACACACGTAGTAAGGCTTTGTATTATTTTTGTATTTTTCTAGATAATTAAGTCAACTATTAAGCATCTATTCTTTTCATTGATTTAGAACGAGAATCGAGTGTAGAGTGCTCTCCATAAATATTGCTGCTGTCTAAACAGTCACCTGGTATAATTGTAATACATAAATATATAATATTCAATTGCCAAAACACAATACAGCAAGAGTAGAACGTATAGAGAAAGGGGTACCTGTGAGGAGCAGTTCTTCCCCTCCCAGCCGTCGAGGCACACGCACTCGTAGTCCGGCACCGACGTGCAGCGCTGCTCGCACCGCGACGCGTGCACGCACGGACCCGACGCGTTGCCCGCGACCCCCGAGCCCCCCGCCGCGACCCCCGAGCCCCCCGCCGCGGGCCCCCCGACCCCCGGCTCGAAGCACGGGTCCGCGAGCGCGCATCCGTTCCCGCAGAACCCGGGCGTGCACAGGCAGCTGTAACACGGACGTTGCTATACGATATAGTACTCGACCACGAAGGCACAATACACTAACATTCAGACCTCTCCACTTTGTTAATGTTTTACTCTTAAACTGAACTACTCACTTCACACATGAGTATGTAATATAAAATTAATTTTATTACTCCATATACCAAAACTAATACTCTTGTAAACATAACACTATTAACAACACATTATAAAGAAAATACTACAGTGAAATACATTAAAATATTTATAATAGAAAAGATATTGTCAAACAAAAACTATATAAAAATATTTAGAAAGACATTGTGCCAGCTGAGCTGTGACTTGCTGTGACATAACTACTTATCAAAAAACGTTAACTCACCTTAAAGTCAACTAAAACGGCTATTATTACAATTCAGTTCAATCACAAACAGTTAAAGGTAACATTATGTTAGTACATTTTTTTGTAAGTTAAATAGGGGAAGTCGTGAATGAATTGTCCATAAATATAGGTAATTTTCAATGATGCTATAATAGTGTGATGGTGGGGTACTGACATGTAAGTGCCCTCGAGGTTGAGACAGTCCCCGGGGCCGCAGCTGATCAGTCCCGCGGCGCATTCGTCCACGTCCACCTCGCAGCGTACTCCCGTCCAGCCTGCACGTCAAAATTCGCAATATATCCCTATTTCCAAATCCAAATTTCCCTATTTATCCAAATCGGAAAGTTTGAACTTTTTATTTCCTCAATTTTATGTTATCTTTTAGTACCCCTTAAAATAGCCTGCTGGTCAATGCTGACATTTTTTATTACTAATTTAAAAATCTTTTTTTTTTGTTAGTTTTTTGAACATATCTATATTAAAAATGGTCATAATTTGGTCCATTCTTTGACGTGATAACGTATAAATCGATTCCGTCCTGCTGAACGCACTGCACGCGCACGACTCACTGTCACGTTCCGGCTGAGCGCTCGGAGCAAGCGAGAGTGCGGAACAAGCGCGATCGGCCTAAGCGTTAGGCTCGAGACGCATCCATCTCTCTTCCAATTCATCAGCCGCTGCGTCCGTCCGTTATCACGTTAAACTATCCCCCGTAAACAGACTTTACAGACAACCAATTTTTTTAATGTTTTGTTTTTACATGCTTTTTTTACATGATTGACATTTTTGAATTTTAAACTTTTAGTCGAGTTTAAAAAAATGAATATATGGTTTTAAACTACTATCTATTCCTGAACTTTTAAGCTCGGACTGGTAATGGGATTTCATTAATTACTATATATAAATTTGAAATCAACAATAAATTTGAAAAATGGACAAATTCTCAACAATTACAGTCAAACACTTAAAACCTACAAAGTATAAAAAAATCAATACCTATTATAAGAACAATCATTAAAGTCGATATATCCATGATTTGTATAATCCCGTTATCGAACTGCACACCACCGATAAATTTTTTCGACTATCCGTTCACTGCACATATTCACTTACACAGCATCAATCATTATATCACATGATTGCAATAACCGTAACGAATTAAAGTCTCTGCCTACTCTTATATAAGAGTAAACAGTAAATAAATCTAGCACGATATTCAGGCGGAGATGTGGCACAGTTCCGCGGCTAGACACAGTAACCTCGTCGGCCGCTCCGAAGGCCAGTGATTCACAAACTCGCTCGCTGACAGTTTTCCTCTACCTTATCAAGCGGCAAACTCATAGGTTTATTTACTACGCGGGGTTATCGGTTAAGACTATACTTTACTTGCGGTTTCACTCTCGGAAACTAGACTTCACGTTAGTCTACATTCAGAAGAAAGTACATATCACTAGTTTATTTTGGTTATAATTAATATAAAGAAGTACTCGTCGCGCGTTCGTACCCGATGTTTATCTATATTTATACATTGGAGCGTGACTAAATTCATTTAAACGCGTGACGGCAATATTTTCATTTAATCTAACAAGTATTATGAAATTTGATGTAATATAATAACATTCTTGTTACAATTTGTGTTTGTAGAGTAAATGTACAGTTTATTTAAATAACTTAAAGCTCAGAACACACGTGCTTGTTCGCGGTCTCACGGAATGCCAGTAACCGTCATGCCGGTTTACCAGCTCCTGGTACGCGATTTACATGCATGTGTATTCTGGCCCTTGGGGACTAACTCTACCAAGGACGAATTTTTGTGTAACGTTTTTGACGTAACAATGACGGAAAATCATTAATTTGCCTGGGATAGAAAGAGAGACACCTGCACTATAAACAAAAAGAGATAGATTAACGCTATAGAATAATTACTAGAGACGTATCAAGACGGGACAAGGTGATTTTGTTAATGTAATTACAGTTACGAATATGTGACGGGTACTGTACTAACGCATTTTTTTGTTCTTTTTCTTTATGTTTATAAACGTAAAAGAGTGATAATATAAATGAATGAACCACAAAAAATAACAAAACAGTAGCAAACCACATACCTAGATGCGGTTACTGACTCACTGGACTTGCAAACAACGTACACATTATATTTCACAGCTCATAACTACATCATATTTATATTGATGACACACGCATAGAATTAATAGTTAGCGATGCTCATTCGGGAAGCGATGAGTAATTAAATACACTAAAAGTAATTTGACTGTTTGCATTAGCAGGGAACGCGGATCTCCCACTGAGTGAAATCTTGAATTGAATTATCACGATAGAATACGACGTATTATCGTGGTAAAATACTAGAAAATCATTGTGTATTGTATGTTAAAGTGTTCCCTAAAAAGCATATGTATTTTTTAAAATTGTTATGGCACGTAAGGGGAAGTTTTCGTTCCGCGTTAAACGTAAGGTAGGTATGTATTTATGTGTATGTGTAAATGTGTATAAGTGTCCGTGTTGGGGCTAGCAGTATACAAAAACAAGTAAAGCATTTATACTATGTGGCTTCGTACAATATATAGGTTTTGATATATAATGTAATACATGTAAGCCAAAGAAGTTTCACTTCCTCTGAGTGTACACACTGATACACGCACTGTTTTTTAGTACTGTATTGAAAGTACCAGACAAAGTAGCAAGTGTTATCAGTGATTGAGAAGTACAGAAGTAAGGAAGACCAGTCAAGACAAGGAAATAATAAAATGGATTGATACTAGGAAAAGATAAAGTACGAAGAATTATATGCGTCTAAAGGGCGAAAAGGCTTAGATAACAGTTGATACTAGAGAAGAGAAAAATATGTTGTTACAAAAAGATACAATTTACATAAAAAGTGTACGAGTTCATAATCTATAAGACAGAAGAGTCAAAAGTTAAGTCAAATGTTCACACAGTTCTATAATGAATATCGTGTCTAGTTCAAAACCAGAATACATTAGCACTTTTATACTTTCATAAATATAAAGAGACAAGTGTCAGTTCTAGATGTCAGTAAAGTAAAGCTAGCTTGATATCGTGCTTTAACTGATTATTGGTACATCGATACTGTGTTCCACCTACTACCTACTACCTACCATATCGTGGAGGACCAAACACTATTATTTGCGTTGCAGAGCTTCAAATAGAGGATGGTTAGTCTATCATTATTTCTACTCCTTAAATAATTCTCTTTTTTCATTAAATCTACGACATGTAATTTTTTTTGCGAATATATGTAAAATTATCTGCGAGAAATTGGGAGAGCGACTTGTTCAATTTCTAGATTTATATAATGTCATACGTGATGAAACTCTTTTTACAGATTCTTTAACGTTTTTCATTGAAATAATAACTGTTAAAAATGATTGCAGGACAAATTCAATATTTTCGTGCTAAACTGGACAATAGATTGCAAAAGTTTGAGATACAGTGTCCGTGTTATCAGTACATACGGTTATCTCTGCGAGTAGATTGTTGAGCGTCGATGTAGCGTAAGTCCCGATAAGATTTCAACTAGAACTCGTGTTATAAATAAAAAGAATTAGTGGACGTTTATTTTAAACACGCGGTAAATACGAATTCGGATGTCGGAGAAGTGAATTACACAGGAATTGAGAAGAGGGTGATTTTATTTGATTTATTTGTTATGGGTCTTCAATATGACAATACATTTCTAAATATATTTGTAGTAACAATTTTGTAATTAAATATAAATGTAGTTATATTTATAGACAAACACGGCATGCTCAAACAATAAAGTAAATTTCAATAAAACTAAATATTTAACTATTTTATAGGTTTAGAGATTTAACATGAATAATATGAAAACTAACAAACCAACAAACAGAGAAAATGGAAATACTTAAGCAAATAAATACTCTATTTTATGAATACACTGCTAGGTCTCTACTGCTGTTTTGAATTTATTTTGTTTGTTTGAGAAAATATCACATGTTTTATGCAATGTATTATATTAGGAGTTAGATATACTGTTGACTGGAGACTAAAGGCCTGAATTAGTATGGAAATGTGATAGTGCGAGGTGTCGGTGTGTTGCGGGGGGTGTCCTGTGTACCTGTGTCCGCGCAGTCGCAGAGGTAGTCGCCGTTGGTGTCGAAGCAGCGCCCCCCGTGCAGGCAGGGGGTCTCGCCCCCCGCGCCCCCCACGCCCCCCGCCTCCCGGCACGCGTCGCGCCGCGTCTCGCACAGCCGCCCGCCGTACCCGCCGTCGCACACGCACGCGGGGCCCTGCACCGCACCACACATTTGTATCTCACTCACTACATACTACTGCCCCCCCCTCCCCCCTCACTCACTCTAACGCCTTCTTTATATTTTACACGTACAACGATTTGAAGATATCGAAAAATTACTTAAAATATTACGAGCAGCTACATTTGGATTTAACTCATTTTGAAATGTAGCGACACAATTTGTTTCTGCTTATTTACAACATGAATGTTTGTGTAACAGATACGAAGTTCATCTCTTCTATTAATCCATTGCCGTACCCATAGCTTTTCTCCTTATAACACAAATTTCTTTATCCACCTCTCAAATTACAATTGCCAATAGCTTTAGTAGGTTATATGATTAAAGCTATTATTGCGTCTAACGTTCATCTTGCAAATCACCACTCATTTGTGTACTGTAACTGTATTTTAGTTTAGCTAATAAATTACTCGGTACTCGAGTAAATTACTAGACCAGTGCGAACAAGGTTTTACACTCAATGTTTGTCCTAAGTTTTTATTCTCGGCACCAATCGTACATATTATAATTGCCACTGTTGAGCAGTAGCTAATAATATTACAAGCTTCTTGCGATCATTTCAATGAACTCGCAAGATGCCGACGCGCGTGTCAGAACAATAACCGAGCTATATTATGTAAAACACCAGGAGTATTATATAATATAGAGTTAAATAACAGAACATTATGAATACAATTTTAAATTTACTACATGACAGACTACTATTTACTCAACAATGCCAGTAATTGTCTACGAGAAGATTACTTGACGAAAATAAAATAAGATGAAAAAAATGTATTAAATGTCTTACAATATATAAATACAAAAAACAATATAAAATATTAAAGAAGTTTAACTTGGAATTCAAAGAATCAAAAAGTGAATCATGGTTCGATTTACGGCATCAAATGTAGAGAATTAGATATAAGTAATGAATACGTTGGCATCGTCGGTGCAGGTCCCGTTGAGACAGGGGGTCACTTCGCAGAACATGGACTCGCAGTACGTGCCCTCGTACCCCTCCATACACTCGCAGGTGAACTTGTTACCGTTCGGCGGAACTGCATTCACATTATATACCATATCTTTAATACATTCCAAACATTTAAATAATAACAATTTCATCATATCAACAATATTTGTAAATTGCAGTGTTTTTACTTTACGTTTCAAATAAGAAGATACTAGCCAGCTGCCATTTTGTGTCATTCAGTAAAAAAAAAGCAAACGGAAAAAATAAGAATATGCAAGAGCAATATTGAATTATGCTGTATGTTTTGTAATATTTATAAAATGTAAAGTTTTGTAGGTTTTAATTGGAACTTGATAAATTTTTGGGAGCGTGTAACTAACAGTACGCTAGAGTATTATTAACAGAATATGGCAAATAGAAGTGGGAATGATTTTTCCATTTTGTTGAGTCAAGGCATGAGTGGGGTGTTCGCGTGTGGGAGCAGCGCGGGCGTACCGGGCGGGAGGTCGAGGCAGCGCGCGCGTGCGGCGGCGCAGGGCGCGTGCGCGCAGGTGCGGGAGTGCGGCAGGTCGCAGCGGGGCCCGCGCCACTCCGCCGCGCACGCGCACTCGAACCGCCCCGCGCCGTCCGTGCACGCGCCCCCGTGCAGGCACGGCGCGCTCGCGCACTCGTCCACGTCCACCTCGCACCTGCGCACGCACACACACTCACAAACCAAACATACTCCGATATTATATCACATTCATTTTGCTCCCTGCATATTTCATTATAAACTTATATTTCTTGTCGCGCATATAAATCCCTCACAATTACTCGAATACATATAATATGATAACGATGAAAAACTCTCCTAAAACGTATGTAGTAATTATGCGCCATGTACCTGACATTTTTTTTAATTGTAGTACAGCTATGTGACTGTACCGTACCTGATGGTGAGCATAGTATAATCCAAAAACAACGACGACTACCGAGAGACACGCTATCCTTCACCGGTCGCCGCTGTCATGCCGGCCTGCATAAATGTCTCTTCACGTTACGCTTGAAAGACCCCATATTATTGTTATTATATTCATATTGGCATAATGAAAATCAAAGCAACATAACATTCTATTTGAACGACTAACAATAAAACATTGTCCATGGTGAACTCCAAACAATCAATTCCTTTATTAATTAGTGAAAGTAATGAAACACAAGAATAAATTGATTTAGTAGAACAATCATCATTTTCTGCTTGTATTAGGTAAAGGGGTAGATTTCTTCAAAAATCACAAATAACTGAATGTTCGGAAGAAGGTATTCATTCACTACCGTTAAACCAGAAGATTTATCTCACTATATCAATAGCTAATATATTAAAATTGTACAAATCTGTTTAAAATGGCAGTTTCAGCAGTTGGATATAATGGAACATATGAAATAGCACAATTTCAGCAATCAGGTGGGAATTGGAAGTGTACCCCAGTCCATTTAACATTTAAGTCTCGCATAGATATGGGACTGATAAGCTATGTTAATTTCTTAAGTGAGTATGTTTGAAAGAGTATTGAAATATGAACTGACAATTGTCCCTCGAAGCCTTCCGGGCAGATGCAGGTGTAGGCGGCGACCTCGTCTTTGCAGGTGGCGCCGTTCTTGCACTCGTGCGTCGCGCACTCGTCCACGTCGACCTGCGGGCGGGGAGGGCGGCACTCGGTTAGCGCGTGTGTGGGGGGTCGAGGCGGTGGGGGGTGGGGGGCGGGGGGTGATGCCGACCTGGCAGTACTCGCCGGTGTAGCCGCGGGGGCAGGCGCACGCGAAGGAGGAGCGCACGTCTGCGCAGCGGCCGCCGTTGGCGCAGTCGGACTCGAGGCAGAGCACGCACCCGACGTCCCGCGCCCAGCCCCACGGCCGCCCCGACCTGCACATACACACACACGTTTTACATTAACGAACACGGGAACACCCTATCTCGGATGTACACGTGTTATTACCTTATCGCGAACTATTTATATACAGTGTATGTAATTAAAACAATTTCATTGATATTATTATACTGTAAGCGCTTAATGAAAATAATAACATTTCACACTGACACTTTGCTATATTCATATCGATCGAAAATAATTATACAACATTTACAGATAATATCAAAATGTGTTGTTTAAATAAAATAATTAAAATATAGGCACAAAATATTTTGTCAAAAATATTATAGACATGTAGGTATAGATGAAAAGTATGAAGTGTCTACATAAGAAGATAGACATTATGATTATATGTTGAATAGTAACGTGTGGTGGGGTCGGCAGTGACGTGTACGTACACGAGCGCGTAGTGCGGCTGCGCGGCGAGCAGCGCTGCGGCGGAGCCCACGAACAGCTCCTCCTGCGTGAAGAACGGCAGCAGCAGCGCGCCCACGTGCACCGCGCCCACGCACCCCTACGCACGTACGCACACTAACTCACTCTCTCCGGCATGCAGACTAATTACCTCATCTCATTTTATAACTATTCATAAATAACCCACTCAAATTGCATTCTCATGTTTTATTCAAGTACATTTTTAATATTTTGATTCGATAACAACAAAATATAGAAAAATGATAATAACAATGTGGGTGTGATAAAATAAAACAAACATACACCAGGTGGTAGGTTAGTCGCTCGCAATACTTTTACAAAGTACTCGACTCTCGTGCTAAATCAATAAAAAATAGGTGCTTAATATTTGACCTAATTATCAAGAGAAAGACAAAAATTATATTGAATCCATTACACGGCTTTGTTAAAGCACGCGGCAAGACGGTGTCATTGACCGTCGGACCGTGTTCAGTGAAGCGTGACAAACCGTGGGAACAAAGACCAACAAAGAATAATTTTTCGAAGCTTGAACAAAAGAAGGTTTATTGTCCGAATTATCATTGAAGATTATTAACTCGGGATCGCCCCTTGCAGCTTTCGGCACCGGTCATTGCACCTAGGTTTATGTTCATACTTTTCATAGTCTTAGAACAAACTTTAACTAAGGGTTTCTTTGTTGTTGATTTGTTTATATGTTAAATGTGACGATGAAGTATCATATCGTTGAATGTTGTGAGCGACTAACCAGGCGGTTATTCATAAAAGAATAATTAAAAAAAAGTGTGTGTGTACTTATGTACATGCGTTAGAAGTTATACTTCTTTGGCGTAACAAGATAACAATCTGTTCAAAAATTTTATAAAAAAAATAAAAATAAATAAAAAATAATACTTTTTTAAAAAAACGACACTAACAATAGAAAAAAAGGTATTTAATACATTGAAAGTTTTAATACAAAGAAATACGAACAACAAATACAAAGAAACAAAATGTTGACTATAGCTAACTTCAGGGTATCAGGTTTTTCGAGACTTAATGAGCGGTTAAGCAGACAGCTTCATACTGTTAATTTTGTGTCACAGATGCGCGCGCATCTTAAAATTTCACTCTCATCATTTTTTCATAACGCGCTATATAAAAGTATAACTTCAAAAATGAAATACTAAAAAGAGACAACATAATTAAAACATATTCATATACAATAAACAGTTTATATGTAATTATTATATATTGTATTATTTCTAATATCATCATTGAAAACTCATGGTCGTGTACTGAATTGAAAGAGTTTTTTCAATGAGACAGAGTACCGTATGCACTGCGGATAATATTTAGTTGGAATATTAATAAGCAATACGATTACAGATAACTCTTAATTGCAGTTGAATAATTGATGAAATGAGAGAGGAACCTTAAAATATTTTCCTTCCAAATTATCGCCAGTGTAGTCTTCGCCTTCCGTGTATTCCCACGCGCTCGGCTCTGTCGACACGTCCATCTGTATTTAATCAGATATTTTACTAAATGATAGCAATTCGGGACCATTTAAGTATTGTGTAAGCATTGATGGGGTTTGTTCTTCATTTGCTTATTTTTGATGACATAGGCGATGGGGGTTAGGGCGATTGCATTAGCAGTATTTATTAATTTAATTAGAACAGATTTAATAAAAATACCTATATAAATGTTTGCGTAAGCATTTAGGGGTAAGCACATTGCTTGTTTTCGCTGAACAGGTGGATGGGATGGTCTGAAATTTGAATTTTTAGAAATTGCTTCCGTAATACTTGGATGGCCCCCTGACATTCATTTGGGCAGTGGATTATAAACAATACAAAATGAATATTATTGCGAGTTGGAAGCGTATAAACAATGTTGCTGTTAACTGGTTTTTCTACAATATGAAAGATGTCACTTACAAGGCTGGTGGGCGGCGGCAGGGTGGTGGAAGTGGAGGGTGGCGGGGGCGGGCGGGGTGTTCCGCCCAGGTGTATGGTGCCGGAGGTGACGAGGCGCTGCCAGGCGCGCACGTCGATGTCACCGCGAAGCCCTACCTCCTCCCGACCCTCATCGTCCAAGAATGCGCCTGCGTACATAAAACGAAAAATAACACGAAAATCATGATTTTTACCTTTTCCCCTGTAGTATTCGTAATATAAATAAAGTAATACCAATAATCTGGTCCCGTCGGAATGTGAACCGCACCGAGGTCCAGCGCAGGTACGAGTGGTGCGTGCGCATGCGCAGCGCTCGCGGCAGCCGCGCCCCCAGCCGCCACTGCACCGACACCATCTCCTTGAACACGCCCACGCTGAACCACGAGCCGCCCCCGCCCCCCTCCGCCTCCTCGCCCCCCTCCGCCCCCGCCCCCGCAGCACTCTCCGCGCGGAACACGGTGCCGCCCGCCTTCGTCCTGGGTATCATTCAATAAAAATAAAAAAAACATTACATACTACTTCTGCCCGCTAATACCTCTACAAATTAAACATGAAAATAAAGCCGCCATAGAGGTAATAATTTCAGTTAGAAAACGATTTGAAATCAAGTCCTCGAAGTTATAAATTTAAGCTAGTACATGAACCATTTGGTATCAAATTTTCGAGGCAAGTAAATTGTTCTGATGGTCTCATTAGGCAGCGGGTCTCGCAGAACCATTTCACTATACCTGTAGGTGAGCGTGAGAGTGTCGGGGGGGTCGGGCGCCGCGTCCGCGGGGAGCGGGAGGGCGGCGCGCGGCACCCGCAGCTGGTAGCTCAGCGTGGTGTTCACTATCATATCATTTCACTATACCTGTAGGTGAGCGTGAGAGTGTCGGGGGGGTCGGGCGCCGCGTCCGCGGGGAGCGGGAGGGCGGCGCGCGGCACCCGCAGCTGGTAGCTCAGCGTGGTGTTCACTATCATATCATTTCACTATACCTGTAGGTGAGCGTGAGAGTGTCGGGGGGGTCGGGCGCCGCGTCCGCGGGGAGCGGGAGGGCGGCGCGCGGCACCCGCAGCTGGTAGCTCAGCGTGGTGTTCACTATCATATCATTTCACTATACCTGTAGGTGAGCGTGAGAGTGTCGGGGGGGTCGGGCGCCGCGTCCGCGGGGAGCGGGAGGGCGGCGCGCGGCACCCGCAGCTGGTAGCTCAGCGTGGTGTTCACTATCATATCATTTCACTATACCTGTAGGTGAGCGTGAGAGTGTCGGGGGGGTCGGGCGCCGCGTCCGCGGGGAGCGGGAGGGCGGCGCGCGGCACCCGCAGCTGGTAGCTCAGCGTGGTGTTCACTATCATATCATTTCACTATACCTGTAGGTGAGCGTGAGAGTGTCGGGGCGGGTCGGGCGCCGCGTCCGCGGGGAGCGGGAGGGCGGCGCGCGGCACCCGCAGCTGGTAGCTCAGCGTGGTGTTCACTATCATATCATTTCACTATACCTGTAGGTGAGCGTGAGAGTGTCGGGGGGTCGGGCGCCGCGTCCGCGGGGAGCGGGAGGGCGGCGCGCGGCACCCGCAGCTGGTAGCTCAGCGTGGTGTTCACTATCATATCATTTCACTATACCTGTAGGTGAGCGCGAGAGTGTCGGGGGGGTCGGGCGCCGCGTCCGCGGGGAGCGGGAGGGCGGCGCGCGGCACCCGCAGCTGGTAGCTCAGCGTGGTGTTCACTATCATATCATTTCACTATACCTGTAGGTGAGCGTGAGAGTGTCGGGGGGGTCGGGCGCCGCGTCCGCGGGGAGCGGGAGGGCGGCGCGCGGCACCCGCAGCTGGTAGCTCAGCGTGGTGTTCACTATCATATCATTTCACTATACCTGTAGGTGAGCGTGAGAGTGTCGGGGGGGTCGGGCGCCGCGTCCGCGGGGAGCGGGAGGGCGGCGCGCGGCACCCGCAGCTGGTAGCTCAGCGTGGTGTTCACTATCATATCATTTCACTATACCTGTAGGTGAGCGTGAGAGTGTCGGGGGGGTCGGGCGCCGCGTCCGCGGGGAGCGGGAGGGCGGCGCGCGGCACCCGCAGCTGGTAGCTCAGCGTGGTGTTCACGCCGTCGAACGTCGCGTTAGACACGCACTCGTATCTGGTAACAGACGACTCGCATTACCACATCACATCACAAACAAACATAATATTCATTTCTTTATTTATCATGCGACAAAAACTTCTCCAACACGCACCGCACGTACGAAACAACGTACCCATTTACGTGTATGCTGATGTATATAATTATCCAAAAATAAAAGTGTGTGTGTACTTATGTACACGCGTTAGAAGTTATACTTCTTTGGCGTAACAAGATAAAAATCTTTTCAAAAATTTTATCTTTCGCCTTTTCTACGTTTGTTGAAAAAACGACACTAACAATAGAAAAAAGGTTTTTCATACACTGAAAGTTTAAATACAAACAAAAAATACAAAGAAACAAAATGTTGACTATAGCTACTTAAGGGTGTTGGTTTTTCGTGACAGTGTGCGCGCGCATCGTAATAACTTCAGGGTGCTGGTTTTCGTGACAGTGTGCGCGCGCATCGTAATAACTTCAGGGTGTCGGTTTTCGTGACAGTGTGCGCGCGTATTGTAATAACTTCAGGGTGTCGGTTTTCGTGGTGTGTGCGCGCATCGTAATAACTTCAGGGTGCTGGTTTTCGTGACAGTGTGCGCGCGCATCGTAATAACTTCAGGGTGCTGGTTTTCGTGACAGAGTGCGCGCGCATCGTAATAACTTCAGGGTGTCGGTTTTCGTGGTGTGCGCGCGCATCGTAATAACTTCAGGGTGCTGGTTTTCGTGACAGAGTGCGCGCGCATCGTAATAACTTCAGGGTGTCGGTTTTCGTGACAGTGTGCGCGCGTATTGTAATAACTTCAGGGTGTCGGTTTTCGTGGTGTGCGCGCGCATCGTAATAACTTCAGGGTGCTGGTTTTCGTGACAGAGTGCGCGCGCATCGTAATAACTTCAGGGTGTCGGTTTTCGTGGTGTGTGCGCGCATCGTAATAACTTCAGGGTGTCGGTTTTCGTGACAGTGTGCGCGCGTATCGTAATAACTTCAGGGTGTCGGTTTTCGTGACAGTGTGCGCGCGCCTAATATCCGGTGTCGGTTTTCGTGTTGTGCGCGCGCATCGTAATAACTTCAGGGTGTCGGTTTTCGTGAATGTGTGCGCGCATCGTAATAACTTCAGGGTGTCGGTTTTCGTGACAGTGTGCGCGCGCATCGTAATATCTTCAGGGTGTCGGTTTTCGTGGTGTGCGCGCGCATCGTAATAACTTCAGGGTGCTGGTTTTCGTGACAGTGTGCGCGCGCATCGTAATAACTTCAGGGTGTCGGTTTTCGTGACAGTGTGCGCGCGTATTGTAATAACTTCAGGGTGTCGGTTTTCGTGACGGTGTGCGCGCGCATCATACAAAATTTACTCTCATCATTTTTCCCTAACGCACCAAAAGAAGTATAACTTCAAAAACTCTTAAGTTATTAACTCTCAACTTGAGAATGGCACTTTTTTATACTTTATATGTTTTATAGCGTTTGATGACAATTTCTAAGCTGATATTAAATGACGTACATGTCAAACACGCTAAACTTAGAGAGAACTAGTTCTCTAGTACGGCTGTAGGAACACACTAACAGGTGCCTGGCGACAGATTTTTAATTTGAAAATGGTAGCTAGCGGGCGGCGGACTTATAAAAAGCCCCTACTATCATGCTATGGTTTCGACACGATGTTTTCCTTCACCGGAAGCTCTGACTCAGTTGCAAAGATTTGAACGTACGTCCATGGACATTGTGTCCGACAACGCTATCAACTAAGCCATCGTCACTACAAATGTTCAATGTGCATTATAAATATTTCCTACATCTGAACGAATTACTCTGTGTCATTTCAACACGTTGCGATAAAAACAAAAAGAATGATGCAAAAATATTTACCCCGCATCTAGGTTCCTACAGTGCGAGTTGAAAGGGCAGTTCTGCAGCTGGCAGAACTCCACCTCCGCGCACTGCTTGCCCTTGTACCCGCGGGGACATTGGCACCTGAGGATAACGACACCACAACATTAATACAAAACAAACTTATTACATTCTAGAAAATTCTTCTTTACCATTCATTTACTTTAACACAAGTAATGCTCCCATCATACACAAATACTCAAATGGTTTATAAAAATTGTATTAAGTTTTAGCGTTATCTTTATTATAATTTCCTTTATTATTATAGTAACTAATCGATACTTTCTACGAAAAGTAACCACTTAAGGGTTATTCATATATTACGGCCATATGAATTTAAAAAAATTTCATTCTTGTCACAGGTGTTAACATTTGCGGAACACCCTTCTTATCAAGTATGAAAATCAAATAAGCACTTCTACAATGTTCACAGATTTTCACTCTCTTGTCGAATTCTTTACAACCATTAAATGTGTGACGTAATTTACGGATAAATTTAACTGTGCTCCAATGACTTGGCTTTATATCTTTAATAATCAAATTACCAATAACTGAAAGTATTATTACCTAATATAAACATTTTATTATAGTATTAGATATTAAATTGTGTGGAATATTTAAATGCTTTTATACGTAATATTAGATTTTATAAAGAAACGACAATAGGTGGGAATGTGTAGAAGGTGTAGGTAGTGGGGGATGATGGGAGGGGAGGGCTTATTATTTGGTAATTTTACATTGACGGTATAATTTTACTGAGGAGCGACAATAGGTAAGAGGGTGTAGAGAAGGATCGGGGGAGGGGGTGTACGTACACGAAGTCGTTCCAGGTGTTGTCGCAGGAGGCGTTGTACAGGCAGGGGTGCGAGGCGCACGCGTCGTCCGACACCACGCCGGGGAGTATCGCGCCCGGCTCGAAGTACACCTCGCCGAAGGGCGGCGGCAGCTGCAGCCCCTCCGCCACCAGCGGGAAGAACTGCACCACGCTCACGTTCACGCCGTTAGACACCTGCACACACACTCATTTCTATTCCATACTAACTTTGCCTATGTATTTGCAAAAGTTAAAAATTACGATGTATACAGTTCATGTTAAACACGTGAAATAGTGAGACGTACCTGAACGTCTTGTATAACACCCTTAAAGTATGCGGAGTCGTCGTAGTCGGGTGGAGGCACTGTACTCGGGGCGAACGTCGAGCTCTGCGGGGGGAGGGACGCAGGCGCCGGGGGGAGCGAGAGCGGCGCGCCGCCTGCCGCCCCGGGAGACGCGGGGGCGGGGGCGGGGGCGGGGGCGGGGGCGGAGGGAGCGGGCGCACTCGACACCGGGGCCAGGGGCTCCAGGGGAGCGGACACGAGGGCCGCCGCTTCGGGCTCTTGTACTAGTGGCGGGGGCCCGCCTAAGAATAGTACCTGTCGACATTATACAGTTACAAGTTTATAATTCTTTTAACACTTACAATTAAATAAATTTAGAACCATCAACAGACACAAATGATATCACAAAAGGCAATAAGAGTATAATACCTGCGCATCGAGTTGTTTAGCCCCCGATATTGATTTACGGAAGTATTCGGTCCCGTTCAGCTTGACTTGTACCAGCGTCGAGTTGCGCACCACCTGTATCCACATGTAAAGGCATGAATATGAAGCGATGAATATGAAACGAAAACGTATAAGAGTGTAGGGGTGTGCCCACCTCGATGAGGTGCAGGTATCCGTTGTCGAGGCGGGTGCCGCCGACGGTGTAGTTCTCGGGCGTCTGGTTGAAGCGCAGGTGCACGAGCAGCTCCCCGGCCGCGAGCGAGGCGCCCACCTGCGTCTCCTCGGTGCGGCGGTAGCGCGGCCACGAGCCCAGGTAGAAGATCTGGCCGGTGGGCTTGCGCGTGCGGATGAACATGGAGATGTCGAGCGCCGCCAGCACCGCGAGCCGCGCGCTCTCCGAGACGGCGACGCGCACGAGCGAGCGCGGGCGGGCGCTCTCGTGCGAGAACGTGGCGGCCGTGTAGTCGTACTGGCAGGTGTTGCCGAGGTGCGGCCGCGGGCACGTGCACGCGAACGTCGTCCACGCGTCCTCGCACGCGCCGCCCGACCGGCACGGGTTCGGCGAGCACTGCGGCGTGCGCGGGCACGACGCCAGCACGCCCGCCAGCTCCGTGCGTCCGCCCTCGCCCGTCTCCGCGCCGCCCTCCGGGACCACCTGCACGACGGTACTACTGATATTTAACATGCTCCGTGCCACCGAAACCCAGACGTGGCACAACATTTGATAAACTTTAAAAACGAATAAAATATTTATATTATATGTATTACTAGCTGTACCCGAAGAATCGGTAAAAAAATGTTATAATGATATTAGATAGAGACACTTGATTTTTATTATATGTATAGATAGTTAAAGAGGCTATAAAAGTAAGAGCATTAGTAGTAGCGGTCGGTTGTCTGCTGACCCACTGTCCGTTGACGACGACGTCCTGGAAGCAGCCGACGAAGAAGTTGGGTCCGTGCGTGAGCGCCGCCAGCGAGGAGCCCGCCGTGCCGAGCCGCGTCGTCGGGAACGACGTCACCGACGCGTTGTACGTCTCGATCTGGCTGATCGGGTATATCGTCTGCTCCTCGTTCGCAGCCAGCACCAGGTGCGACGAGTTTATACTCACGAACACCTACACACGAACACATTACAGTCGCTCACTCTCCACGAGACGTACGTGCCACGTGCACCGTGTGCGAGCGAACACTCACCTTCTGCCAGTTGCTATCGTTCAGGTTGGACCCGATGAACACGCCCTCCCACTTGTTAAGGAGGCTCGAGTGCAGGTTGAGCCTTCCGTTGGAGAGCTCGAGGAAGAAGTAAGTGATGCCGCGGCCCATCGCCAGCAGCCCGCTGCCGAGCGTCGTCTTGAACCGGAAAGATATGTCGTAGCCCTCCTCGCGGCTCGTGTTCACTTCCAAGTAGCTCTTCTTCTCCAGAGACATTGTCGTTATCTGCACCAACAAACATTCACTTTCCTCTTTGATATTATTACAGCCAAAAATCTTGCTTTAATACTACCGCCCATCCTACCGTAATTAAATTTCTATGATACATTGATATTTAACCAATACAATCAAAGACCAGAACCAAAAACAATTCACT
>AP028438.1:0-279379 GCA_036509395.1 Antheraea yamamai | reverse complement strand
TAATTATTTTTAAATATAGTTTTTAGCGAATCATAATAATTTTAGTAAATATAAATATTAAATATACTTATAATGTTCATCTTAAACATGACACTAAATATTTTAAACGCCGAAACAAAACGTATCTCAGGGACGTTCTTAACTGGAGTTAGAAGATCCTATCTATCTGTGACCTTATCCGAGCTTGAGGGAATATTGTTATTGAAACACCAGTCATAGATAGATTAGAAAACACGATCTATCTCAGATAGCTACTTACATTTAACTAGAGTTAGATTATTGAGACAGGCCGTTAGTGGTGTTACACTACTGCATATCTAATCTTCTAAATATATAAAAATCCAGTATCACGATGTCCACGATGAACTCCGAAACTACTCAACGGATTTTCATGAAAATTGGCATCTATATATAATTTGATCCAACTTGAGAGATATGATAATTTATATTTCGATTCATGGCCTCAGTATTTTTAATTACAAATTAAATGACTGTCAATGTTGATTATTGTTATCAATTGTAAGTTTCATCGGTCTCGAACAGATGACACTATAAATTAGTTTTGTTGACAAAAACTGTAGGGCCGACTGTTATAGATAACGCCACGTTTTAAACTTGAATTTTTTTTAACAGTAGTTTATTTTATGGTGCACGTGTTCTATTAATTTATGAGCCACAGCAACGCGTGGCCGGGTCAACTAGTGAAATATAGAAATCAACAAGGGATAGCAGTCGTAAGCGCTTTAACAGCGAATCCACGCGTTATGACCGTATATCGCTTAGCAAACTACACCGCGCAAATGAATTTGACTCATTTTAGAATGAAAAAACTGTTTTTATTGCATTATCTTCATGCAGAGATTAGTGAATTGAAGACTGGTCTCTTGTTGTTTTTGACACTTATATTGTGATATGTAGTGTAATAAGAATATTTATCCAATGCAATTTAAAAGTAAAAACAATCAATTTGGACTTAAACAGTGTTATATGATAACCGACGATATGCTATCATGAAAGCATAGAAAACAAACGATAGTTGTACGTGCGCGTGTACTGCTGATTGCAGAGCGTCTATTCTTTCTTCCGCTCGGTTACCGTATTAGGTTTACTTATAACAGGACTTTGTATAACATCATACGTTAAATATGTAAATACGAGCTGTGCCATCCAGTCTCATATATTGTAAACTTCTTTTCCACTTCATAGGCTCGTGGAAAACTTACAAACTTCCTCAATAAACTGGCTATTGAACTCAAAAAGATTTTTTTCCTTTCTCACATCGAACTGCTAGTTCTTGACGTCAGTGCTTTCAATAATATACAAATTCTATAAGTTATTAAATAATATAGTTCTATAAATTAATGATTTATTTAAGCAAAATAAATAATACTAATTGTGATGCGTAACCTCGAAACATCTGTTCAATATTGTAATATTTACAGATGTAATCATTATATTGTTAATGTTATTACAATAATGGAAGTAGTTTGTGCTTGTCAAGTGCACGGTATAAGAAGGAAAAAAAACATTCTTGTATTATACTTTAATTAACATGTGCACCAGCTTGAGAATGTCGGAGAACATTTCTAAAGCTTTCACATATCCTTCCTTCTACGTTATCCATACTTATTATTTATTCGAAACACTAACAAGATTTACAGTAGGATAGTCCAATACATCCATTTAGAAAGAATTACTCATACAAGTACCACATTAATTATAGGTATTTACTACTTATTACATGGTAGAACAATCAATTAACGAAGAGGTTACAAGTAAAAACTAAGTAACTAATAAAGGTCCGAGTTTGTTCGGTAATAATTCTTAGCAAAAATATTAATACAAGAAGCACAGGAACAGTTATATCGAGTCTACATAGTTGAGTAGTAACTCAGTAGAATAATAATTCTACTTAGTAGTTTAAAAAAACCAATCGGTCTTATTACAAAAAAAAATGAACACAGGTATAACACGAGTTTTACTAAGCAGTGCATAAAATTTAAATCTAGTTGAAGTCATGTTTAAAATACTTTATTACAAAAGCGTGTCCAAGCGGTCTCCAGCTAAACATCTGATTTAAGTTTGTTTCGTACAATTCGATCTCATTATTCAAAAATGTTCCATTACATTCAGATATTTAGAAAATTTCATTCATTAAGAAAATTTACTTATTATACGTTATGATATTTTAGTTAAAAGAAAATGATGTATAAAGTAAGTAATGTATAAGATTTATATATTACGTCGCAGTGCGTAAGGTAGAACGACAGTATAAAGACAGATTAAATACACTGTCAGATGTCAATAGTGTCAAATAGTAGTAGTTATGATTTACTTATAATATCTGAAATTGTTTAATTTATTTACTTCTTCCAAATTAATTATACCCACGAAATTCATAATTTACTATGAAACTTCTTTTGCCGGCAAATACAGATACAGTTACAACAATAGAATAACAACTGTCAACGTAGACAAGTGTGAGAGAATATTTAAATAAAAATAATGTCCATCTGTAAACAAGGGTAAGACAATCTTTTGTGATCAAACTTTTGTAAAGTAAAAGTTCATTGCGTATTTAACTTTTTTTAATAACACGGAATGTGTTTCTACCTGTGTCTGTTTGTCTGTCCGATATTAGTCCTGTACTCGGAGAACCTCATATCCGATTTACGTGTAATTTTATAAATTGAAAGATATACTTTTGTAACGTTAAGTACGTATAATACTTATATATATATAAGTATATCGTTGTGCGCACATCACGCAAAAACTATTCGATATATCTGCTTTTATCAATCATTTTTAGTTCTACTTCATATACACTCGGTCATTATCTAAAACGTAATAAACCAAAAGATCTCAATTTAACATAAAGTTATTAAAGTTTTAAGAAACTATTACTACGTTAGTTGAACCTATATCTGAATTTGAGCTTTCTATGAAGGAGCAATCAGCGCATTGATTCGGGCATAATGTGTTATTAAAATGTGTAATTACCGCCTCTAATTAAAATTTTAAGAGAATTGTCTGTGGGGCAAATTCTGCCGCATTTGAACTTTCAGAACCAGTTGGGGGGTTTCTTGATTTGTTCATCTTTGATGACGTAAGGGATGGGGGATCTGAATGTGTCTGCCTGATATTAGAGGCGCGCAATCTTATCCAGTGGGCTACCATCGCCCGGGTATCGAACCACTATAAATTAATTCCTATATAGACTATAAGCTCCTTAACCATTGCCCATGAATCAATAGGAAAACTAGAGCAAATTAAAATATACTTACTTTGCTTACTTTTGCCGACGAGGATCGGTCGAAGAGCGGTCAGAAATTACAAAAAACTTGGAAGGCGCCTTATTCTTTCAAGCTTAAAACTTGTTATTATGTAACATGTTAAACAATTTATTTACTTTAGATCAGTTTATATTGTGGACAAACGCTAGCTCATTATCTAACAACGCACAGCTAACACAAAGGTCGAATATAAATACCATAACCCTCGGCACCTAGTCTGCAACAACATAGCGTCGCGACATCACAATGTATGTCTTAAAGTTGCGATATTTCTATGAAGGCCATACGTTGACACTTACTATACTTAGTTCTTGGAAATTCTTCTACAATTATGCTTAACAAAGAAAATAATTCATTCTAGGACCTCTTTCTTGCTTAAACTATTGACATATCAGCCTTGCAATTACAACGGCCAAATTGTTTTCAGAAATTTTATTTATAGTAAGGTAAAAGCACTAATGCTAGACACGGAACTAATAGATGACACTTACGAAAAAAATACCACAAAATAAGAATTATTTTATTTATCTGTCAACACTGTGAACTTTATAAGCTTCTCACACCATCTGTTGATGGGAAAAGTAATATTAGAGACCCCTTCCGGAACAAAATTTAAAAATGGCGTCAGTTTTCGTAAACAATGTGACCGCGTCAACATGCACTCGGTAATTTCTTAATAAATTGGTTAAGGAAGGCGAAATTTTGCAGGTAAGTTTTGAATACATTTATTAGGAATTTTTTACTTTCTATTGATTTCATTGGATTAATGATCATGTTATAAACACTAATTAATGTTTATTTTTAATTTATTATCCATTTTCACTAACAATATAAAGCGTGTCTACTATTAGTTCTCGAAAATGTGAAATCCTAATAGATGACATGGATGTCATCTATTAGTTTTGCAATACTATATTTATATTGTAGTTTATTTTAATGCAAATATCATCATTATTCCCTGAAAATAAAATTCTGTTAAGAAACCAACAACTTAGAACTACTGTACCTAAAAGTAGACATGGTGTCTAATATTGGAGTAGCATGATGTCTAATATTAGACCTTATACTGATTTAACAATCTATTGTTGCAGTTTTTTATTTTTTATCAAGATGCCACCAATAAAGGGGCAAATGTTCCGATATTCGCAAGATGATATGGAATCAGCTATAAATAAATGCAGGCGAGGTGTACCAACAGCAACTGCAGCAAGACAATTTGGTGTACCAAGAATAACACTACTGAATAAAGTAAGGGGGAAGACTCCCGTGAAACGAAAAATGGGAAGAACGTGTTACATTTCGGAAGAAACTGAAAATATGATTGTTGCGTGAACGAAAGAAATGGTGAAACGAGGTTTTCCAGTAGGAAAAGAAAACTTACAGGATAGTGTAAAAAAAATTGTTGATGACTTAAACATTGAAACTCCTTTTAAAGAAGGTAGGCCGGGCAAAATATGGTACAACAGCTTTTTGAAACGTCATCCTGATCTCATTTTAAGACAGCCACAAAATTTAACAAACTCTAGAGCTTCTGTCACAACACCTCAGTTGAAGAATTGGTTTGAAGAGGTCAGTACCTACTTACATGAAAATAATTACCAGCACATTTTGAACGAACCTCAAAGAATTTTCAATATGGATGAGACTGCATTTTTTCTTAATCCCAAAGGTAGTAAGGTATTGGCTGCTAAAGGCGTAAAATCTGTATACCAACAAATTAATTCCGATGAAAAAGAGTGCTACACCGTACTTTTAGGTGGGAATGCTGCTGGCGATGTTTTACCACCCATGGTTATATTTAAATACTAGCTGACCCGTGCAACTTCGTCTGCACCAAATCGGTTATTACCGGTTTCAATTGTATTTTTAAACGCAAATAATCTTAATAAACCTAAAACCCTATTGCAGCGTTATCCAGCACTTCCAATCGTGAATCCAAACTATCCAGGGACTCACTCAAACATATACCCAGTTGGTATGTGAGATATCTTTTAAAATAAGCCTAGAATCTGTTCGCAGCATTACCTAAAGTAGTGTCATCAAAGTGAAGATCAAAACTAACTTACATATATTGCCGATAAATGTCTTCCCAGTACCCCTTGTAACTTCATCACGTAACATACTGTAAAAGTTGAACTTTATCTACATTAAATTTCCATTTTGTTTTAGTTGTTTGTTTTATAAGAATTTGTAAAGTATACGTGAAATCTGCATTCAATTTTAATTTGGTCACATTTATTTTACTTTTGACATACAAACCACCTTTTTTACTGAGATACTGAACTTGGGATAATATACCTTTTTAACAGTGAAAGAATTTTTGAAATCGGACCAGTAGTAGGTACCAAGCATTCCTCGAAAACAAAACTTTACCACTCATTATAATATTAGTATAAATACAACATAGTAACTGCAAACAGTAGTCCGGTGAAGCTGTTAAGACCTTGCTAGGTCAATAGCGTGGTCAGTTCGAGAAAAAAAAAATAACTGCATACACCTCAACTGATTTATTTTAATCTTAGATTCACAAACCTGAACCCAACTACTTCAAGACTCAACAACATTTACAAAACTAATTTTATCAAATATCGAAACAACACACGTACTGATAGAACTCTAGTTGAGATTCATCTTCTACAATGCAATGTAACTATTATCTAGGTTTATGTTTTAGGAAAAAATCTTGTCACCTTTGTTTAGCAAACATTTTTTATATAATAAAATAAATGTAACAACATATAAGTGACAGTTTCGTTTACACATATTTTTTTCATATGAGGTTGATAATTACGCATAGAAATGTCATATAGCCGTAGCTCAGTTATAACTCACTGGACATTATATGGTCCGCCGGAGCCAACGGTTCGAATCCCGGCGATCTTTTTTTTGGTATTTTTTTTAAAGTAGCGTAGGGAAATATAGCTTATCTTTTTAGCTAATCTGTCTGCTATATATAGCACAATGAAAATTTACCAAAATCCGTCAAAAATTTCATTAACTACAAATTTTTGACTTTCGTCCGTTATCCTGGAGAATCCCTTGCGTTTTATGAGATAAAAAGTATTCTAGATGTAACCTTGTAATATTAGTTATCACTGTGCCAAATTTCGTCAAAATTGGTTCAGTACTTTCAGAGTGGTACGTGTTCAAAGGGACAGACAAACAGGCAGATCCTGGAGAATCCCTTGCGTTTTATGAGATAAAAAGTATCCTAGATGTAATCTCGTAATATTAGTTATCACTGTGCTAAGTTTCGTCAAAATCGGTTCAGTACTTTCAGAGTGATGCGTGTTCACAGGGACAGACAGACAGACAGACAGACAGACAAAAATTGTAAAAAGATTATTTTTGGCTTCTATATCGATAACAAAGTCTACCCCGATAAAAATTTTCAAAAAATATTTAATGTACAGATTTGACCTTGCTACAGTTTTATTATATTTAAATATGAACGAATACCAAGAGAACTAAGCTTATCAGTTCCTGCGTCTTGGGGTATCGGACGATCTGACAATGGATGGATGACCATGGACAGTTTTTACGAATATATCTGCAACATTTTTCACAAATGGTTAAATGACAGTAACATCCAAAGGCCAGTTCTTCTTTTTATAGATGGACACACATCACATCTGTCATACCAAGTCAGTCAATTTTGTTCAGAAAATGGGATCATCCTGGTTGCACTTTTTCCAAACGCCACACATCTGCTGCAGCCCATGGATGTTGCAGTTTTTAGAAGCCTGAAGGGGGCATGGAAAAATGCAGTGCATGCTTGGCGTTTGGAAAACATTGATTCCCCAGTTTTGCGAAAAGTTCATTTTTGCCCATTATTGAACAATGTCCTGAAAGATACATTATCACCTGAGATATTTCGAAATGGCTTTCGTAAGTGTGATCTCTCGCCTTGGAATCCAGACGAAGTGTGCTGTGTACCAGAAGAACCAACAGGAGAATTTTCAGAATTACAAATTATGGCAAAAATAAAAGAACTCGAAATTGGGATGAATTTCTTAAGCAAATACATTGATGCAGACATGGTTACCAAATTTAAAAATTCCAGTGACTGGACAGAAGAAAACGAATATAGAGGGTTATTTACGTTTTATAAAAATATTGAGGAATTATTGCAGCTGACAAAAAGCAAACTAGCCCCAACGCCAGCAGAAAATCTACACACCTTGAACAGTTTAGTTCTGGGACAAAGCAGTATAAATGAAATTATACCTATACAGACAGCAGACCCTACAACTCCAAACGCAGCCATTATAAATAATTCACGAACGTCTTCAATGTCTCAAAATTCAAGAGTAAATTCTCCTTCAATACTACTTTCATCCATTAATGAAGACTCATACACTTGCGAAGTAGCTAATCAAGCCCCGCATCCAGGTCATAGTTTGAATCCAGAACTCAGCAGCACAACTGAAATTATACCTTTACTGACGTCAGATCCTATAACTCCAGATTCACACACAAGATATGATTCATTGATAATGCCATCCACATTTTACAATGACCCAAAGACTCCCTGCAAAGAATCTGATACTATTTTTCAAAATATCCAGTGTGCTATGGATGCAAATGCGCCTAATATCCCATCTTCATCAAGACAACATACTATGCCATCGGAAAATTCTTCAAAGAAACCAAGTGCAGTAATACCTAGTCCGTTTAAAAGAGCGTTGTTTTGGCCTAAACCAAAAGAAAACATCAAAAAAAGAAAAAGTTCCCTCTGTTATAACATCTCTTGAGTGGCAAACGTATTACGAGACCAAAGAGAGGAAGAAGATCGAAGGAGTAGAAAAAAAAAAAGGAGAGCAGAGGAAAGGAAGAAGAAAAAAGAGGAGGCTGGAGAAGCACGGAAACTAAAAACTGATAATAAATTTGCTAGGAAAAAAAATATGAAAAATAAAAATAAGAAGAAAGATAGTTCCAGCACGGAAGAAGAATGGATAGAATCTGGAGACAGCGTGGATGATATTTCTGATGAATGTAGTTACTATGATGAAGAAAATGAAATCTTTCAGAGAAGGGCAAATAAAGACCTAAAAACTGTAGAAGAAAAAAGAAAAGCCGAGGAAAGAAAAAATAAAAAAGACGAGACTGAAACACCACGAAAACAAAAGACTGATAATAAGTTAGTGACGAAAGTTTTAAAGACTACAAAAAATAACAAAGATAACGATAATTCTAGCACTGAAGAGACTGAAAATTGTAGGTATGGTGATGCCAACCAAAGTAAAAATAAAGGCCAAATAAAAAGTAAAATTAAGCAAGGTGATTATTTAATTGTTAAGTTCCCTGGTAAAAAAAGATTTCATAAATATGTGCGTATAGTTCAGGATGTCGATAAGTTAGACATTGAAGTTATGGCTATGAGAGCCTGTGATGAGTCCAAAACTTTATTTATAGAAAATGTTAAAGATATAAGTACTGTTAATGAATCTCAACTTATAAGTGTCCTTGAACCACCAAAAATGGTTATAAGGGGTGATAGAATTAAATATAAATTTAATAAAACTTTAGATGTTGATGAATAATATATTAACATTACTATTTTTATTATTTTAAGTACTATGTCAACTATTAGTTCATATTGATGTCTACTATTAGTGACGTTCGTTTTTTGTGATGTCATTCATTAGTTATTACGACTAAGTTTAGAAAAAGACCATTAAAACATTTTTTTGTTGATTTTTCGAAGAATAATTATAATAGTATTATTTTGTAAGAGTTACTGAAGACATAGAAAAAGTTGTCAATCTTTTATTTTCATAAATATATATTTTATTACATTCAAATGCTTTATTTTTCCTTATAGTGTCTACCATTAGTGCTTTTACCTTAAACTAATAACCAAATAGTAAAATTTGGCAGGTTTTGACAATATAGCGAAGAAAGCATCCTGACCGCATTCATTGAGGTCAAGGTAGCCCCATTTTTCCTTTCCGATTTCTTCTTGCCGACATTTTGCACCAATAAGTGATGCATATCGTCAATTTTATAGCATTTGTTAAGTACAATAAAAACTTTTTAACAAAAAATTAAGCCGCCGAAAAAACTGAAAAGCAAAAAATAATAAACCTTTTTTTATTAACCTTAATAACTAAGTTGTTAAACTAATATAATTATACCTAAGTAATTTTAAGTCAACGCCAGAAAATGCAGAGCGTTCACGAAATTAATGTCAGCGAGACAGCAACCCGAACGGGCATACACGTGAGGGCACACGTCATTATGAGTGGTCGTGCGTACTCTTGGGATTATAAATGCTGATCGCTGGAAATTTCACATTGCATTGTTAATTTGATTTGGTTTTTTTTTTGTTTGAATTTAAGGTAGTTTAGTGATCTTTGTTCATTGATTGTTTGGCGCCGACTCAAAATTACTTAGGTATACTTACATTAGTTTAAGAACTTGGTTATTAATGTTAATAAAAAAAGGTTTATTATTTTCTGTTAAAAAGTTTTTATTTTATAATTTTTTGTGGCTATAATCTACTAATTACTACATGCTTCATTTATTTGTAATACACAACTCAGAAACTGAATTATAAAGCATCCCCTGTTTTCCTGCCCTTGGGGTTGGTTTTTTTTTACAAATTTATATTGGACCAAATTCCGGGTATATTCTTTCCAATAAAAAAATAATTTTTAAAATCAGACTACTCTGTAAAAAGTTATGTGTGGTCATACATTAATATATATATACGTGTCCACTTGAGAACCTCCTCCGTTTTAAAAGTATAAAATTTTCTCGAAAAAACACCCATAATAATAATTTACATATTCGATAAAATTAAACATCGAATAAATAAAATCAGAGGTTAACGTTATTACTTGCTGGTTTTGCGTAAGAGGTCAGCCTTCATCGAAAGCCCACATTTTAAAAATATGTGAGACAATAAATGTGGGTGCTGGCGGGGAGTCACGCCCCGATGAAGGCGAAGACACCTGCCCCAATGACCGGGGCGCACCTTGCCGACATAAAACGGGGGGTCACTAACTTGCATTACATTATTTTTAAACATTCTGAATCGATGATGGCTCTAGGTTTAGCGTTTTTACCATCTCAGACCACGTCATCATTTAACATCATATGAGATTGTAGTCGAACGCTTAATACCTATAATGTACTAAAAAACATAAACACTTAATTACTCAGATGACTTCATTACCTAAATATGTAGATTCCGCTCGAAGAGATATAATCTGCAAGGAGTATGTTATTTTTTTAGAAATGAATAAAACTTAAGGTTAATTAAATAAATTGTCGCGGCAACCCGTGTTGTTAGATTGCTATTGATTTTCTAGCAATGATTATACACACTAGTTTAAATGTTTATTATAATGAAAATAAAACGTAACACATATAATCTTACACTATTTCGTCATCGGAAAAATAACAGATTCAAATCTAACCTATAAATAAATGTAACTTGCTAACATTTGTAAGTTTTCAATTAGCATATTTATAATGCTATAAATAGTAATTCAGTGTTCACAGTTAAATAGTCTATTCGAATTTATTCGATTATCTCGACATTATACCAAACAAAAAATGGTGCATTTTATTATCTTCTTCTTCTATATATAGTCTGCGTCAAATGTTATGGCCGCTCTGAATGTAGCTTTGAATTCGGCTTTGCGCATAGTACAGTCAAGAAGTTAATACAAAACAAATTCAAAATATTACCATAAGAATTTAACATTGACATTTATTCATCTTTGTTACGATATTATTCGTACAGTATAGTACGTTTTTAATGAATTATGATTGTAGGAGATATTTGCCTATTACATTAAGTAATAAGAATGTGGCAATACAACGGCCACATTACAACTTTCAAAAGATTTTGTACAATAAAGATACGACTTCGATTATATCATCTTGTAAACGCTTTGACAGCTAATTTACATAAATCTCTTTATTTTACATACATATAGACTATTTGCAAAATATTAGAGATAAAAATGAACAGATAATAAAAAATGAATCATTACTGAGTTATTATTACAGAATAAATAACAGTAAAAACTAGAAAAGGACAATAGTAGCTGAACAATAGTATAAATAATTTGTAATAAACAACGTTTTCCATAGAAACATCATTTTTTGAAGTGGATGGGTCTTCTAATAAAGACGAATATACAAGAAAAAGAAAACAACGAAAATAGCAATAACATGTAATTACCAAGAACAAAACTAAATTGAATTCTGAATGCAACTGTACTGCAAATAACAATGACAAGACACATGTATCAACGTGGGTGAAATAGGGGGTGAGGTGCGCGCCGGGGAGCTTGTTCCCCTTTTACCTCACTACGTCTCTCTGATACCTAAATTTGTGTTCTGCGCATCTACTTCAGAGCGGTTAAAAAGTTTGACGCGGACTATACATATCATTACATAGTATAAAACAAAGTCCCCGGCCGCATCTGTCTGTCTGCTCGCGATAAAGTCAAAAACTACTGAACGGATCTTCATACGGTTCATCAGTGGATAAAGTAATTCATGAGGAACGTTTTAGTATATAAATTTGTCAAAGTTTTGTGTAGTTTGGGTGAAATATAACGATAATTGTTGGACATGTCGGAAAAAGTCAAACAGCCTGGGAGTTTTCATCGAAAACGCTTCCTAATTGAGATATCACAATGTATAGTCCGCGTCTATCTTTTAAGGATAGCCCACTATAGTCATTATATGTTCTAAAAAAAGGTGACATACAATTCTAAAGCTATTTAGACGTATTGGGTTGGGTTGAAATATAACGATAATTGTTGGACATATTTTCCCTTTTATAGATCTACAAAGAAGTCTGTGAAGACATTTTTTAAGGGTAGCCCACTATACTCATTATATTTTCTATAAAAAGGTGACGTACAATTTGAAAGCTATTTAGACGGATACAATATTAATAATTACCAACTTAAATACTTTAGTTACATTAAGCATTTCATGCACATTCTTACCTTTATTCTAATATATAAAAATCACGGGTCACGGTCTTTGTGTTCGAACTCCTCCGAAACGGCTAGACCGATTTTATTTAAAGTTTTAATGAATACTTGGTAGGTTTGTGAATAAGTCGTGAAGGTGAATAGGTAAAAACTATAAGTTAGTAAAATTATTGCGTTGTCGCTGCCGCTAGGCCTATGAGAATAGTAAATGGGGCGCGGTCGAGAGTGGCACAGAAGCTATCCAGGGGGTACTGGGAAGACATTGTGTGTTTGAGTGGGTAGCTGAACTGTTTGGTTTCACAATTTAAAACGGTTGGTGTCGCTGCAATCGGGTTCTAGGTTTTTAAAACTTTTCGAGTTTGGAAATACAATAGAAACCGGTAATAACCGATTTTACGCAGACGAAGTTGCGCGGGTTAGCTAGTATAGGATAGTTTGGATTCACAATTAGACCCGGTGAGTGTCGCTACAATCGGGTTCTAGGTTCTTTAAGATTTTTTGTGTTTGGAAATAAAATTGGAACCGATACCGATCACCTAAATATCATAAAGCATATCTTTAACTTTATTATTCTTTGTTTCGTTAAAATCGGTCCACTCTATCAAAAGTTATTGTAATTGTAATGATGACGCGGCGAAAGTACGAGAGAAAAGTAGATAAGTAAATGGACTTAATACATTCAGATGACTTTACTAATCACTAGTTTTTACATAAGGTTCCACGCGGACGTTCAAAAATACAACTCTAATCTGTTCTTTTGTACCTACACAATTTGTAACTAAATTCAACTGCTAAAAACTTACAAGCGAAAATATACATACTATCGTAATTATGCTACTTTACCATAAGGTGTGCTTTCATCAATTATGTATATTTAGTCTGTCTGAATTGTTTACTTGTAAATTCATTTCCGTTGAAAAGGTCTTTAAGGTCAAAAAAAAAGGCAGGTTTTATGTAAGTGTATAACCATATTTTTCGAAACATATATCGTCCCAAAAAATTATTCAAAATTGAGATATATACGTATATAAAGTACTTTAGAATTATGTGACGTCATAATATTAGGGTAGCTACTTAGATATTCCTGGTGAGCAATACCGCATTCCAAGCGCATTCGCTGTCGTGAGCGCTTACATTACAATTATGTACTATATGTCGTTAAACCTTACTGAACGGACCCAAATGACGTAAATACTCTACTCTACTTGAAATTTATACAGATTACGAATCAATTCAAGGTATATTTCAACGCATATTGGCACAGTGGTAGTGCGATATTCGTTCGCATCCTAAAAGGGCTTTTGATAAAAGGAAAAAGTATGATCAAACCATAGATTGATATCATTTTTTTTATTCGCCTGGCTAGCTATCACTTTTAAACATTTACCATATTCATATTTGATCGTCACTCGTTGGTATTCCAGCAGGAGTAACTGAAAGCTTCCTGCCCACACTGTCACTTAATATCAATATGTAATCAAACGAGAGGCTATAACTGAGAGAATATAATAAAAAAACTTCTGTATACAAAATGAAATCGTCTGTTGTATGTTTGGGCTATTGTTAGGAACCGATTCTGACAAGACTTTCCCTGGTAGATATAGGAATTTTGAGCGTTTCCATAGAGCTCTAAGTAGCAGTGATATACTTAACATTATATAATTTAAGTACAACGATTAATGCTTAAAATCGGAGATGGGCAGTAGGAAAGGTAAGTAGCAATGACTAAATTACATTTAAAAAATTGAAAAGCCCATAGTTAATTGCGATGGAACATGTGTTCTAGGAATTCTGTAGTTCCCATGAAACAATAAAACTATTACGTCGCGTTACCAAGTCGCGGGCACCAGTTAGTATTTAAATAAGACAAGGCAACAAAACGCAACAGTCTTATTTTAATAATATATCTCGCAGAAGTGTAAATGTCACTTGGCATAATTTGTCCATACAAAGAAACATCTGTGCCTCGTAAGTTTACGTTTGAATAAAAGGAAGAAAGCCAGTTAAATCAAAACGTACTTTCTATTCGACCGAGTACCTCGCCAAGACGCGCCGGCTCACACCTGCATGGCACTCAGACACATGAGCGGGTTTGCCACCTATTGTTTTTACCATAATTATACATTAGGGCTTACGTGACAAGTACTTCATTTGTTTACTTCTTCCTAACTCAAAAATCGTAATGCTAGAACACGACAATTGTTGACTGGATCGCGATAATACCTCAGGTATAACACCAGCCTTTGTAGCCCGCTTAAGAATGTCGCATTCCAGAAACATCTGGTGTGTACCCAAAAAACAAGTAAAGTGATAGAGACCTGTACCCGAATGAGTCGCGACAACCAGGCCAATGCTGGTAAATCCGTCATAATGATTCTTTGCAAGCCGGCAATACAACGGTGACTAGTGATGGAGTACCGAATCTCTCGTTGGTCGCCGTTGTGTATAGACTAAACCGTATTCAAAATCAAAAAGACTTTATTCAATTTAGATCCTACTAAGGGCTTGTGAACGTCAAAATTACCACCGGTTTGGAAAACAAACCACTTATTGAGGAGAAAATCGATCGGGTTTACCTTTTTAACGTATATATATATTTCGAATATATTACACATTACAACCATTTTTAGTGGATGCACGGAGAGAGGAGTTAATTCCAGACATCACCATCGTTCACATATTGATTCACTCAAAAATAGCCTTTTAACACCAAAACCCGCTTGACATGGTGCTTAAAGTTACAGTTCAGAAAATCGGTAGTATGCTTTAGGACTTTGTTGTAAAATCTAACACTATACCTACAAAACTGTTACTGGTTTTATTGAATCTGAAATATGGGACGACCAGTTTGTCACAGTATTCATTATCATCATATAATCAATTCCTATTCAATTTTATTAAATAAGTCAAATAATTCAGTATAACGATCAACAATAATTATTTTAGTTTTTAAAAAAAGAACAACGTATCATATCGGACATTAGATAATTAGTATGTCATCATTATTATCAATTGCTTTATGCCCTCTAGTTCAGAAGAACTCCTATCAGAGTGCGTTATTGAAGCCTACACTTAAGTTTCCGTAATAAATCGCTCCAATCGTTTCACATATGTCACCAATCAACCCAAACGGTTCACGGAAAACTTAGATGCAATTCTCGACTTCTCATATCAATATTAACAAAAATATAATGAAGCAAATGATAACTGGTAAGTGCCAACCCTAGTGTTGAACAATGCGCTGCTTTCGTTTCAGAGAGAGGCCACCGAAACCTCGCAAGTTTCACTTCACGGCCCGAGATCACCCGTTAAACTAAACTACATAGCGGTACAAAGTGGATTAACAAGCCAACTTTATATGTATATATGCCTAGAAAATATTCATGGTAAACTAAGCATTTCGTTCTTTCAGCCCCTTGCATATCTAGGTTGTAATAAAGAATAAGAAATCCAACAACAAAAATTTCTCGAAATATTAATCATCTATACGCGTACATTACACAACGCTAAAAGTACAAACTTATAAGTTAATTAACTACAGTAACGTGTCAGAGAGAAAGCAGAGCTTGCTTAATTGACCTTGAGAAGGCCTTTAACAGTGTTTTGCAGGAAGCCTTTTGGGTGGTGCTGGAAAAGATGAGATGCACTTATAAGTTTGTAAGATACTTGAGAATCCTGCATGACGATTGGGAGTATTCCGTCGCTATTGGAAATGAACAATCTAACTTCTCCCATGTTAAAAGTGGGGTAAAGCAAGAGGTTTTGCAGACAACCGACGAAGTGGTTTGCACCCGTTACCGCTTTTTTTTTCGAACTGACTATGCTATTGACCTAGCAAATCTTAACAGCTTCATCGGACTACATCCGTTACCGCAATGATGGCAACCTTTTCAATGTATCCCAATTCAAGAAGGGCACAAAAGCTTTCTACGTAATTATCTTCGAAATAGTATATGTGGACGATTTGTGTTTTGTAACTGATACCCAGATGAGATGGCTTGGAATAGCTTGTGTCTAACCTCCACGATTCTTGCTAAAAATTTGGGCTTAACATCAAAAAATCAAAGCGTGACCTCAATGCTGAAATCAATAGCAGAATTGTTGCTGCGCTACATTTGATAAACTGGATTCCAAGATATTCAGCTCATGCAATTTGAAACGGTCTAGCATAATTTCTGTATATATGGCGATTGTACTACCTAACATTGTATATGCTGCAGAAACATGGATCCTATATTGCCATCACATCAGCATTTTAGATAAGTTTCGCAAGGAATGCCTTTCGAAATTTCTAATAACATGTTGGTGTGATCATGTGCAAAACACCGAAGTGTTGAGACGAGCGAAAGTCAGTGGCATTGAGGCTACTTAATGAAGCAACAGCTTTGCTGGCGAAGGAGAGAGTAGCAAAGTGCATCTTTTATTCAAAGCTCATTGATGGCAAGCGGAACTTAGGCAACTTCTTTCAACTAAGCCACTTCTTAGGTATAAAGATATGCTGAAGAAAAGGTGTGACATAAAAGCTACATAATGGGAAAAATTGGCAGACAAACATCTGGATTGGAGAGCTCTGGTAGAATTCAGAGTAATCAATCTTGTATATGTAATGTGTATGTGTAATCTTGTAAGTAATCAATCAGTCTGGCTCACCATAATGAATAAAATTGTGACAAATTGACAGCCTACACACCAAAGGCATTCAACTATTTATATAAGAATGTGTCCTTACATTCCCTTCGCACCTTGTCGAAGAAGATTAGCTATACAAAACACAAATGCACATCAGCATCGGAGCTAAACAACCACTGTGACTGAAATCGCTCAGGAACATCAATGTGTCACTACACTCTTATACCGAACATTAAACTGAAAGTCATCATACAGCAATGAAACAATGCACAATTTCAGTGCATGCAGTACAGGGTTATATTGAGCTTTTTAATTAATTTTACAAGTATAGCTTTAGACCACACATTCTCCCGTACATTGTTACATGGTGATATATGTGAAGATGGTAACATACTAAATCTAAATAATGGCACTAGTTCAAAAATACAATTGTGGAACACATCTGAATGTGTTTAAAGAGATTTTTAACAATTAGATGGTAGTTAGGTCAGGATTTTTTTTTCGAACTAACTACGCTATTGACCTACTAAGGTCTTAATAGCTTCACAGGACTACTGAATTAGGTCAGGTGAGCATTATAAAATGTACTAGTACCATGTTACGATTTCATTATATTGTTTTTATCACAAAAAACTTTATCTCACTTGTCTTTGCATAGTTCTCTTGCATATGTATTTAGTAAATATTTAATTATGAATTATTGTTCAGGATGTTCAGATTTGCTATTTCAAATTGGGACTTACTATAATAGATTAGTCATATTCATGACAACAATAAAAAAGCAAGTATTCTTATTTCTTAAGAATATCTATTGCACTATATACAATATAAAAGGTATACTACATCTATAAAGAAAATACCAGTAAGTAGAAACAAAAACCTTGTATCCTACCAAAAGAAACAAGATTTCCTTCAATTATAGCTATAATTTAGATTACTGAATGTTAACAGATATTTAAAATAAATTTTGGTTATAAAAAATATATTCTAAATAAAAAACAATTATTTTAATTCCACTATTCTAGTCTTTATTTACAGCTTTTAAGCTTTCATATGCTCATGTAACACACAATTATTTTTTTATTATACAATATATTTTTTTACAGCTGTTTTAAATATATTATTAACCAGTTTTTTCTCATGAAATTGTACATATATATTTTAGTATATTCTTCAAAAGCTACAGTGTATGGCTGGGCAAATGTTGTTGACATGTTGTAGCTTAAATCATATAACATTGACCGAGAAGTAAAAACAAAAACATGTCATAATTTTCAACAAATATGGGTTTTCATTTTGTAAATTGATAAGTTGCTTGTTTTAGGTGCCTATGAGAATAGCTTTGCAAAATTAAATGATTATCCAATATGTGCTTAGAAAAATACCATGTGGTATTAAAAGTACACTCATTTCATTTAGATAACACTGACAAAACAATGATAACCAAAGAAATTATGAAGTGTTTTATTTTATATCAGGACTTATCTATAGTTTTTTTTGTTTTTCTCAAACTGATTATGCTATTGACCTAGCAAGGTCTTAACAGCTTAACCGGACTATGTTTATCTATAGCTTAACACAGTAATTCTACTGGTATTTAGTGAGACAGTCTGTTAAGCTATATTTCATTACAGGATTAGATAGATATTTTTGTGAAATGAAAGTATAATAAGGTACATACATCATTTTAAGTAACCACCACACAGTTGTAACTGAGCTCAATTGCTGATAGTCCTGAGGATAGAACTCTCACAGGCATTCTAATACTTGCTATCATTATAAAATTTGCATAGTTCAATCACAACAACTCCAAAAAAAGAAATGTGTATGATTTGTCATTTACAAAGAATTTATTTATTTGTGTCAAGTATTTTTCTGTAAGTACTTTTAAACATTAGTCAGTTAGGACAAGGTCAATCAATGGTCTGTCACTATTTCTATTAGGAATGCCAAATTATTTATTACTTCTAAAATCAGAGATAGCTTTCACCTAGTTTAAATTAGTAAATAGTTTTTAAAATTATTTATCTACCTTCAATAAATACACAGAGTCAGACTAAACTTCGTTTGAATAATGGATGTTCTAGAAAAGTCTAGATAGAATGAATATTCACGAGTAAAATAAAATGATTATTACACCTATATGAAAGAAGTTAGCTATATAGTAGTACACACACTTTACTTTTACATACACACTTGCTAACATTCCCAAAAATTCATAAAACTATAATTCGAAATTTTATACGTAAAAATATTACGTTAAGTCAGGAACAAATGACCCTACATATTTATAAACTGTGAGTGATATATTAAATGTTTAAATTGTAAGATAAATATTATAAATTACGAACCTGCCACACTGGCTTCACCGTGTCGCCCCCAAACACCCACCATTATAATGTAGAAATAATAAAACACACCCAAAAACAACACAACTTCATCAAAACAACGATAATTTATGAACACATATTTCACGAAACAAAAATTACTTCTGCTTTAAAACATATAAAACTAAATCATATGAAAAACCAAAAGCTTTGACGACAAGAAAAATAAAAACTAAAAACAAACGTCACTATTTAAAGTTCATGATGGACTGACAATCGACAAATGACAAAACAACGTCAACATAACAGCATTAGACTGCCAGCGTCACTGTAGAGTAAATTTACTATAAAACCATATATGTGCTCGTTGTAGGTTAAAATTTAAACTTCAATAGAAATAAATGATCCGAATATACTAATTTTCATCAGTAAATAATTTGGATTTAAAAATTAAATTATGTTAAAGGTGTGGTAATAATAGGTAATTAATATAGGCGTTGTAAAATTAGAAATTATTGTACGTTCTGTTACAGAGATAATGACCCGTCCACCGCATACATAAATTTTTAAATAAGTAGATCGAGATTTACTATTAAGTCAAACTGCATCTGACTGTTGAATTATAAAAAGTTAGTTTAAAACGTATATTTCTTATAAATATTATAGTTGAGACGTACTGGTAAACTTTGTGCCATGTTACCTTGCCATATTGCCTTCGTAATTCCATATTGCTTTACAATATGGAATATCTTTTTATACAAAAACTACTACTGCATAGTTATTATTTTATTTGCAATACATAAGCAGTAGTTGTCAGCTGTAAAAATTAAATTTTAATTGCAAAAAAAAAGAAACATTATGTGTGGACGTTTTTTCTGAGTAATTAGACTAATCACACCATGAAAATGGAAGTATAAGTAAATAATTTTTAAAAAAGAGGTCAAATATATTTTCAAAATACAGCTGACATTATAATACAAATGTTGCTATTTTTCGTTAAAAAAATGGCAGCCTTGAGCCTTCATGTCGTAAGCTTTTCTTTTCTTTTCTAATGAAAAGTTTTTACTAATAGTTTATGGATGATTTATAATGCAATTCGAAAAGACATATATTATCATTCAGACTACTAAAACTCCCATATAATTATTCGAATGTGAGGAGTCATGCACTCAGTAACGGCAGTGAGTATTACGTGGTTGTAAAGCTTTTTGTGGCTGTAGATTGCTTCTAATTAATTCTCTAATGCTTGTCGTATTTTCTGTCCTTCTATGATGTTTAGGTATTGTTAATGTTGTGTAATTTTGTTGTAGGAGGCGTGAACGTCATAGTAAGCAAATGTTCATAGGGTCGAATACGACCAATAGTAGCAGTTCAGGGATAACAAATAAAGAAGAAATGAGTGCTGGCAGTGCGACCCTAGAGCGTGAGCTGGCAGGCACGCGCCGCTTGTTGTGGGGCGATCATGTGAAGGAAGATGTGTTCCGACGCTGGGCGCAAGGCTTTCAGTTCAGTCCTGACGAACCTAGCGCTCTTATCCAACAGGAAGGAGGGCCGTGTGCCGCGATTGCGCCCGTACAGGGGTTCTTGTTAAAGATACTTCTGTCAGAGACACCAGGACACAGTTTTCAAGACTTGACCTCGGAGAAGTGTAATTCTCTGCTAGTCAGAGCTGTGTGTACAATATTAAGCCAGTGTCTAGCTCCTAAGTACAATGTGGCCGTGTATCGGAAAAACGATACAGACGCTGAGTCCAGCGCAAGTAACAGTATCAGTGTTGAAGAACAATCTTGTGATACAATTGAACATTTCCATCGAAGAATCCAAGTACACTCTTTTCAGACTTTATCTGAAGTGGAAGCTTTCTACACAAGGAACATTCGGATATTGAAGGACAAATATGGTGTATTACTTTTGTTATACAGTGTTATACTGAGTAAGGGTATCAGTGTAATGGAGGCAGAGTTGGCTGAGCTCTCAGACCCACTGATTCACTCCACATATGGCTATGGATCTCAAGGTCTGATTAATTTAATGCTTACTGGACGAGCTGTAGCTCATGTCTGGGACCATGATCAGGTGGTGGGAGGATTGAGACTGAGAGGTATAGAGAGACAAAATGACATCGGCTTCCTCACAATAATGGAGCACATGCAGTATTGCACAGTAGGTATGTTTTACAAAAACCCTAAACACCCAGTTTGGGTTCTAGCTTCTGAAACCCATCTCACAGTACTATTTTCTCTGGAACGAAGATTAGCTGCACCTGAAACAGTAGGGGAATCAGCTGAACGCATATTCAGATCATTTGATCCTGAAGGAAACAACTTCATCCCATCAGCAGCACTGCAGGATGTGCTTTGTGCAGCTGACTTAGTTAGCGAACCAGAATATGTGGAGTTAATGAGACGAAAATTAGATTCAGAGAATTTGGGCATAATTTTGATGAGTGCGTTCATGGATGAGTTCTTCCCGGGTTGTGAACGTGGTGCACCAGACACCTTTACACTACACCACTATAATGGGTTAGCACGCAGTAACCCAGGTGGACAAGTGGTGTACCGTACTGGACGGGCGGCCTTACTTGAATGCCCAATGCGTGCAGCAACGACAGATCCCATGCTCACATGTCTGCAAACCAAATGGCCAAGCATTGATATCGTTTGGGATGAAAGTATCTCACCATCACTCAACTAGATGATGAATTGGCCTTTCCCTCAATATTCGGACCTCTATTGTGACACAGTGATGAAGTATGTACCATTATGTTTCGTGTCGAATCTGTCACTGAAAAATTCCATTATTATATTGTATTAACTTATGTATAAAAATTGTATGGCATTGATTGCGTCGAAACCGGTCGCAAACAATTGTTTCACTGGTAAGAGCAGCTATTTTGCATAAATTTGGCACAGTCGCATTGGAAGTCTTTGGACTGTTGCATATGATACTGCGGTACTCTGTGTCCATCTTGTGATATAAAATTCACTAGTGTATAATGCTGTGAGGATAGCCATTGCACTTGTGTTACAGTGATTTGTCAAAAGCAATATCTTCATGAGAGTTATGATTGTAAAATATAATTTTACATTTATATTGTTTTGTTTATAATATTTTGCAGTATGCATAACATTTAACATTCTATTTTGATAAAAAGACTAGCTATAATGTTTACACATAATTCTAGTCTGTATCTCACTGCTTGGTTGTGCCAGTAAATTATCTGTGGCTTGTCAGCACTCATGCACTCTGCCTCACACATGACCCTTGCACCAAAATCTTCTCATAGTGACTTTGTTTATATTTTATTATTAGTTTTGGGTTAGTTATATTGAAAGGATTTGTTTGTTAAATGTCAATATTTCTATGATACTATTTTATATGTACATTATTGTGTAATTTCATAGATATAACTTTTACTGCACCTTCAAATTAACACCTCACCATAGATTTGTACATTAAATAATACTCTACCTATGTGAATCTAAAGAAGGCATAGTGTATCCACTAGTCCTAACATACATCTATATTGTCTGCTCAACCATGTGATGTAACATAGTGAGTGGTTGTGTCGAAACTGACAATCGAAACATGTTGCTTTAAATTTTAAAGTTGGTGACGTAGTGTACACCTTATATATTCTTTCACATTGTTATAAATTATTATCTTCTTATTCTGTTACTCGGGTTGTTAGCATTAATTATACATTATTTTTGAAGCCTATTTATTATAATACCTGCAATAAAGCACATGAAACATGTTAAGGTTAAAACTCATAATGTATCACAAACTTTTAAAGACAAATGTGTTTTGTATATTTCCTGTAACAAAGTCAAAAAGTCGTGTGACGTCATTGGTATTTATTTTGATGACTATCTGTATTGGAACCAACTTAAAACCTACGTACTTATCTAGAAATTGTAAATTATTTTAATTCATGTATATTTTGATTCTGTTCTAACGCTAGATTCCGCAAATTATAACTTGTTGCAATTACAATATGTTAAATTAATTTGTGAAGTTTTCGTCAGATTGATGTAAAATAGCTGTACACAATAATGTCACATAACAAAAATATATATTATATATATAGAAAGATATTTTCATTTAGTCATAAAATATAGTGTAACATGCTTTTTTAATTACAACTAACGGGTTTTATTTTCTTTATCATATATCTGCCCTCTTGTTATTTATATAATACTAGCGGACCGGGCGGACGTTGTCCTGCCTTGAAAACAAAAAAATCCTAAAAGTCGACCGCAGCGCCACGTACCGGGTCCAATTGTGAATCTAAACCATTCTCGGATCCACTCGAACACGCACACAAAATTTCATCAAAATCGGTCCAGTCGTTTAGGAGGAGTTCAGTCACATACACACGCACACAAGAAATATATATATTAAGATATAAACTTTGAAAAACTATAATGGTATAATTATAATGCATTTGGAAGCCGCTTTAAAAATACGCGAGGTCCACCCTATAACGTTCTTTTGTCTTTACGCCTATGATACAATCTATACTTCTATATTAATGTTATAGAGGTAAACTTTGTGAGGCTGTAGAGGGTAATCTCGGGAACTACTAAACCGATTTTGAAAATTCTTTTACCAATAGAAAGCCACGTTGTGAGTGTCATAAGCTGTATGATATCATCACGCTAACAGCAGTAGGAGCGGAGCACTAATGAAGAATGTTTCAAAATCAGGTTTTTTCCCACTTGAGACATTAGTAACGGTTGATTTAGCATTCAATAATAAATAAACATCAAGTACCTATTTATAATCATAGAAAGAATATTACGAAGTGAATGTGTGACAATCTTCTATAGATATTATAAAACAAAGTTTTTCCCACCTGTCTGTTTGTGTGTTTCCTTATTTGTTATAAACTACATAGCAGATTTAAAAAACAGAAATTGAGAGAATTCTTCCGGAAGGTTTACATGTAATATATTATATATTGTAGAGAAACGTCGATATATTCTAATGAACTCGTTAGTAGAAGTCTTTGGCCATTTACGTTGGTAACCTTACGAGATACACAATTCTATCATAATCATTTGCACTAGAAGTTTTTTTTCATTCCTATTACCAGCAACTCGAAACCACGATTGTCTGCTGTTATCGAGAGCGTAACAATCCACGAGCCGCGACCCTAATTTGTCACCAAAATTTTAAATGGCTCCGCTCCGGAGCCCTCGAGCGCGAAGGGTAAAATAACCACAAAACCACGATATACTGCCACAAGGACCCATAATCATTTTATCTTCTGCATATTAAAAAAAGTACAAATTAACCAAATAAAAAACATATGTGTGCACCAGATGATGAAGTCGGTGCCAACCGAAATTCAATTTTTCCAAGAATGAACAAGCGCGAGGGGACAAACTTTGTACCTATGTAGAAGTCTTTGGCCGCTTACGTTGGTAACCTTACGAGATACACAATTCTATCATAATCATTTGCACTAGAAGTTTTTTTCATTCCTATTACCAGCAACTCGAAACCACGATTGTCTGCTGTTATCGAGAGCCGCGATCCTCATTTGTCACCAAAATTTTAAATGGCTCCGCTCCGGAGCCCTCGAGCGCGAAGGGTTAAAATAATGCCTACAAATAATACGCAACGTATTATGACTGTCCACAAAGGTGATCCCAGATCCCATTTTTATCTTCTGCATATTAAAAAATAATTGTTTTTTTGCGACCGCAATTTCATCGTCATAGTATTAGTTCTTATCCAATAAAATATTTTTGTTACTTTGTGCATTAATTGTAGAACAAAATTGCCCTTTAGAGCAATATCATACCATGTAAGAGAGTACTTAGATAATATCACAGATTTATAAGTACACGCAACAAAAAACAAGTTGTTTGTAGGAAGATTTCCACTTACATAGCTTTTATGACTTCTATTACTGAACTGTAAATATCAAAGCTTCAAAAATGGATCTAAATCATTTAAGTACATGCGATGCTATATTAGCACATTGCATCAATGTGAAGCCAGAAGCCAGTCGCTATTTTGTTAAAGTTGGAGCATTTCACGTGAAGCGGAGAACGAAAAAAAGCGAGATTCTGAAATTCATTCATATTTACACTTCTAGTTGATACAAATTGATGTTTATTTGCTAAGTTATACTCTCCGAAAGTAAACTCGAAATTCGGATTTTTTGGAAATATTTTTTCGAACATATTTACAATAAAATATCAAACGTATAGAAAATTTACAGCTGTTTTTAAAACTAAAGTCGAACTTGAAAGAATTTTTTTTTTGTGAACAAAGCCGGATGTAAACATTTTAGAACTAAATTTCATAACCAATCGTTTTCCAATTCATATTTATTCTAAAATATAGCCTATAGTACACTTAAATACATTACAAATTTGAAAATGGGTCTTGCATTAATTAAGAGATAAATTGATTAATGTATATCGCATCGCGCTGCCGCGGCCATCTACTGCTTTCGTAAGTCGGTTGAATTGCCAGATATTACATTAAAATGCTAAGAAAAAATAACTGTTTGTCTAGACAAAACTCTCGGAATTGAGAATTGAAACCATAATTGAAATTTCTTATGGGACTTCAACAACAGGAGTCGATTTACGATAACGATAAACGTCATTACTGTAAAACAAATGTGTATTTGCAGTCATCTACTTGTACGATTTTAAAACAAATTGAAAGTCAACACTAATGTTAATATGTAATAGCAATTTAAAAGTCCCTTAAAAAAAAAAGATAGCAATTTTGATAGGGGAACGTACCCAAACCACGTAACCCGTTTAGAAGGGGGGGGGGGGGGGGGGTTCTTCAAAGTACCACGCTTGGTCATAGGGAGGAGGGAGGGAGTTAGGTTTTCGGCACGTAGTAAATATCATCTTAAGGAAATCTTGCGCTTTTAAAACTCACAGGCAGCAACATTGACGTACATATACCAAGACGGCAGCTGATTGAAAACTAACAGTTTGAGGGCAGTGCAGTTGCCAAACAAATCGAAGAGAAATTGTGCCGGTACGATAATATCTACGATCAAATATACTTTGAGTTCATTAAATGTTACAAGGATTTCTTGTCAATGCAGGCAATACTGAAAGAAAGAAAAAAGACTTATTTTTGTGAATTATACAGGAACTTGTATGAGTATTTTATTTTATTGCCATAATGTGTGGACTGATTTGTTGTCATTGATTTTATCTAGAATGTTGGGTCATATCAATTGGTCAGCAGAAATGCATTAATTTATCGGAATCGAATTGCAAGTAGCATTTTTAATGTTTTTGTTAGAAAACATTCTATTTGGATTTGAATTGTTATAGTGAATGCATTGTTTTTAAGATAACGGAAATACGAGTTAGTCCTTTTGCTATGTTATGTACATTGTTTAATAGTTTCCCTGACTTCAGTTTTAATTTCTATCAAAATAGGAGATGTGTTCAATGCTAAATCCCAACAACGACAACTACAACAACAGCAGGATATATAGTTTTTTGCTATTCCTTTGGTAATACAAAAGTCAATAACATCTGGTACCTTATTTTCATCAGAAGGCCAGTATCTGGATTGACCTGTTGAGATTACATTATAGTCCTTGCTAGCATATATTTCAAAAGTTCGCGGCGTCTAGTTTATATGAGTCTGGAGCCCCAAAATGAATGCATGACGTACTGTAATCGCCTACTGCTATGAAATCATCTAAGGTTTTGAATTCAAAAAATCATTAAGCTGCTTCTCTCTGATAGTGTGCTTCGGTGGGAAATAAAGCGCAAATATGTATAACGCGATCAAGGATTCCTTGTCGATACAGGCAATACAGAAAGAAAAAAAATACTTTCATATGTTTTCTTCTTTATAATAAATATTTTTTCTATTCTCCGGGCGGAAAATAGAAACTTTCTGACTGCAACGCTAAACGACGTTGCCATTTTCCAGTTCCATCGAGCTGAAAAATAGTATATACAACTTGGCCAGTAAAAAATGAATTTAATAGATCAAATATTTGTTAGCCTCGGCTTCATCTTACCCAACAATTACATGTGATTTGAAACTGTTTTACTGGCCTAGGTATGTAGTATAGTATTTTCACTGGTAGCTATAAGTATGCATGTACTTTTGGCATTACGAGGCAAGCACTGTATTAATAAATATAAATATGAACCAAATATATATATTATTAACCTTCCTTGTTTGCCAACTTGTTTGCAAAAAGGATTGAAAATCGTATTTATAAATTACCATGTGAAAATTGGAAGGGGAGGGTGGGGGTCTTCTCATATGCCACGGATGGTCACTGAGAGGAGGGAGGGGTCAAAAAGTTGTCAAATGTGGGTTACGTGGTTTGGTTACGTTCCCTAGTGTAAATAGATGGTGGTTGCGCCGCTTTATGTATGTTTGAAAATTCCCGCATTATGGTTTAAATCGCGTCCCTTTGAATTTTGACCAATTAATTGCGATCAGGTCACGCCACCTTTCTAGCCTTGCCCAATCACTTTTCCCTTTAACTATGGCACATGCTTACTCGCCGCGAGCGCGACGCCCGCGCCGTTAGTTTCGATTGCGGCCGCCAGTGTTCGACTGTTGCCGCCATTGTGTTAGTTCGACTGCTATCGTCTTGTAGTTGCGTGCCGGACAGTAGTTGTGTCCGCGCCGAGCCGCGCCGCATGCTAACATTTTGAGTTTTTGCATGGTCGAGTGAGAAATAAACGCATCGCTACATACGTGCCGACATACATTATAAACAATAAGTGTTGTGTGAGAGAAGACTCGGTGGAGAGAAACGAGAATCACCTAGCCGGCTAGCCACGTGGAGACTGCATCGCCGCGAGGTATGCGCCAAGTTTCCTTCCCACCCTTGCTTCCCTAGTCGTAACTGATCGCAATAGTTGAATATCAATATAGCACCCCCGCAAATACAGTCCACTTAAATTTAGCTTAGAACCCCCCGCACACGCACTCACGCACGCATGCCCTCCGGTGACGTCGACATCTCCGCGGCGTCACCAGATGGGTTAAACTAAATTATACTTATATAATTACTACTATACTATATACTATACTATACTACGAGAACTTTACCGTGCTACAAAATTCTTGGCAGGTGGAGGATGCCCAAAAAAGCGACCCCTTAAAAGTAAGAATGGAAAAGTGATTGCAACATCAGAAGGGCAACTTCAACGTTGGAAGGAACACTTCACGGAAATCTTCCGGGGATCAACTTCATCTGAAACAGAAACGCAATCGGCGCAGAATAACACGCCCCACCTATTGAATATAAACATCGAACCACCCTCCTACGATGAATGCAATCTGTAAACTGAAAGAGAAAAAAGCCCCAGGATCAGACTTAATATTCGCGGAAATGCTTAAGGCGGATGTGACTACGGCGGCGGCAGTTTTGACTCCTCTTGTTAAGAAGATCTGGGAAAAAGAGAAGTGGCCAGATGAATGGAGGACAGGTCTCCTGGTAACCGTGCCGAAAAAAGGTGACTTAAGTCAGTGTAACAATTGGAGAGGTATCACCTTACTGTCCATCCCCGCGAAAGGTTTATGTAGAATTATCTTGGATCGCCTTACAAAAGTTGTTGAACCACTACTTCGTCGCGAGCAGGCAGGCTTTCGACCTGGAAGGTCATGCATAGACTAAATTAATACGTTGCGGATTATTATGGAACAGGCATCAGAATTTCAAAGGGAGATTTATTCTCTTTTTGTCGACTTTGAAAAAGCTTTCGATACGCTGCGTTGGTCTGCGATATGGGCGCGATTAACAGAGGTTGGTGTTCCCTCCAAAATCATTAACCTTATTAAGTCTGCGTATGACAACTACTCGTGCATGGTACGCCATGATGGGTTGATCTCGGAGAGATTTAGCGTGCACTCTGGTGTGAGACAAGGATGCCTGCTGTCACCCGTGCTGTTTCTTGTGGTTCTGGATGGCGTCATGTCGCGTGTCAACGTCAACGCTCAGCATGGCATAGAGTGGGGTCTTACGGACCATCTACAAGATCTAGATTACGCTGACGACCTATGCTTGTTTAGTAGTAACAAGTGCGTTGACATGCAGAATAAACTCGACAACTTGCAGCGCGAAGCAGCACGTATGGGGCTCAAGATCAACGTAAAAAAGACCAAGGACATGCGACTAGGTTCGAATCATGACATCCCACTTTTAATTGGGGGAGAGGAGGTGGAACCAGTCTCCGACTTCAAATACCTTGGCAGTGTCGTGTCGCCAACTGGAGGATCAGAGCTTGACATTGCATCCCGGATTGCCAAAGCAAAGGGCGTTTTCGCGTGTCTTAGGCCCGTATGGCAAGCCAAGTACCTCTGTAGAAGAGTGAAACTGAAAATATTAAAGTCTAACGTCAAGTCAGTCTTGCTGTATGAGACAGTTTGAGGACATAGGATCCAAAGAGAGAGAGAGATACTATATATAATTATATTATAAAATCGATGTCGAAAATATCGTTGTTTATGAACGATACATCGATAATTTTTTGACGTTTTAGAATAAAATGAAACAATGATAAATATGATGAAAATATGTATTTAAAACAAGGTAACTAATATGTATTTCACGAAATATAATTCAAAAACCATAATTTTTCAATTTTATGCCCAGTAAACGGTTCTTGGTTAATCTTAGCTCATTTCTAAAATCAAACGCAAATAATACATTAGTTGGCGCTACCCATATGAAACATCATTTATAAAAAGCGATGTATCGTCAATGTCAGGAGTTTTAACACAAATATTAAAACACCGATGTTTATGAGCGATAGATCGGTGTTTTAAAACATTGTATACCATTTACCATTACCATTGTGTATCATTTGTATCCTTACATGTGACTGAGGAAGCGAGTGGGTAGAGAATACAATAGATGGCGCTACACATAAGAAAACATCGTTCATAATCATACAATGCAGAGCGATGTATCGTGGATAGGTTAGGTTAGAGACTATAGCAAAGAGTATAATAAGGTAGTCCGGTGAAGCTGTAAAGACCTTGCCAGGTCAATAGCGTAGTCAGTTCGAGAGAAAAAAAAAGAGTATAATAAGTATTATAGGAACACTATAGTATATGTATAGATGTTTCAACATCGATGTTAAAACATCGCATTTGCATCTCCGATTACAATGTTACAATCAAAGAGTATTATAATAAGGGAGTTTTGGCGGGATTGTGGTATGTTATCAGTCTTGTAGTGGATTTTATATTTTATTCATAATCTTGTGTTATTTGACTTTATTTTTGTAAAATTGGTGGTGTTTTACGTAATACATTTCAGTTCTTATGCATAAGTGAAGTGAATGGAAAATAATACCACGGACCATGAATTCTGAGATTCCTCAAAAACTCCCTGGGAAGTTCTAACAAGAGAACCACCATCTTGTTGGAACATTGAAATTATTCACACGACACTTATTGCTTATTGTGTTTATGTTGTAAGGCCGAGCGCGCACTAGTTGCGGTGCGGTTTTTATTCCGGACCAGAAAAAAATCCGCAACATAAGCCCCGCGCATTACTTTGACTTTCAGCAAATTACGTCATTCGTTTTACGATCTTCGTGGAAGAAACACGACCATGGATTACAAAACCAAAGTCCGAGTTACCGTTTATTTATGTATCCAAAAATATTTTTTGAGTACTACAGAATGAATATATTTTTAATCATTTGAGAATTTAATAACTTGCTGGTCTGTTCTAAACTTGTACAATTAATCCATCAAAATGGAAATCTCGCGACCACCTGCAAACCCATCACGTCATCGTAATCGGAAGCGCGTGCTGACAACATCCCTCCTTCGCGATTCAAGCACTACCACAGACTACTAATAGGATACTACGTATAGCACTACTGACCTTCTGACTTTATATTAGGGATGATCGATATTCATCGATGTTGAAGAAACATCGATGTTTAGCTGAAAAACATCGATGTTTTGACATCGATGTTTTGATGTCGATAACATAGACACATTGATGTTTTGATTTCGATAACATCGATGTTAGGAGAATAAAATATCGAAATGTCAATATATTCTTTAGGGTCATCTAACGTTGCATGTTAACTAGCTAGAGACTAGATAATTATCAAATTTAACTATTTTACAATAGTTATTTCTTTGCATTACCTTTTTTTCAACGCTGGCCAACTCCTGTACCAGCAACTGAACGGACAATATGGAAAACACCCGATAAAGTTAGTTTTTTGTACAGACAGTTTTAATTGCTAGCAAAAACATGTTTTACTATCGATGTTTATCGAACATCGATACTTTTAATCCGATATTAACATCGGTGTTTTTCTAATAATCGATCATCCCTACTTTATATAACGTACTCTGTGCTACTGACTCCTGACTCGACTAGCGTACAGTGATACCAACTCACACAAAAATACTTACCTCTAAAGCTAAAGTAGAAAAGTTTAAAAAAATAATTAGTACAAGGTATATATATTTATGGAAATATTTTTTTTAAATGCACATTTTAAAAAATCATTGATTCATTAAAATTATTTTCAAGAAAAATGTTTCATGTCAGGTAATCTCAGTAAATATATACGAGTATACAAATAAAAATGATAGTTTATGTGTTAACACCATGTCTTCAATTGCTCGATTTCGTAGGGAATTTATTAGTAAAATAGATTAGAAATATTTTGTAAATAAAAATTATGTTTTTTTTATATCATAGGAGGCAAACGGACAGGTGGGTCATCTGATGTTAAGTGATCACCACCGTCCATAGACACTTGCAACACCAGGGGAGTCGCAAGTGCGTTGCCAACCTGTCTTAGGGAGAGGGGGAGTAAGGGAAGGGGGGAGGTGGGCCTCCGGCACTCTCACTGACCGAACGAAACGCAATAATGCAAGCACTGTTACTTCACGTCGGTTTTCTGTGAGAAGGTGCTAATACTCATGCTGAAACCAGTAATACTCGTAATAGCCTGAGCGTGGCTCTACCACCTACAAAATGTACAAGTTTTATTACCTACATATAAATTTTTCGGTATTGGCAATCATTTTCAATTCATTATTTCATAGAAGCAACATTTCTTTGTTCATATATTCATAATTATTTAAACAATTTCATGGGTTTTTTATTTTATATTTTATTATAAACTCGATATCTTGATCTTATAATGTTTACAACCGGCACGTTTACGTTATACAGTTGCATATAAAATAAAATTAACATTTTAGTGGAAGGATTAAATGTTACACAATATATATCATTACGTTGCAATCTAAATCAGACCGTCATCAAATTTTTCAACACTTCGATAAAAAACCTAATTTGAAAATGACAAAATTTTGGATAGAAAATGCATGTTTGATCATTGCGTTCGAAAATACAACAGTCATAAATATGATTGACCGTATTGTGTTTTCTCATGGTCTATCTATATTCGTGAATAAAAAACCCCCTAAAATATGAGCCCCAAAAGAATCCAGTTTCACGTATTCCCTAAATTTGGGGGAAATTGCATAAGTCGGTAACCTTGCACGCGGAATTTTTTCCGTAGATGTGAATCTTATTACCGGTGCGGAATTTTGCCCGTAGTGCGCGCGCTTCCATACAATTCTATGTACATTACAACATTTGCGGAAAAAATTTATGCGGTGAAAAATCGTAGTGCGCGCAGGCACTAAATCTCCATTGAAATATTCAATTCCAATAATACCTATTATACTCTTTGATTGAAACAAAACGTTGACACTGGCTAGTGCTTCTGCGCAACCAAGCAAGAAAAAGAAGAAGAGTATAATAAGTATTATAGGAAATTATGAGGTTTATCTAGTGTTCACCTCAAGAAGGCTTGGAATGAGTACTGGATGAGTAGCGCAGGATCTAAAGGGAAATTTTATTTCAGTATTCAGCCAAGTATTAGTCTAAAACCTACATGGATTTTTAAAGCTGGATTTGATAGTGTTGTAACTACTATTTTAATTCGTATGAGGTTGGGCCATGTATGTACTCCTTTTCACCTTGCAAAACTTCGTGTTGTACAAAGTGCATCGTGTGCCTGTGGATTTTATGAAGGGGATGTTAATCATATTTTCTTTGCTTGTCCGTTAAATGACTCCGCTACTTTCCTCCATTCTTTGAGATCATTACAGGTTCCTTTTCCTATATCTGTAGTTTCACTATTAGTTTCTAATGATTATTATATATATAAAACTTTAGCTTGTTTTATTTCCGAAAATGATATTAAAATTTAGTATTTTCATATGTATTTCAAATTAATTTTATATAAATAATTAAGATATATTTTGTATAAGTATGTGTTTATAAAATGTTTGTATATAAGAATATTTAAAATCCTTATCCAATTACCAAATCCTACATTTTTTATATATAAACTAAAATAACTTCCTTCGTTTTAATAATCTTATGTTAATTAAAACCATTATATAAAATGTTTATAATGTACATTACAATAAAACACTGACACTGGCAAATGATTCTGCGGAGCTAAATCAAGAAGAAGAAGAAGAATTATGAGGTTGTGATTTGATCAGATTTGGTTTACTGCTGTCATTGAGAATTGAATATAACTTTTTATACGAAATCTTATTGTTTGCGATGGCCGGTGACACAGAATTTAATAAATATGCCAGAGAATATGATCCAATCAAAATCGGTTCAATTGATGGTGAGTTACTCAAATACATTGTAATGGGATTTCAAAATACGTAATATTTATACATTTTTTATATCCCTATAACTACAACCTTCTGTGAGTAAACACAAGAATGAAAATTATTTCTTTAGCTGATTATCTAAACAGAGCTTTGAGTCTCTAGAAATATTAATGAGAATTACACTAAAATTAAGTAATGTTTTGAATGTTGAAAGAATATAAGAAGGATCATTCAATATAGTATACGTGTTGTTGTAGGAACAGACACAGAACCTCATGATCGTGCTATCCTGGGAGCTATTTATTCAGAGTACACTCCAAACAAGCTGGTTAAAGGAAATCCGCGCAATACAATATTTATTGCCAGATTAAATCATAGAACAACCCAGGTGAGAGATTACATAAAATAATGGTTTTAAAAAATTCTATTTTAACTAATTTGAATTTAATTGGTAAGACTATTGGCTGACAGCAGATAAAGGAAGGAAGGTAGGAACACCGTTAGAAAATGTAGATGCTTGGGAAAAATAATTTTATTGAGCATATTATATGTTTAATAGGGTTCATTCAGTAGGGGGAGCCTCTCGTGTTGACATATAAAATTAAATTGTATAAAATAAAGCAGTATGCTCAAATGAACATTAGAATTGTTTATACTTATTACAAATTGTGGTTACATGTTAAGAATAATAATATAATGAGTTTATGATAGTTGTATTTGCTTGTTTTGTGTATAAAGAACAAAATCATACATTTTCTTAAGTTAGTTCACATTATGTGTGTTCAAGTGCTACCTTGAGAGTTTACTCAAGACTTTGAAAAAGTATCATATAATTGATTTGATACTGGTTCATATGTATGAAGGTTATCTGGAGAATAAGAAGCAGAGGAGTTTTATTGAGATAAGGAGGAATATTGCTATATATTTGGTTGCTATAGCAGTAATAGATAAAGTTAAAAATATGGTATTGAATTCATTAATTTCAGGAAACAATAAAGTTAGAATTTGCAAAGCATGGTAAAATACTACATTGTCGTCTAGTAAGAGATATTGTTACTGGTAAATCTAAACAGTATGCTTTTGTTGAATATGAAGATCATAAGGGCATGGAGAAGGCCCTGTTTTCTATGCACAAGGAGTATATAGATGGCTCCGAGATCATTGTTGAGAGTGAAGCTGAAAGATTACTTCCTGGATGGAAACCAAGGAGATTAGGAGGTGGCTTTGGAGGGCGCAAGGAGTCAGGGCAACTTCGCTTTGGCTGCAGAGACAGACCATTCAGAAAACCATTCACAACTGGCCAAAAAAATGATAAAGAGACATCAAGAAAGAGGTTTTTTTTTTAAATACATTATAAATTTTAGCATTTAACCACAATCTCATCTAATATTTATTTATTTATTTATTATGACGTAATTTATAATATTATAAATTACATCTATACTTAATATATAAAGCTGAAGAGTTTGTTTGTTTGTATGGTTGAACATGCTAATCTGAGGAACTACTGGTCAAATAAAAAAAAAATCGGCGTTAGATAGCTCATTTATCGAGGAATGCTATAGGCTACATATCATTATGCTAAGACCAATAGGAGCGGAGCGCCAATGAAGAATGTTTAAAAGTCGGGCTTTTTTTTCCGCTGCGTTTTAACATTAGTATTATATTCGTTGCCATGGTAACATCGCAAACATTTTTGGATCGATTTTCACGGGACTTTTACTTAGGGGCAGATAAGTAACTAATGAGCTATTTTATATTTGAAAGTCATATGTTTGTATGTCGTTTGCATTATATTATCTTTTTGGTCACTTTGGCTGCCATTTTGTTTTAATTACCGCGCTCGCATATATACATATATGATATATATGAGTTATTGAAACATATATGTTGATACATATATGAGTTATTGAAACATATATGTTGATACATATATGACTTATTGAAACATATATGTGTACCAAGCATACATATCTCAATAACTCTTATGTGTATTTAGTATCGGAAAATTTCTAAACTATTTCAGTTTGATAATGAAATAAAAAACAAAACCCTTGCACTTTTATGTCTAAGCGTGTGTGTGTGCATGTGTATGGAGGTCACATGTGTAATGTTGTCGCAGTGATGTAAGATTTTGTGTCACTGTATCGCGCGAGAAAGGTCATCATCAAATATCAAGGGTTCTTTTCTTCTCCGCGTACTGTGTGGAAGGGTCTACCCCAAGGCTTTGTACTCAGTCCACTGCTGTATAGTCTTTACACTCATGACATAGACCAAGTTGTGAACCCGTACTGTTCCATCTTACAATACGCCGACGACTTGGTTCTATACACTACAGTATCGGACCCGAGCAATGCTTCTTCCAGATTAAACTCTGCCCTTCAGTATCTTTCGCCATAGTTACTGGATCACGGTCTTTCTTTGTCAGTTCCTAAGTGTGCAGTGGTCGTGTTCTCCAAGCGCCGAAATATCCCTTTAGTTAATATCAGAGTGGATGAAGAAGTTTTTTTTATCATGAAAACTATATTTTTTCGGAATTTTCGAGTTTTGTGTGATTTTTTCACATTTAAAATGGCTCGTGGTCTCAATAAAGTTTCGATTAATATTCAGCGGATCGAAATACATGAAAATCACGCATAGTTTAGTTCCAAAACTTTTTTTTATCATTAAAACTGCCAATTTTCATCATTTTTCGGTTTTTTGAAGTTTTCTCGTAATTTCGAGGGTGTAGCGGTCAAACTGACCTCGAATTCGGATTCAGCGGACCAAAATACGTACCCATAGGTAGGTCCGGTCAAATGCACATTCTACTTAATTTTTTTTTGTGTGCAGGTGTTATGTGGTCTAAGATGGTAAACACATTAAACCGTAACAAACAAATAAACCCAGAGGACGACTGGCTCTCAACTGTAGCTGCCTAAATACACCTATCAATGTATAGCTGTATAGGTCCCCACCTGTCTAGGTGGGTTCGGAATAAGTCCTACCACTATGCTATGGCTTGGTTGTGATGTTTTCCTTCATTCAAAGCTTTGGCTGATTTGCAAAGATTTGAACTTACACCAATTGATGTGTTGTTTGAAAATGGTGACCACTGAGCCATCATTACTTCTGAATGCATACATAAACATAATATACCTCACTGTGATACTTAAAAACGTAGTATAATGAAAGTTACAAGAAAATTTTAGCAACACTAATAATAATTGTGAAAATTTTGTTAAAATTGGTTTAGTAATTATGTTTACAATTATAGCAATTACAATATATTTTTTATTTTGTTTTTATTTTCTATTATTTCTAATAGAGGTATGTTAAAATGTATAATGTTGTAAAAATATGTTTTATTAAACCCAATTTTTTAAATTATACTATATGAACCAATTTCATTTTTTATTGAATTCTATAGAAATGTTACATTAATTTCAGGTACTAGTAGTAAATGTACATATAATGTTGCTATAGATTTATAAAAAATCTAGTAAGCTATGTAATGTCAAGTGACACTTCAACAATATGTAACTGCAGCGAAGAATGTGTTATGAGTGCTGCAAACAACTCAAGGGATGGTGCAAATCCTTCACCAGAACTGAAATCATATTGACTTTATTGCAGTTACTATTACTTATAATATTTATTGGTTTGTTAGTTTTCCTTGTACTGCATTTCTTAGTTTGTGAGGACAGTGTAAGAAGCTATAATACATCAACAGAGTCAGCTAAACAAGTACCTATATCAAACAGAGAAAATGTCAGTGTAGTTAGCCGTACAACATACAGTACAACAAGAAAAGAAATATCTTTAACCCAGAAAGCTACAAGTGAATATAAAAAAACCACATTTAATAAAACACTAGAATGCACATGGTCTCCATCTCATAAAACTAATGCCCAAACACGTTTTATCGAAATCTTGTCTATTAGCTATAATATAGACATTACAAGTACTACAGACAGAGTTGTCAAAAGCACAGCTCCGTATTTTGAATACTTCGATGGCAATGGAGAAGTTAAAAGCACATCAAAACAATTAGACAATAATAATGAAATAGGTTTTGAAAAATCAGGATTTATTAGTAACAATGTAGATTTGTTTGAAAATGGTGAAGATTCGCCAAGTGAATCTGATGGTGAAGAAGTCGATAATGCAGAATCTACGGTTATTTTGGCACTTGTCAGAGTGAAACCTCCAACAGATGTGACATTTGGCTGTATCTTAACAATAGTAACAAAGCACTGGACACTGACTGCGGCCAGTTGTATAGAATCAATTGAAGAAATGGATACTTTGGATGCATTTGTGATAATGGAGGATTATGGCTTTGTGAAAAAAGGTCGGACACACACAGTGTCTGATGTACAAAAACATCCATTCTATGAAGGTGTAAACAGGAGTTATGACTTGGCCGCTCTGAAGACTGACAGCAATCTGCTGAAAAGATCCAGACAGGTGGAACTGTCATCTATCCTAGATCAATTCATGATAACTATCGGCGAGGTATTTCATATTCTTGGATATGGACCATTTAGGTAATTACCCGTTTTATTTAATTCCTCATTGCGTGAAAGCTTTAACAAAAAGGTATAAACAGATTTTGTATAATAAAGTTTGTAAAATATTAAAATATTCTAAGTAGAATTTAATGTAAAAACGTTAAAGAATCTTGAAATTATAATAATTGGATGTTATCGAAACACGAGTTCCTTAGTCATGTAGGTGTTACCATTAAAGATTGTTTAACAAAAATTTGTACGTGAACATAAATATGAATTAGTATATAGAGAATTAAACAGCTGGAAGAGCTTACATTACAAATGCAACTACGACAATGTACGTGCGTCATAATTAATTATATTAATCTCTCGTAATAACCAATAATATAATATGTTTTTTTACATATTTTAAACATTTTTAACATTATTATACATTTGAAGTATATAATTTATATTTAAAAATTAAGTAATCGTAAATAATTCTTATACATATAATATTTGATAACTTATGTACATTTTTTACCTATAAAACTACAAAAGTACAAACACAAATGGGATATAGTTTGTGATAAAAAATCTGACAATTATTTTCAGAACAATAGATAAAAGTCCCAACGGCAAACGGCTTCGGAAAGTAACCGTGTACAGTCTGCCGTCGAAACAGTGTCCAGAGGATTCCGAGTCGGGGGCTCTCCGGTACCTGTGGGGGGGCTCGGCGGTGCAGCGCGCGCCGTGCGGCGCGGGGCCGGGGGCCCTGTGCGCGGGGGTGCTGCGCGCGCGGGGGGTCGCCTGCAACTACTGCGGGGGGTCGCCGCTGCTGCGCGGCTCCGTGCTCTACGGGCTGATGAGCGAGAGCAAGCAGTGCGGACTCGCCTGTGAGCCGCAACTCTACGTCAGCATTGCGCTCGTTAAGGACTGGCTATTCTCCATTATTGAGAATTAATAAAACATTTTTATAACTATATTTTTTAATTTCTGAAGTTATGTTGTGGGTTTATTTTTATGAAACGTTTAAAAAATCTTAATCTCTAATGAGAGATTATAAAATCCAAATATTAGACACGGACAATGAACCTTTAAAGGCAAGTGTACATATAAAAGGGTCATTGTCTATATTCAATATTTATTCTTTTAAAACGGCAACATATTATGTAAAAGATAACTGGATAGAAAGTTATTTTACTTTAACGTTTTCGAATGTTGTATAATCTATACTATAATAAAACTGTAGCAAGGACAAATCTGTACATTAAATATTTTTTGAAAATTTTGATCAGGGTAGACTTTGTTATCGACATAGAAGCCAAAAGTAATTTTTTTACAATTTCTGTCTGTCTGTCTTTCTGTCCCTGTGAACACGCATCACGCTGAAAGCACTGAACCGATTTTAATGAAACTTGACACAATAATAACTAATATTCCAAGTTTACATTTAGGATACTTTTTGTCCCATAAAACGCAAGGGGTTTCTCCAGGATAACGAAAGACAAAAAATTGTAGTTAATGTAACTAGACTTTTTTGCGACACCTTAGTGCAAGAGCCAGCAATGTTGGAAGAACAAGAATTTTAGAAAAGCTGGTTCTTTAAAATGAAGATATATTATGCCCTTCCAAACAGAATTCAGAATACCTGGTAGCCGGTTAACGTTGTGTTTTTTAATGCGCATCACACATTTACAGGTTAAAATTTTGGGTTATAAATAATTTAAGGAACATTTTTTTTCAGTAACTTTTAAATGCTATTAAAAACATGACTTTATCACTGCCAGACAATTTTGTTATTGACATTAATGTGCCCGATGATATTCTTTATAAATAAAATAATTCATTTCAAACCATTTTATTTTTTCCATTGCAAAGAACATATTTCATTTTATTAACCATTATGATATTGAGATTTCACCGTAAACACCGTAAACGAAAAACAACGATAAACGTAGACATATGACTCGAGACTGACGTCATGTCTATAACAGGCGCTTCCACAATTATCGCTATCTTTATCATACATAAAATGGGGTAAACATATCAATGCAGTTGCAGTATCTAGCTCTAAGTTTCTAAACGTTTTCAAAGCATTAGCCGGTTTTAATTGGGGTGTTCATCCATAACATTTAGTTCGTTTATACTTCAATATTACACGCAGTCGAATTGACTATGCCAGCTTTCTTTATGATAGTAGTGCTCAGGTTAACCTCTATAATCTTGAAAAAGTCCAAAACCAGGCCATGAGAATTATCGGGGGTTTCATTAAAAGTACTCCAATCCATGTTATGGAAAGCGAATTGAGCATATGTCCGTTACATCTTAGGAGACAATATTAAGCTGGCAAAATTCTATTTAAATTTAAGTCATTCGAAAAGAACGAACTAACTAATGTATCAGAAGAACTGTCCACCTCTTTCCAATGACTCTATTGGCGTAAAAGAAAAAGACCACTATTTTTTCTCAATATAAAAATACTCCAAGTCAAACAAGTATAAAACATGAAATGTTCACTTTACACACCTGGGTCGATAACATTGATTTGCACAATATAATTAAAATAAATATAGATATGGTATTTGGAAGCAGAAGCGTCAATATGATGTTGTTAAAATAAAAGATATTTGTCTTCAATATATAAATAAACATTATCAAAATTTTGTTAAAATATACACTGACGGACCTAAAGCTGGTAATTATTTAGGAGCCTCATTTTTTGAGACAAATTCCAAAACTTTTATGATATTTCAAATTGATGAAAATATTTCAATTATGCACACTGAATTAATAGCAATTGCAGAGGCCTTATCATTTGCACAATCAACTGAGTCCATTAAGATTGTTATTTTATCCGATTCAAAAAGTGTTCTTCAACACGTAGCGCGATGTACCTTGACTTTTCGAGGAATACCGATAGCCTACATACACTATTTTGAAGCAATTACTAGATTTCAAAGCAAAGAACAAAGTAATTGTTTTACAATGGATCTCTTCTCATATAGGTATAACTGGGAATGAAAGAGCTGATCTTTTAGCTAGAGAAGGATCCTCCGAAGGTGCTCCTATTAATATTTTACCAACTTACTTGGATGTATGCTCAGTATTTAAAAATAGCTGTTACTCGCATTGGAAGGAATACTTTGATGAGCGTTCTAAAACAAAACGAATATAGTACAGAACGATTCAGCCACGCCCCTTAAGGTCACCATGGATTGATGACAGTACGATTTGCCATCAGGAAGCAATCACAGGAATAAGATTGCGCTCAGAACACATCCCATGTAAAAAGTTCGCCTACCTGATGCGTAAACTACTATCACCACTCTGCCAGAGTTGTGAACCCATCGATGATGTGCACCACATCCTGGCAGAATGTGTTCGAAACGAAGATATTAGATCTCGGCTTAATGCTTCTGGTTCGTTCCACACTGGTTTGTACAATTCGTTATTGTCTGACCCAACTTCGAAAGATGCTAAAGAATTGTACAAAATTAATATAAGCTATTGTTAAGTTTATTGTTATATAGTTGTATGTCACTTAGGCGATATAGCCGAGAACGCGACTAAGCCTTCATTAAAAAATAAATAATAATAACATTAAAATTACAGCAATCTTAACATGGTTTGGACATACTTTATTTTATTTACAAAAAAAATAGCATCGGGCACATTATTGTTAATAACAAAAATGTCTGACAATGATAATTTCATGTTTTAGTAGCGTTTCAAAGTTAGTAAAAAACAAAACATTCAAAAATTATATAAAAATCAATATTTTTGCCTGTAAAGGTGCGATATGCACTAATAAACACAACGTTTACCGGCAGCCAGGCGCACTCTGTTCGGAAGAACATAAAGATATATAAAAACTGTCTTATTTTATTTTTCGAAACCGTTGCTAGCTCTTAGACAAATAGTTACAGGCAAGTGACATTTGACGCGTCGTGCTCATATCTTTTTAATATTTATATTTTTCTTCAATACAATGGAGTGTGAAAAAGTTTTAATACAAGTTGAAAATAGTTATGATATTATTCAGTGTTACATTCATCATTATTTTATTTTATGAATACATTTTATCGTTTAATTTATAATTTCACTCTATCAACTTGATATTTTATAATGTAAACTCTACTGACTGTATAGTAAACGTCTACAAAGAAGGGAAAGGAACTTCGTTAGAAACTGGGGGTCCATAGACCTTTAAACCTTTTTTTCACATTACCACCAATATATGTTGGTTGCTACGAACGGGTTGTAGGCTTATTTTAAAAGATTTCTCACATATCATCTGGGTATATGTTTGATTGAGTCCCTTGATAGTTTGGATTCACAATTGGAAACCGATGGTGTGGCTGCAATAAGGTTTTAGTTATATTAAATTTTTTCGCGTTTAAAAAATACAATTGGCACCAGTGATAACCGATTTGGTGCAGACGAAGTTGCACGGGTCAGCTAGTGTGGAATAAGAATAGTCGAAATATACGTCAACTTCACTCATATGTCAATCTTTACTTGCTTTGACATTACTACAATAAATATTTGAATTTGTATAATTAAAAAGTGAAAAGGTGAATAATTTCATATGAACAAAGCTTTACTGGCTTGTTCGTTAATAATGGCTGCGTTCGCAGTCGGTACTATAACTGCAGCAGTGATCCAGTTCCTGACCGCCAAGGAGCTCTCCGGAGACAATAAAACTTGATGTTAAATATTTAAATATATGAGTTGTATGACTCTCGTTTTTTAAATGACAATAAGTTTATTTATAAAGTTATAGCTGTTGTTTGAGAACAATTATTGACAACTTGCTGATACCCGTGACTTTACCTGCCTTGTCCTTCGCATGCATACCACACAGCTTGCCTCAATTTTTTACAAGAAACTACACATCACTAACCACGTAATACTTATGTAATCTTAGTTTCTTTAAACAGTAATAACTTCATGTTAAATGATTGTAACAAGATATTTATTTAATAAGAACCAAATATCAATAGACTAAACAAAAAAATGTTCGAAATATATCTACTAGTTTTAGTGATACACGAACAATTTTACACTTATATTATTTACTTTATATAGGCGTAATCGAATATGTGTTTACACGAATAAGTAATAACTACTTTTTAACATCTTTCTAGTTAAAAAAAATTGAATTCATTTACATAATAAGCAGATTCCACGACCAAACAGCCATGAAATATAAAAACAAATCACTTAAGTGTCGTGTTAATTATTGACAGAGTTTTAAATAAAACAATCCATAAGCATAATAACATTTTATTTAAATATTCTCAATAAGTATTGAAATCATTATAATACATTATGAAATACAATATGATTCACCGGCAGAGACCCGATACTTCTCATAATATGAATCCTTCACATCTCAATATACAGATATATATAGTGCCACAGCCGCAGGCAACGCCGCGCGCTAACCTTGTACATCTAACATTTATTAAGGCATATTTATACAACCTGAACCCCTCCCTCCCTTTGCCCCTAACCTTGTCACATATCTGTACACAATATATTATACAATCATGAAAATTACTATTAAAATGAGTAGATAATTAATTCTCGATTATTTATTGTCTATTTATACGAGGATAAAAACAAATTAATATATTGAAATAAAATTGAATCATAAAAAAAAAACGTAATAAATGAGTGTTATAAAGTAGAATATGAATTTTTCTATTAGAAAATACTTAGACTGAAGAATGACGACGATAGAACATAAACAAAGAATCTACAATCTTTATTCGCGTCCACTTATTGAAAAAAAATCTTCACCTAAGCGGACCGACAGATTAACAGAAGTACCGGAGAGCACCAGCGTGGGTAGATCGAAAAGTGAACGCGTTCAGATTAAGTCATGGGAATTAATGAGCAAAACTAAATGAAATCTATCACAACTACTTTACCTATGAGTGAGAGAGTGTCATTATACTAACATTTTAATTTGATTACTCGAATACAACGCGCACTGTACTCTCTCTGAATACTTGAAAATAAAACATACGACGATATCAAATAAAATCACATAAAGAATTCAGTTAAAAAAAATAAACTTCCATTAAAATTTTCCATTCCGTAAAACGTTTTATTTGACAAAAGCACTGTAAAACAAAAAACGTAGCGATATCTTGTCCGTCTGTCTGTATGTGTCGTCACTACGCGACGCCGCAACTAACTTCATGAGCGTGTAAGTCGGTAAGTAACAATTGTCTATTACTGAAATATTTTCGTTCGTTCGCTTGTTTGCTTCTTATTATCGTTTGAGGGTAATTTTATAAACTTCACCTATCTCATAGTGAGTGTCACCATGTTATATAAAAATAATCATATTTAAACTAAATCACACAGAGTAATATGCGCGACATTTGAAATACTGAATTTATTTGAAACAGGCTCCAATAAAAGGTATCCTTATATAAACCATCATTTTTAAAATTACCCTCCGTATTACCAATAGACACCGTACATTTTAAATGTAAATACTCAATTCGACTTTATTCATAATTTACTGTAATATGCTAAAAAATATCACGCTATATCTTATATTACGTCGATAACATAATTGGGCTACTGTCTCTAATTTTATATTACTAAATTATCAGACATCAAAATATACATATTTTTGTATAAAATGAAATTAATATCGGTCTACTCATATCAATTATCTTGTTGATAAGTAAGCTTTACAGGATTATCGATTTCCCATGTTATTATTTAAACATTTCTACCTACCCCTTTGTCAGTAAGCCGTGTTGATGGTGCACATTTTTCTTATATCCGCAAAATAATTTCTTAACAAAAGCAGGCGGCAGGCAGAAATATTATTGAGAAATCATTTAGTTTTCGATAATAACTTAATACAGTCTTACAAAACAACGTATAGTCCAATGCTGATTATAATAGTTATAAATATAGCGCGAATGTAAGAAATATTGTACAATATCGTATGTTTATTTGTGTGTGCGCGAGGGAGACGGAAGTATATCGTCCGTCTCTGTTAGGTCGCAGTTCCTCGACGTTTATATCCCGCTCCGGAACTGCTCCTCCTCACCACCGGCTTGCGAACGATCGTAGAATCCGCTCTGAAAAATAACACATATTTGTATTTTGCATTCTTAGTCTGAAACGTGGATACTGAAATAAACGAACAAGTTTTACAAATAACAATCATAAAAACGCATATTGAATGGACAATAACAACTAGTAATGTAATAAATTATTCCTAAGTAAATGGATAACAAATTATTCACGATATCATCATTCTGCTGTAAATCGATGCCGTTTGTTCTTTATTACTAACTTATTTGTTAAAGGATACTGTAGTGACACCGATACACCAGACATGGATCGACACTATATAAACAATTGGCCTTTAAAAGCTGCCACAACATACGCTATGTGGTAGACGAACTCAACCGAAATACTATAAAGTTAGATATAATGTAAACTAAAATAATCCCAAATAACCAACACAAAAGACATATCGCTCAATAAAAATATTCAGTATGAAGAGTAAGAAACGTAAAGCAGACTATTGACATTATTTGACAATAATAACGGTCATCCGGTGTTATCGCAACGCGCGAAAGAGCAAGTGTTATGCACCAGCCAATACGTGTGAAAAGTAGAGCGCTTCGTGTAGCTCACATTCAAAGTCACGCCGATGACGCGAATAACTAATATCCATTTCATTACCGTGTGATTACTCCACAGCAGAATAGTTGGCAATAAATTTTAATAACAACTGTTATAAAATAACACAGCAGTGTAATTTATTATTGACATATAGAAGTTATTGTTACGTCGCGTCGTAAGCACATTAAAATACGAGTATTTAATTAATATAGTCTTTAAATTTTAAACAATAAGCTAAACCTTCCTTATTTCGTTAGAGAATGTATTTAATTTACCTGTTAATGTCCATTCGATAAGTTATCAGCTTTGTTGCTGTCCTGCTGCGTGTAACGACATTCAACGTATAACCAATTTTGAGATTTAAAAAAAAATCTTTATTAAGATTAATTTAAGTTTTTCTCATTTTTGTATGATGAATCCTTACATTATACTATATATTCAGATGATAATTCTTATGTTAACGATAATAATTACTTTGATTAATCGAGACACTTTTGGGTTTAAATTCAAATGGATTTAAAAATTATTCATTATTTAAAAAGTATACTTGGATTACCTCGCTAGGAGTTGGAGAACTCGGAGCAGGAGAGTCGGCGGAGGCGGAGGCGGAGGCGGGAGGGGGTGGAGGGGTCGGGGCACGGGATAAGCATATCGGTATCGAGACTTGAACATGCTGCGAGAACGTCTCGTATCATCCACTTGTTATTATTGTGTTAATCTTTTTTCAATTATTATTCCATTTCGGGCAACCAATCTTGTAGTACACTATTACTATTATTTTCAATGTTCTAACAAGATGGTGGCTCCCTTGTTAGAGCTTTCCAGGGACTTAATGTGGCAAGTCATAATGTATGCTCTAAATATTATTTTCCATCCGCTTCACTGGTGCATAATAACCAAACTATTAAATAAACCATCAGCAATATAGTAAAATATAGAAGTGGATAACACTATTTTTGTAGGTGGTGGAGGCGCGCCGAAGCTATTACTGGATTCAGCACTAGGCACTAGCGCCCGACACACAGACGCACCGCGTTCGCTCAGCTCCCCTCCCCAACGCCCCTAGTGCTGCTAGTGCCTATGGACGCCGGTGATCACTTAACATCAGGTGAAACACCTGGTCGTTTGCCTGCTACGATATAAAAAAATAAATAAACAAGATTATGCTTGAAATATAAAATCCACTACACGACATTGCAAGATCCCGGCAGGAGCTCCGCGTTAAGCTAGTGTGTGTAGGAGCGGGTGGTGCGTACCTGTGCGGGTGCGGGTGCGGGCACGAAGTACGTGAGCGGGCGGAGGGGGTCGTGGGGGGCGAGGGGGGTCGCGGGGCCCAGCACGTCGGCGGCGGGGGGCAGGGGCCGGGTCGCGGCGCCGCTCGGGTTGAACACGTCCACGTACGACTTCTTTATATCTGTAATTACATCAATTATTCATTTCCGTATATATTAATCTCTCTCTAGACTAATTATACACACTAGATAAAGAAAGAAATACTCTTAATTTAAAGATATGTTCGTTATCAAAAACTATAGACTACATCTAGGATTTAAACTCATATATTCTGTTTCCATACAAGTAAATGTACTCACGTCGTCCTTTCTGCATTTTGAATATATTGGAGACGGGTGCGGCCGGAGCACCCGGCGTCGCCTGCAGAGGCGGAGACCCGCTCCTACATTCCAAACATTCATATTTAAAATATTGTTTATATTATATACTAGCTGTACCCGCAGCTCCGCACGCATTTTTTTTTATTCGTATTAATGAATTATAAAATTGTGAGACTATGTACAATTATAGAAATGCTCTTTAAAAGCAATTGTAAGCACGACACGCACGCCACTACAGTAACCTGTAACACGGTTAACAGCTAGTTTAAATTAAATTAGACTAAATCACTTGTTATGATGTCCGCTATCTGCTGGTGAAAGTTATGTGAAAATCGGTCCAACCGTTTTGGAGATAACATTGTGGATGAAGCCGCGGTTAATACCTAGTCTAATTTAGAGTAGCCTAAGTAACCCGTTGTAATTTCAGCTATCTGCCAGTGAAATTCCCGTCAAAATCGGTCTAGCCGTTTCGGAGATTTCCCGGAACAAACAGACAAACAGACAGAGAGACCGAAAAATTTTAAAAATTGCATTTTTGTTATCAGTTGCGTGTATAGTTTCGTACCCAATCAGTAAAAGGAAATTATTTTGATATTACATACAGACACTTCATTTTTATTATATGTATAGATTAAAAGATATAATATATACTTATGTTTTGAAAAATCCAATAAAAGAAATCTATAAATCACATTGAATAAAATCATCAGGAGATGTTATAATGCAACGATTTTACATCGTCAGCTATTGCGGTTTACCAACATTTATGGTATTTACAAATTAAAATTATAATTACAAAGTAAAGTATAAATTCACAAATTACTGTTTATTTTCTAGATGTTTATCCAGTTATAATTCATGACTTTCAATAGATTTAGTGTCAAATAAATAGAGTTGAATATGGCATTAAAATTATATATCTTGGGGATTACTATTGACTATTATACTATGGACCCATTCTGAAATTGAATAATTCTTCAATCATACATACATACATACATTACATTTATAAGAATGATTGAAATGTACTGTATTACTTATTCTTAGACAGCTGCAACAATTTTTTCACAAAAATCTAAAAAGAACAGGCCAAGTTAGATTAACATTCTTATTATATGTATCTATTTATTGTGCAGTACAACGAGAACTAGGATTGCAACTCGTCGCCAACACAGTATCACCGAGTGGTTCGATTTGATTCCGTGCCCTCGCCGAGTTCATTCACCCTGTTCACACCACGGGTTGCCTCCGGTCGCGTGGGAACGACCAACCGTGCCAACCGTGATGATCATTTCCCTGTGTCGGCTTGTTCATGCCCCTTCATGTATGTATTGTTTTGTTATTAATTTGAATTATTATTGTAATTTTTATTAGCCATCTATATGAATAGTTTGTTGACTAGGAAAGAGTGACCTGAGCGGGGGCGGCAGGTCGGCGGAGCGCGGGGGAGGCGGTGGGGGGCGCTCCAACTCTTCCGTGTCCCCGTCGACGTTGCGCCACCTCTTCTTGTCCTCGTCCCACACAATCTGCAACCAACCACCACACACATACCGACTCATTGCACCACTACAACTAACAAAACCTACTATACACCATAACAAACGACACAGTAATCGCGGCAAGTATTTATATTACGAATAAACGATTTTCATTTGGAGTAAATATAACCTATAGTACACCTAATGCATTAAAATTGATTTTAAATTTCAAATGATGTTAACGTGTGAATTACTCAACTTCCATTATTATCAAAAAACATCTTAAACATGATTTGCTTATTGTCATGATATCTATTTATGGAATTAATTTTAATAATTTAATATGGCCTTTATTATAATATTTGTATTAACTAAAATGATATTAAATTGATTTAAACACTAGCGCCACCTTATTAGAGTTTCACGACATATAGTTATTGTAAGGCGCAGCTCCGCTCGAATAAATAGTCTCAGCGCATACAGTGTTAGTGTTAATTGGTTTCCCCTTACTGACCGAATGTACGTTATTCATTGCACTATGAATAAAATTTAGGCACATACATTATATCGCCGAATATTAATGACCAACTAAATTTTTGGATGATAACAATGACTTGTTTATTAATATATTTTTTATCGCTTTGTAAAATCATATTCATAATAATGGAATTATCTAAAGGACAGAGTAATTAATCGATTCAATAAAAAATGTAATTGATTCACATAAAATTCATAACCTTTCAATGGAATCCACTGTAACAATAGCTGACGTTAGTGCAAAATTTAAGCGACTAATGTAGTTAACACGTTCCGTGCCAAGCCATTTTTACCTGACATATCTTTCGGGCCATTTGATATTTTAACACAGAATAAAAGCTGGGCCTTCACAGCTTCGTTTTGAATAGTTATCGTGTACCTAAAAATGAAGTTGAACGTGTTAATGGGTAGGGTAGGAGCGACTCACGGAAGGGTTCTTGTCGTCGGGCAGTATCATCTGGTTGGGAGGGCGCAGCGAAAGCTTGGTGAGAATGCCGCCGAGCCAGCCGCTGCGCTGTTTGCCCTCGCTCTTCTGCTGATCACCGTCCTTCGGTTTCACGTCCGGCTTCTTAGTTTTGGGACTGCCCTGTGTGTTCTGCTCCCCACCTTGCTGCGAACGTACTCATTCCTTACCATAACGATTACAAATTTCTCTTAACTCATTCTCTCATAACTTAACTCATACATGTTGTATATATACATTTATAACTGTTTTTTCGTAACATATTTTCATTTTAACATAAAATATTTTCAAGTTTCACTTCAAAACATAGCCTCAAATTTTTTATACAGGGTGTTGTTAGGAGACCGCTTCCGAAAACGAAGACAGACGACAGTACTAATGATACCTTTGATGATGGGACAGAAAAAAATATCGATCCTGATAAAAAAAAAAAGAATTTACGCGCCGCAGTTGACGGCACTTTCATCATTTCCACAGATCAATAAAGCGTTAGACATTCTTAAATTTTATTTTATATTAAGCATAGTTATCCCTACTGACTAGTCTTTTTATGGAATTTAGAAGTTATAACTCTAATTTTTTAATACAACTATACAATCAATTGTACCCTGACGTAACAAGAAGCTCGTTACTATAAAAATGATATTAGAATATTAAACTAACCTAATTACATACTCACGTACACAATTATAAAAACTATTTAATCTTTATCTTTGATTTTGTACAAGAAGTTAAAAATAAAATGGTACAGAATAATTTCATAGTTAAAATTAATTACATTTATGATCGACAGTTCATTAATCTATCAGAATGAATTTAAAATAATATTCTTATACTTTATGTTACCATTGTTTCTGTTTTTAGTCCGTCCAATACCATAATTTGAAAACAGATATGTCCGTCACTATCACGTCACGTCATGTCACAACTATCTAAAATTACTTGTAATTTTTATTGTGAACGCATCATCTAATTATTTTATGGCGCCTGCTAAATTTATACCGATAAAGTTGTAAATTTTGGAGGGCGCGGTATCAAAGAAACTATTAAATGTTGTAAATAAGTATTTGCACGATCGCTAGCTGACGTTCGTTGACCCGAGTATCAGCTGTTTTTTTGTTTTTGTTATACATTGCTGTTTTTTTTTAGTAAAGTAAGTAATGTATTTTTTATGAAACTATCGTTTCATTTAGCTGTACTAACATGATGGAGCGTAAATAATACTAATAAAACGTTTTTAAAATATGATTTTTTTTAATCAGGATCGATATTTTTTTCTGTCCCATCATCAAAGGTATCATTAGTACTATCATCTGTATTCGTTTTCGGAAGCGGTCTCCTAACACCCGGTATATATTATATATTAATTGTATAATAAATATAAAATTGTGAGACCATGTAAATTATAGAAATGCTCTTTAAAACGATTGTAAGTACGACACGCACGCCGTACAATTACAGTAACATGTAACGTATACATTAGATATATAAATACTAACACTGTATCGAATGAGATTTATCATCAGCAACATATTTGGAACCTTAAACCACCGTAATAACTCACTCGGTGCTCACTTACACTGTATAAGGGACTAATGAGACAATGACTTAAATATGTTATTATAATGATATAATATGTCCGTACTGTCAATAAGTAATACGGTTATGGTCTAATGTCGTATTAGAAAGACCCCTTCTATCTTCAATATTACTATTAATAATAATAATTGAATTGTAAACAATGAATGAGAGGACGTCTTGAAATCTTGCATAAATATAATCAAGATATAAAGCTTTACATCTGTCTAAACATATATTTAACAAAATTAAACTTAAACAAACAAAATTAAACTTAAAACATAACACAATAACTAACAGTGTATTATGTAAATATATATTTATTTAGAGCATGATGTCTGTAAGTGTTGTTTGTCTTTGTGTATTTCAGTGGCGTAATATGGAAGAACTGAAAATAAAAATTTAATACTACTTATAAAGTGACTATCCCATGACACTTGACTCTGGTAGAATTCTTATCTATGAAACTCCAATATTAAGTTTAAGTTGATGTTTGTGATTTTAGGCGTTCGGGGTAATCTCTGGTATTACCTACTGATCCGATTTTGAAAATTCTTTCACTATTAAAAAGGTATATTATATAATTTTTCATTTTGGTAAATATATATTTTCATTAATTTTCAAACTTCTATAATATGGCGTGCGTTGCTGGAATGATTTTAAATATTGGAATAAAATCCATAGCAAAATTAATTACTGTTACCTTTACAAAAAATACGAGATACCATATATCTGAGTTTAATATCTCAGCTAAAAAGATTGTTTATGTTTATGTGAAAAATAAAATAAATTATACAATTACAAATTACTAAGTTATTAGATACAGGTTTCATGTATGCTTTACGAATTCTTATTAGAACAAAGAGCTAAATCAAAATGAAAATTTCATGGAGATAAAGTTTAATTTTTACAGCATGTTAATTGATGAAGTTGGTTAGAACATAATAACATAAAAACTATAAAACGGTACAATTAATGTGTTGTTGCGAGGATAGTAAATGGGGCGCGGAGATGAGGGTCAAAGAAGCAACCCAGGGGATAACGAGAAGACATTTCTTGCCAATATATATATAGGATAGTTTGGATTCACAATTGGACCCGGTAGGTGTCCCTACAATCGGGTTCTAAGGTTTTTTAAGATTTTTTTGCGTTTGGAAATAAAATTAGAACAAGTAATAACATTTGGCGCAGACCAAGTTGCGCGGGTCAGCTAGTTAAGTAATAAAAATGTATCAGTATAAACGACCATGTTGCTACTATCAGAAGATTTTGTGTATGTGAAATGAATGTTTGATTCCGATTGTATCGTCTTGTAAACGAACATATAGATATTTGCAAAGAAAGTAATAGATAAAGCTAAAATATTAACAGTTCGCCACATCATGTATTTGTCAGTTATAATTAAATCCAAATAACATTTAATCACCTGGTTTGTGAGTTTTGGGTGATCGCGCACTTTAATTGAATGATCCCCTTTATGCAGTATTTATTTCTATCTGTGGGATATATCTAGTAGAATACGTTGTGCAGATATTATGAGTGTTATAATACCACTAATGTGAATAAAATACATTCATAATAAATAAATCATTTGCAATAAAAATAAAATAAACAACGCCTTTCATAGAAACATAATTTTTCGAACAACGAAAATAGCAATAACATGTAATTAACAACAACAAGACTAAATTGACTTCTGAACGCTCGTGTACTGCAACTAGTAATGACAGGACACATGTGTCAACGTGGGTGAAATAGGGGGCGAGGAACGCGCGCGGGCGAGCGCCGCTCCCATTTTACCTCACTGCATCCCTCTGATACCTAAATTTGTGTTCTGCGCATCTACTTCAGAGCGGTTAAAAAGTTTGACACGGACTGTAAGTTATGTAGACGAAATTACAAATTACATACTATATAGATACAGATATATGAATTTAAACTATATTTATTCTTGGAATCCAGTACAACGTTCGTCTTACGCACATGTTTACAGAGAACAACATATTTTTACTAAATTTCATGCGGACGAAGTCGCGGGTAACAACTAGTCTAAAATAGAATAACCTAAATTACTTCCTATAAGGTCAGCTATCTATCAATGAAAGTCCCGTAAAAATTGGTCGAACCGTTTTGGAGATAGCACTACGGGGGAAGCCACAGTTAACAGCTAGTCTAAATTACAATAGACTAAATTACTTGTTATGATGTCCGCTATCTGCCGGTGAAAGTTCCGTGAAAATAGGTCCAACCGTTTTGGAGATAGCATTGTGGACGAAGCCGCGGTTAACAGCTAGTCTAATTTAGAGTAGCCTAAGTGACCCGCTGTAATTTTAGCTATCTGCCAGTGCAATTCTCGTTAAAATCGGTCCAGCCGTTTCGGAGATTTCCCGGAACAAACAGACAGACGAACAGACAGACCGACAAAATTCTTCGTAAAAACTTTCATACACAATCAGTAAAAAAATGTTATTTTGATATTACATAAAGACACTTCATTTTTATTATATGTATAGATATAGATTAGGTGTGTGACAAAATTACATTTTAACTACGGGATCTGTTAGTGTTTATAATACAATTTAGAAAAAATATAACATAATAAAAATTGATTAATATATTTACCTCTGTGCTAGGAGGTCTGTCGTCATCGTAGTCGTGATACGCGGCACGCCCACTCCCCGGCATCGTGATAGCGGGGCGCGGCTGTGTCTCCCCCTCCCCCGCACCCGCACCCGCGGCCGCCTCCTCCCCTCCCGCCTGCCGCACCGACGCACACACACACACCGACACGCAATCACTACGCGATTCCGCCAACGCAACCGAGATATACCTATCCCCTGATTTAACTACGTAAAGCCTTATCTTACTAAAATATACTTTGAGGTAATAATACAATCATTATTTTCATTACATCGCCGCAGAATATGTCTGCAAATTATTCCATACTTTAATATTATTACACCAGAATTGGTAATTATAATAAATAACTCACTAATTAATAACAGATTACAATAGAGTCCAAATAAAGTTATGAACGCCGTCAAGGAATCAGTCGCGACTCCATCATTAGAGACTATGTCGCGTGGAAACATTTCTGCTTTCTCCTCAGATCGTGATGCAAAATAAACAACTCTCCGAATAAATAATTATCGATTGAATTCTATAACGTAAGTGACGTTTGCTATCTCGGTTGCGGTGCAGAAGGGGGACAGGGTACATTCAGCGTGCAACATTTTAAACCAACGTTATTATAAAGCGTGCTCGAGAGGCTACAGGCTTGTACGGACGCTATATCGATAAAAATATTATATAACTAAAGGCCTATAACAGCGATACCACAAAAATAAAGTCACATCGTATATATATGTACCTGCATATAATAAATTAAAAATAATATAACAACTGTTGTGAACTAATGAATTGGGTTGTAGGCATTACATGATAATAATAACATTTTTTAATAGTTTGTAATATATAAAGACTAATATCGTTTTTTTTTATAATTAACTAAAAAAAAAAACAATAATCCATTCTTGTTATCTCGTGAAGAGAAACATCGATCATAGCTCGTGATGCCACACCTTCCGAAACATTGTCTTTGAGTATATACATTTTGACATATTTATACCAATTGAAAACATAATTATTTGGGAAGGTGTGACGTCATTCAGTCACATGACAGTGTTTAATGTAAATATATATATTTGTGACTTCAAACCGTAGTAGTACTGTAGATATTATATTAAAGCTTCGTATGGATTCATTAATAAAGTTAATATCACATTTAGTGCGTCCACATCAGTATCGATATATAAAACAAAATGGAAAAATAATTATACATTCAAGGAAGCTAAGCATTTCGTTGGAGCGGATGAGGTGAAATGAGCTCGGTCACGCGATGCCAACTACGTGAACTATAGAAAAAAGTACAATTAATAAAATATTGTTAAAAATACAAAATATGAGGTAACACTTATGGCATAATGAAATGGAAACACAATCATCAATAGTTGTATATACGAGTACACATAGAAACATTTGTTTGTATGTACTATTTTATTAAAGATATACAAATTAACAAAAGTATCGAAGTCTCTATAGCCTTTGACGTTATGACGTGAGTTGTTGGCGAAACGTGTGCTGTTGGTGATTCTATTGTTGACAGTTGACAATTAGTAAAATTTTTGTTTGAACCTATTAGGTTAGAAAAACTATATTTCTTCACTAAATGTTTAATAATTAAAATCCTCAACACGTGTGCGTATCAATCACGCAATAAAATATTAAATTTAATACAATTATGTTAAAATATGAGTATGATAACAAAGCAAAACATTAATCGCAACGAGTGTATACTACTATATTACTGTTGAGAATACAAATTTGAGGTTAATACAAAATTTCAAAACACATGAATAATTTGATAAATACAGTCAGATCATTGGATATCACAGAAAAGTAAATAAAGGTGTTAGTTAATAAGAATAATCCAACATCTAGATCGCGAGACATGAACCGAGCGCTAGAGCTGCGAGACCGGCTCGTCGATATCGAACGTCTTCGGTCTCGAGACACAGTAGTTGGCGTCTCGGCGCGTGAGGCGTGCGGGCAGCAGGGCGCGCGCCTGCGGGTCCGCCGGCTCGTCCACCGGGTACGTGCGCACCGGCCGCTCCGTCTCGCGCCGCGACAGCATCGCCTCGAACCGGTCGAGACTGCGCTCGATGGTCTCGCGCAGCCGCCGCGCCCGCTCCGGGTCTCGCACGGGCTCCGGCTCGTCGATGGGGTACGTGCCGCCGAACACGATGGGGCGACGCGACCCCCCCGCGTGGACCCGCGCGGGCCGCGGCGGGGGCGGGGGCGGGGGCGGGCTGCCGACAGAGGGGCGCGGCGGCGAGCGCGCGGCTCCGCGGCGACGCAGCACGGGCGCGGCGGGGGAGGGGGAGGGGGGCGAGAGGCGCGCGCGCTGCCGCCGCCCCGCGACACGCATTAGCCGGAAAGAGCGACGAGCGAGCGGCACTCGCTCACACACGCACGCGTTTTCTTTATATATCGTCTCGCAATTAACGTTACCCGAAGCGCGTACAACTCACACATGTATATTATGAGAACTAAATTCCATACGAATCATTTTTCCAATTTGTTTTATTTATACGAATAATAAAAAATCATCTTTAAAACTTATTTATATCTATCTAATCAATTTCAAACGGTAATCTCAAAAATACATGTTCATCTATCTTACCTCTCCATATCCGTAGCTGGTGTCCGGTTGCCAATAAGGCTCGGCGTAAGACTGAGCGTGATGTTCTTCGGTCTTATGCCAGTCTTCGCCGTATGTCGGATAAGCCTGTGAGTCGTCTTGTTGGCCGACTTGCTGCACCATCTGTTGACCCATTTGTTGCGGCACCTGCTGTCCGACTTGGTTAAGAACTTGTTGCGGCATCGGTTGAGTTTGCTGGCCGTAGTACTGGGCAGCATAGTCTGGTGCTTCCTCTACTGGCTCAGGATACGTTTGTATAGGTTGTCGGTAATTGTGCGCCTATTAAACAAAAACAACTATATGACATACAGAAGTTAATTTCAGTTATAAAATTATTCATGTTATAAAACACATCGACATTTGGGAAGGTAATTTTATTAACGAACATTCATTAACAAATAAAATTTTAAAAAAATGAGTCAACGGACCTGTTCTTCCCATCCATAGTGGTGGTTGTGTGATTCGTGGTAGGGCTGGGGCTGGGGCTGGAGCTGGGGCTGGGGCCGGGGCTGGTGCTGCTCCTGTACAGTTATTAATTTTAGAATAGTATACTGTAAGAAATGGTTCGCGGTGCGCGTGACGCGGCGGCACTCACGGAGACGGCCCGCAGGTCGTGCAGCCAGGCGAGGTGGTGCGCGGCGTCCGGCTCCTCGTGCAGCGGCGCGGCCTCCTGCACTCCGGGGTCGTGGTACTGCAACCTGTGCAGTTACAATTCCGCTCTACTTACTGCCACTACAAAGACACTTTCAAAACTAATCGTATGTTATCCTTTCAAATTCCTGTGATTTTATTTTTCTCACTTAATAATAATTCTGAAGTGGCTTCACACGAGTACGATATATTCGTAAATGTGTGCCATATGCGTGCCATGTGCCCTTTACATTAATTTACAGCTCTTTGATGTTGATAGTTTTTCAAATTCAAAGAAACTTTACAAGTTTCGTTACATAACCTATTCTAACATGTAATTTAGGAATTGTAATGTCTTCTACTCCATACAATGGTATATGAGTAATATTATAAAGAGTAATATTAATTTACAATGAATGCATAATGCAATTAATTTATTTTAAAATTTACTACAGAATATACATTTACTGATATGAATTATCTAGTATGTAATTTATAAGATACAAGTAGTGTTAATAATGTAAGCGTATTCATGGCGGCTTTGTAAAAACAGAGCTTTTACTTTTCCACGGTTATCAATCTTGACGATATCTAACCAGACGTCTGACGATAAGCACCTTCCGCCGGGAGGACCGTTGGGGCGGCTATCCAAGGTTGATTAGCTAGTACGGTCCCTTGCCACCCCAACAAATGCGGTTGTCGGTACACTGTGGGGATTTAGTCCGTGCGAGTCGGACATAACCCACTCTCTCCCTCGGGGAGGGTGGATATCCATAAAGCAGTGTTTTTCAAACATTTTCTTGACACGGCCCCTTTAGTATAAAAAAATATTTCGCGACCCCTCTGCTCTCTACCCGTTGTTTGTTGTTTTTGTTTGTTTTTTTTTTTTTACTGCAGTAGCTTTTCCAACCTTTAGCAACTTCGCTATAGAAGCTTCGCGACCCCCCCACAGAGGCTTCGCGACCACCTCGAGGGTCGCGACCCACACTTTGAAAAACACTGCCATAAAGGATTTCCCCAGGTTAATAAAAAAAAAAGGTAAGGACGTAGGAGTAGGGTAGGTCAGGGTGATGGGATTTGGGGTGCGACGTCAGGAACCTCCACGTGGTGCACCCCGGGCAACGTCGACCGCTTGTCAGTCGTCTGCATCTTTCATTTCGTCTTGCATCCCTCTGAATATCAGAGGGGGCGGACGACTGGGCGCTGGTGGGTCCGGCGTGCGCTTGCACTGCCGTCGGGCGGGTAGGTGTGGCATTTTGCCTTACCTCCCACGGCCGATCTCGTAATTCCATTTGGAGTATCGTCTCGCGGCTCCAAATGGGACCGAGGGTTTTGGCTTAACCGCCTGAACCGCGAGGAAGACAACCTTTATAAAAATTACTCCAATCCTAAGTGGCGGCGCACCGCGAGAGGATGCATGACTGATGGGCGATCAGTCTCTAGTGCAACCCCCGTCAGAGAACCGGCCGACTCTCTTGGCAGATTACGCTAGGCTTACCCAGGTACAGGGGGCACTGTCTGGGTGGACCGCCTTACGGACACTCGACGGAATAAAAATGACTGGAAAATCTATTCGTTTTAAACCTAGTCCTAAGAAAGGGGGAGAGGGTAAGAACCCGATCCGTTGCGAAGGTGGCGGAGGTGGAGGCTGCTGGAGCGGCTGTGGATGTGGCAGAGGCTACCAAGGCCGAAGCCATAACTGAGGCGAACGCCGTCAAGGTTGTTTTGGAGCTAAGCCGCAAGCGCGAGCATGAGTTGGTTTCAAACGACAGCAATGGTGCTGGATACGTGGCGCGCAAGACGCCGCGTATAGAGGATGAGTGGGCCGACGTCAAGGATGATGGGCCGAGTCCGATGGCTGAGCCACAGGACATAGAAGATCAAGATCCGCAGGACTTGAACTCGATCGCTGGCGAATCAGTCGCTGCGATATATACCGTGTGTTTCTTACGGGTCGGCTCCAAGGCCCGATGGTAAAGGCGTTGAAGAGGTCTGCCAGAACACTCCAGGACGTGCTGACAGTTGCCCTGTCGCGTACCGTCAATGATGAGACGCTGTGCCTCCGAAAATTGGTGAGGTCCCTTCGTTGGGAAATTACTGGCTTCAAGGTGGAGGTGCACCGGCTAAAGAAGGCAGAGGCTGCCACCTCACAGCCGAAGCCTCCAACCATGGAGCTCATCACGGGCGAAGTGGTTGAACTCCCACCGGAGGACCAACCGGAACCCTCTCGCCGGGAGAAGCTCGATGTGGTGAGCGCCATACAGGGACTGGAGCGCCCCATCCAGCGTTCTGCTGAGAAGCTCGGCGCCCACCTGGTAGTGTTGGAAGACCGGCTGCTCCCGGTAAAGGCTGTCCGCCCTTCCCTGGCAGGAGATCGGTCCAAGGCTACGTTGGCGCCTAGAATGGACAGGGCTTCATTCCCTGTACCGACTGCCTTTGATGCTGCGAGGACCAAAGTGTCCAACCACAGAACAAAGAAGAAAGCGAAAGTACCGACTGCCTCTGATGCTGCGTGGACCAAAGTGTCCAATCACAAAACAAAGAAGAAAGCGAAAAAGGCGCCGGTGCCTCCTACTGCTCCCTCAGCGCCCAAGGCAGCAGTCTCGGCTCCTGCTTCTGCCAGTGGTTGTGTCGTTGCAGACCGCAGCGGAGACCCAGGGGAAGGAATACAAAGACGTTTAGCTCTTAGCGTCCCCGTCAGAAGGATTCGGGTCGCCGGTCCTCAACGTGCGGAGGACGCTGTCCTCCTGGCTCAGAGACTTCGAGAGGTGCTGTCTGACACCGTGAGCGTCAGCACGCCTGTGAAAAGGGCGGATGTCCGCGTCGTCGGTCTGGACGATACCGTCTCGGTCGACGAGGTAGTCGCAGCTCTGCCGCAGAAGTCAGGATGCGAACCGGCCTTAATTAAGGCTGGCAGCATACGCATCTTTAGGGCAGGAATGGGCAGCGTCTATATTTCACTCCCTGTTGCCTCAGCGAGGTGGAGGAAGGTCGCCTCCAAGTGGGCTGGTGTGTGGCTCGCGTGCGGCTCCTGGAGCAGAAGCCCATGCGATGCTTCCGGTGCTTCGGCGTGGGTCACACCCGCGCATTGTGCCCGCCGGAAGAAGACCGAAGCATCTTTCAGGTCACAAGGCAGCGGACTGTGTAGCCTTCGGTACCTGTCGGCGAGCACACGCGCCAGCCACAAGAGTAGAGGTGCGGGACGCGGGCGAGTGCGCGAGGGGGCGAGGGGGCGGGGGGCGGTGGGTACCTGTCGGCGAGGTCGGCGAGCACGCGCGCCAGCTCCGGTGAGTAGAGGTGCGGGGAGCGGGTGAGTGCGCGTGCCGCCTGCTCTGCGTACGCGAGCGCGCGCTCGTACTGCCCGCAGTCGCACAGCCGCGCCGCTGCCATCACCTTGTACACCTGCACACACGCGCAAACACGTACTCGTACGAGTATACTTACACGCCGCACTGCTCCTATAGATATAGCTCCTATCATTACAACTTAATCAAGACTAACCGATCTATTCTCCTAGATATATATCCAGTTTAAACAAACTTCCAGATACATCTGGATACTTTTATATTTTTAAAATTAATGTTCTTCTGCTAGTGTAAGTTATACCCATATTAAACTACTGTAAAACAATTGTTACTTATAAAATGATGTAACAGTTCTGAACATTTTAGTAATGTATTGTCATATAGACGAGTCTAAAATAAATAATGACCTGCAGGTCCGGGATAGTGTAGTCCTGGCTAAGCGAGAGCGCGTATTCGTATATCTCTGTAGCGAAGATCGCTTTGTTCGTGGCGAAGTGGCTGAGAGAGGTCGCCCTCGGGTCCGCCAGCAGCAGAGAGAGCCGCGGGACGGAGGGGGCGGGGGCGGAGGGGGCGGCGCGCGGCTGCAGGGGGGCGAGCGGGTGCGTGGAGAACTGCACGCCCGCGGACACGTAACAGAACTGCGCAGAGTAGATAAGCCCGCGAGACGAGAGGCTGTCACCTGATAACACCACAAAACATTCTACTATCCTTTGGATTTGTTACTGGCACATTTAATAGCATTGAAATAACTACAATTTATGTCCGACAATGAGAAAATATATAAAATATTTTTAAAATGTTAATAAACTTGCATAAACATGGGAATAAATTTACCCAATTGTGTGAGAGTCTTCCGATCTTGTTCAGGTCTCGAAGAGTTGTTGGAGAGGAGGATGGCCGCGTGAGGTCGCCAATCGCCCCAACGTTCTTCCGACACGCACTGGAATGGTGTACACATTAATCAATGATCATACATTTATGTAAACAATAGATGACTCTTTAGTGCGTGTGTGTGGGGTGTGCGGGGCAGCGCCGCGAGGGAGCGTTCGAGATGTGCGTGTGTGTGGGGTGTGCGGGTGTGTGAGGGGGTGCGGGGGTGCTCACGGCGGCGGCGGGGGGCTCGGCGCCGGCGAGCGCGGCGTAGAGCGTGTGCAGCGGGTCGGCGCGGGGCAGCGCCGCGAGGGAGCGTTCGAGATGTGCGTGTGTGTGGGGTGTGCGGGTGTGTGAGGGGGTGCGGGGGTGCTCACGGCGGCGGCGGGGGGCTCGGCGCCGGCGAGCGCGGCGTAGAGCGTGTGCAGCGGGTCGGCGCGGGGCAGCGCCGCGAGGGAGCGTTCGAGATGTGCGTGTGTGTGGGGTGTGCGGGTGTGTGAGGGGGTGCGGGGGTGCTCACGGCGGCGGCGGGGGGCTCGGCGCCGGCGAGCGCGGCGTAGAGCGTGTGCAGCGGGTCGGCGCGGGGCAGCGCCGCGAGGGAGCGTTCGAGATGTGCGTGTGTGTGGGGTGTGCGGGTGTGCGGGTGTGTGAGGGGGTGCGGGGGTGCTCACGGCGGCGGCGGGGGGCTCGGCGCCGGCGAGCGCGGCGTAGAGCGTGTGCAGCGGGTCGGCGCGGGGCAGCGCCGCGAGGGAGCGTTCGAGATGTGCGTGTGTGTGGGGTGTGCGGGTGTGTGAGGGGGTGCGGGGGTGCTCACGGCGGCGGCGGGGGGCTCGGCGCCGGCGAGCGCGGCGTAGAGCGTGTGCAGCGGGTCGGCGCGGGGCAGCGCCGCGAGGGAGCGTTCGAGATGTGCGTGTGTGTGGGGTGTGCGGGTGTGTGAGGGGGTGCGGGGGTGCTCACGGCGGCGGCGGGGGGCTCGGCGCCGGCGAGCGCGGCGTAGAGCGTGTGCAGCGGGTCGGCGCGGGGCAGCGCCGCGAGGGAGCGTTCGAGATGTGCGTGTGTGTGGGGTGTGCGGGTGTGTGAGGGGGTGCGGGGGTGCTCACGGCGGCGGCGGGGGGCTCGGCGCCGGCGAGCGCGGCGTAGAGCGTGTGCAGCGGGTCGGCGCGGGGCAGCGCCGCGAGGGAGCGTTCGAGATGTGCGTGTGTGTGGGGTGTGCGGGTGTGGGTGAGGGGGTGCGGGGGTGCTCACGGCGGCGGCGGGGGGCTCGGCGCCGGCGAGCGCGGCGTAGAGCGTGTGCAGCGGGTCGGCGCGGGGCAGCGCCGCGAGGGAGCGTTCGAGATGTGCGTGTGTGTGGGGTGTGCGGGTGTGTGAGGGGGTGCGGGGGTGCTCACGGCGGCGGCGGGGGGCTCGGCGCCGGCGAGCGCGGCGTAGAGCGTGTGCAGCGGGTCGGCGCGGGGCAGCGCCGCGAGGGAGCGTTCGAGATGTGCGTGTGTGTGGGGTGTGCGGGTGTGTGAGGGGGTGCGGGGGTGCTCACGGCGGCGGCGGGGGGCTCGGCGCCGGCGAGCGCGGCGTAGAGCGTGTGCAGCGGGTCGGCGCGGGGCAGCGCCGCGAGGGAGCGTTCGAGATGTGCGTGTGTGTGGGGTGTGCGGGTGTGTGAGGGGGTGCGGGGGTGCTCACGGCGGCGGCGGGGGGCTCGGCGCCGGCGAGCGCGGCGTAGAGCGTGTGCAGCGGGTCGGCGCGGGGCAGCGCCGCGAGGGAGCGTTCGAGATGTGCGTGTGTGTGGGGTGTGCGGGTGTGTGAGGGGGTGCGGGGGTGCTCACGGCGGCGGCGGGGGGCTCGGCGCCGGCGAGCGCGGCGTAGAGCGTGTGCAGCGGGTCGGCGCGGGGCAGCGCCGCGAGGGAGCGTTCGAGATGTGCGTGTGTGTGGGGTGTGCGGGTGTGTGAGGGGGTGCGGGGGTGCTCACGGCGGCGGCGGGGGGCTCGGCGCCGGCGAGCGCGGCGTAGAGCGTGTGCAGCGGGTCGGCGCGGGGCAGCGCCGCGAGGGAGCGTTCGAGATGTGCGTGTGTGTGGGGTGTGCGGGTGTGTGAGGGGGTGCGGGGGTGCTCACGGCGGCGGCGGGGGGCTCGGCGCCGGCGAGCGCGGCGTAGAGCGTGTGCAGCGGGTCGGCGCGGGGCAGCGCCGCGAGGGAGCGTTCGAGATGTGCGTGTGTGTGGGGTGTGGGGGTGTGTGAGGGGGTGCGGGGGTGCTCACGGCGGCGGCGGGGGGCTCGGCGCCGGCGAGCGCGGCGTAGAGCGTGTGCAGCGGGTCGGCGCGGGGCAGCGCCGCGAGGGAGCGTTCGAGATGTGCGTGTGTGTGGGGTGTGGGGTGTGTGAGGGGGTGCGGGGGTGCTCACGGCGGCGGCGGGGGGCTCGGCGCCGGCGAGCGCGGCGTAGAGCGTGTGCAGCGGGTCGGCGCGGGGCAGCGCCGCGAGGGAGCGTTCGAGATGTGCGTGTGTGTGGGGTGTGCGGGTGTGTGAGGGGGTGCGGGGGTGCTCACGGCGGCGGCGGGGGGCTCGGCGCCGGCGAGCGCGGCGTAGAGCGTGTGCAGCGGGTCGGCGCGGGGCAGCGCCGCGAGGGAGCGTTCGAGATGTGCGTGTGTGTGGGGTGTGGGGGTGTGTGAGGGGGTGCGGGGGTGCTCACGGCGGCGGCGGGGGGCTCGGCGCCGGCGAGCGCGGCGTAGAGCGTGTGCAGCGGGTCGGCGCGGGGCAGCGCCGCGAGGGAGCGTTCGAGATGTGCGTGTGTGTGGGGTGTGCGGGTGTGTGAGGGGGTGCGGGGGTGCTCACGGCGGCGGCGGGGGGCTCGGCGCCGGCGAGCGCGGCGTAGAGCGTGTGCAGCGGGTCGGCGCGGGGCAGCGCCGCGAGGGAGCGTTCGAGATGTGCGTGTGTGTGGGGTGTGCGGGTGTGGGGTGGAGGGGGTGCGGGGGTGCTCACGGCGGCGGCGGGGGGCTCGGCGCCGGCGAGCGCGGCGTAGAGCGTGTGCAGCGGGTCGGCGCGGGGCAGCGCCGCGAGGGAGCGTTCGAGATGTGCGTGTGTGTGGGGTGTGCGGGTGTGTGAGGGGGTGCGGGGGTGCTCACGGCGGCGGCGGGGGGCTCGGCGCCGGCGAGCGCGGCGTAGAGCGTGTGCCGCGGGTCGGCGCGGGGCAGCGCAGCGAGGCAGCGTTCGAGATGTGCGTGTGTGTGGGGTGTGCGGGTGTGCGGGTGTGTGAGGGGGTGCGGGGGTGCTCACGGCGGCGGCGGGGGGCTCGGCGCCGGCGAGCGCGGCGTAGAGCGTGTGCAGCGGGTCGGCGCGGGGCAGCGCCGCGAGGGAGCGTTCGAGATGTGCGTGTGTGTGGGGTGTGTGAGGGGGTGCGGGGGTGCTCACGGCGGCGGCGGGGGGCTCGGCGCCGGCGAGCGCGGCGTAGAGCGTGTGCAGCGGGTCGGCGCGGGGCAGCGCTGCGAGGAAGCGCGCCGCGACGGATGCGCGGGTGCGGCGGTCGGACGCGTGCGCCGCGAGCTGCAGCGCGTGTCCCCACAGTTGTTGTGACATCGCCCACTCTGCAACCCCACACATCCCATCACATTTACCTCCCGATTCACAAATAATCATTACTCTATCATTTCTAAAAATATCTATCGATCATTATTATAAATCATCACATTTAAACATAAATGTATTCCTTCATCAAAATCACGTAAACAGTTTCTGAATTAAATCAAAGACAAAAAAAACATTATGTATTTTGTAAACAATTAAGGTAAACATTAAATATTCCAAGCAGATAAAAGACCTTCTTTGTATGCATATAAATAAAATAAAATATAAAACGAAATACTATATCCATTATGTATAGCGGGGCGATTACCATTGACCTACATCCGTACTATTGACTGCTAATAACTACTAGCGACTCGTACTAATGACTTGCTACTATTAAACGCATTCTCAAATACGATTGACCGAACGTATTATTGGTATTAGCCAATCGTAACGATCTTGACAATGAATAGGCGCCATCTTAACACGTGTCGTCGAACGGTATAGAAGCGGTTGAGCGACGACATTATTAACATTCATAGTAAAGACTTCAAAATGGATAAAAGTATTAAAAAGTAGTAATAGTATTTCAAAATAATTAATCGTGTGTTATTGGTGTGCGGGTATGGTGCATATGTATTTAATGAATACACTGAGACCTTTTAATCAACGTTTATTTGCGCGTCTGAACTACGACAGATCGCGGCGCACACAGGTTCACTTAAAACTAAGTTTGAGACGTGGGGTGTGTCCCTACAAGTGTTCGAAGTAGTTACAGTACTTTAAAGTGACTAAAGGAGTAGATACTCAAATAGGGCTTAAATATGAAGAACGGACAGAGATTTCACGCGGCTGACGTCACGCACTGATCCGAACTTGTTGATCAGCATATTTAGACATATGATTTCTAGGGGTGTGCGAATATCGTACGAATCGAATCGAATCGAATATCAATATTCGATTCGAAAGTCGAATCGAATAATTCGAATTTTCGAAAAAAACATCGAATAATTTGGTAAAATCGAATAATTCGAAAAATTTCGAATAATTCGAAAATGTTCGAATAATTTGCGAATTAATGAAATATCTCTGGATTTCCCATTGTTTCTATTTAAATTCCTTTAAATCGTGTATTGAAATATTCTACTTACGAATAATATACTTTTCGTTTTAAAATCAATTACCCAGAGAATACAATTGTTCTACTTGTGTAACTATATTTCATGGTTTAAATAAAATGTATATAGACTGTTAAATTTATATTGGAATATTGAACATAAGAAATCCTGAATTGAAAATATTCGAAAATTCACTAATAATTTAATAGTTTACGAGTAATTTGGAAAAAATCGAATTATTCGAAAAAAAATCTAATTATTCGAAAATTTTCGAATTATTCGGGAACTTCAGAACTATTCGAATTTTCGAATTATTCATTTAGAGTTTCGAATCGAATATTAACATTCGATTCGGGACGAATAATTCGTAAGTTCGAATTATTCGCACACCCCATTGATTTCTTTAAGTTGACAAAATTATTTCTATGCTATATAAATAATCAAGTTTAACATGAACAAGTTATTCACTGAACTAATGAGTGACAAAAAAATAGTGCGTGGAGTTCCTCCGCGCGGAAGAGGTGAAACTTTGTAATGTGGAAATGAAAATAGGAAGGGGTAGAAATTGATTTTTAGTGAAATCATATTGTTTCTTTAAGACAAACTTTATTAACATTGCTTACAATTCACAATTGATCGGATCTTTTAATTATCATTTTCGAGTGGAGAAATATCCAAATCTATAACATTTACAAAGGGATTATGATAATTAAAGTAAGTAACTAAAGTAAACGTTTAACGCAACAGTGCTTTCATACCCCCTCCATAATAACGTTACACGTTTAACGAAACCTTGTTGGAAGTCGTATTAGAAGTTTCACTTCAAAAACTATCAACTATTCTAACTATAACAAATACCACAGTACTAATTCCAGAAAAATTCGATAATAAAACGAGACACTATAAAAGATTCCAAAGTAACTGTGATCGTGACCACATATGCCAGGAAATGCCATGCTACCAGTACATTTTATTTTTCATTTGAGAGAAATGAGCATGTTTTATAGAAATTCCTCACAGAAAGAACAGGAAAAACATTCAAAATTCTGCCTAAAGCTCAATCCAACCGAGGTAAAAGTAAAGAGAAAAGTTAACTCACCGAGTGCCTCCTGTTTGTTTCCGTATATAAGGTACTCTCTGAATTTGTCCAGCGCCATCTTTTCATCCACCACCGGTTGTTCTGGAGAACTTAACTCCAGGCCTAAAAATAAGTTAATAATCTGTTACTTCTTTAGGAAATATACTTTACATGAGAACATTCTATGCTTAACGTGGTCCCACTCGTAACCTCTTTTTAACTAAGCAATGGTCACCAAAGTAAATTGCAAATAATGCAAAACATTCAAATTTACAAATTATTAATTCAAGTATTATGTTGTAAGTAAGTATATTATGTTGAAAATCTGAATTATTCAAATAGTTTGAACAATTCAAATAATCTTGGCACCTCAAATATCTTTTAATTACACTGGCAAACAAAAAGTTGTTTGTATTTCCATTATTTCGATTTATTATATCGATTTACTTATATTTAAAACTGTTTACGGTACAAATAACTTTCAGATTCGAATTCAGCACATCGAAATACATGAAAATCATGCCTAGTCTAGTTCCACAACATTTTTTTCATAAACAACTACCAAATTTTTACAGTTTTTTACAATGTACTTCAGATTTTTAGGGTGTAGGATCCAAACTGACTCCAGATACGGATTAAGCGGGTCGAAATATATGTCGGTAAATATATGGCGTCAAATGTATAAACCACTTTTTATTTGTTAGCCGGTGTTAGTAGATATATTAATTGAGAAATAAATCGAGCCCTCCTAATAGTAGTAGATGACGCAAATATCAGATTCGAATATCGTTATTTAATTAGACTTAAATACTATCTGCACATCTCTAATAAAAAAAGAAAAAAGCAGCAACTGCGAGTTTGTTTACAATACGTACTTACAGTGCCCGCGGCTCCGTCCGCGTGGAACCTAATGTAAAAAACACTGACTAACAAAATCTTCTGAATGTGTTAAGTCCATTTATTTATTTACCTTTCTCTCGTACTTAAGTCGCGTCCTCATTAAAGTTAGAATAACTTTTGATAGAATGGACCGTTTTTAATGAAACAAAGACTAAGACTGAGACTAAGTTATTCTCGATTGCTATTGCTTTATGATTTTATTGTAAACCCAGTACTTTAGCAGTGATACGAGTTCATACAAACAGACAGACAGACGTTTCTAAAGATGATTGTAATGTATTTTATTACTTATTCCTAGACACATGCAATAATTTGAGTAAAGACACGTTAGATTTACATTCTTATTTAATACTAGCTGTACCCGCAGCTCCGCACGCGTTTTTTAAATTTTGTATTAAAGAATTTTTTTTATATTTCTTGTAAGACCATGTACAATTATAGAAATGCTCTTTAAAAACAATTGTAAGTACGACACGCACGCCACTACAGTGACATGTAACGTATACATTAGATATATAAATACTAACAGTGTATCCTTATTTAATTAGGTTTATCATCAGCAACATATTTGGAACTTTAACCCACCATATCCCCTCAGTGTTCACTTAAACTGTATATAAGGAACTAATGAAAAAAATGACTTAAAGGTAGATAATGAAATAATATGCCCATATCATCAACTAGCGGCCCGCTCCGGCTTCGCACGGGTATAAAATATATAGCCTATGTCATTCACTGAAAAAATGATTAAAATCGATCCAGTAGTTTTGATTTATTCATTACTGCCCGTGGCCCGCCTGCGTTTGTTGCAATGTAAGCGGAAAAAATGTAATTACTTACAATATCACATTAGAAACCTCAAAAATAACATTATTTCTCCACTATTTAATGGATGTTATTATAGATATAAACCTTCCTCTTCAATCACTCTATCTATTAAAAAAAACCGCATCAAAATCCGTTGCGTAGTTTTAAAGATTTAAGCATACATAGGGATATAGGGACAGAGAAAGCGACTTTGTTTTATACTATGTAGTGATAAGTAATACGCACTATTAATAATTATAATGTTGAATTGTAAACAAACAATGAATGAACTGACGTCTTGAAATCTTGCATAAATATAAATCAAGATATAAAACGTTATATCTATCTAAGCAGTTTTTAAATTTTGATAATTTAATTAAAATAAAATGGCTGCCAAAATGACCAAAAAGACAATATAATTTAAAATACATACAGATATATGAATTTCAATTATATTTATTCTTGGAGTCCAGTACAACGCACGTCTTACGCACATGTTTATAGTGAACAACATATTTTTGTTAAATTTCATGCGGACGAAGTCGCGGGTAACAGCTAATCTAAAATAGAATAAGCTAAATTACTTTTTATACGGTCAGCTATATGCCAGTGAAAGTCCCGTGAAAATCGGTCGAACCGTTTTGGAGATAGCACTGCGGACGAAGCCACGGTTAACAGCTAGTCTAAATTAAAGTAGCCTAAGTAATCCGCTGTTATTTTTTTTGTATCTGCCAGTGAAATTCCTGTCAAAATCGGTCCAGACGTTTCGGAGATTACCCGGAGCAAACAGACAGACAGACCGACAAAAATTTTAAAAATTACATTTTTGTTATCAGTGTCGTGTAGACTGTCATATCCAATCAGTAAAAAAATGTTATTTTAATATTATATTTCATCATTACATAGTATAAAACAAAGTGCCCTACCGCGTCTGTCTGTCTGTTCGCGATAAATTCAAAAACTACCGAACGGATTTTCATGCGGTTTTCACCGGTGGATAGAGTGATTGATGAGGAACGTTTCAGTATATAATTTGTCAAGGATTTTTTCATAATCAGGGCGGGACAACGTCTGCCGGGCCCGCTAGTTTTTATTACATGTATAGATTTACTCTTATCATTATTTATTAGTTATATTAATTGCAATTATTTTGCAGTAAAAAATCAAGTTGGTTATTGAATTACACGATTATAAAAACTGGCGATCTTATAGTATGGGTACGTCTGTTTTTTTGTTTAATGTGGCAAATTCTCATGGATACACTACCCTCCCGGAGGAGCGAGTGGGTAGTGCGAGGCTCGTACTCACTAAAAACCCAATGGTGCATCGCATCGTCCGACAGTTTATAACTGTCATGCCGTAACGGTACCTCCTCTCGCCAGCCGCGGCTTGCGCAACGGGGAGACGGCCCCTCTCCACATGTTCGGGTGTGGGGATACAAGGAGCCGCGGGCACTAGCCACGTCTCCTTTTGCGAAGCCCCCGCGCAGAAAGAGTAAGCGTAAGCAATGAGCTCGTGCCGCCGTCACAGCCCGACACGCTCGGACAGCTCGCGTATGTGCACCCACCGGTACGTCAAGGAGGACCGGGCGGGCGGCGTCAATGGTATGTCGGGCACACTACGCGTCCGTCAGGTCCTGCCTCCTAACTCCCCAATTCGTCCCTACGGACTTTTGCCTCATCTCATCAATTTCCCTCGGAGCCGGGTACTGCCCCGGGCGTTTCTTAGCCATCATATAGTGATGAGTGGCAAGAAGTTCTCGGTGTCCGCGCTCTCAGCTGAAGTGTATGCAATGTGTTATAGCTTACGCGTGTTATCGGGGGGCCAGTCCGGGGAGCAGCGGGCGCGCGGCTCGCCCGACGCGGAGGAGTCGCGGCGCCGCTCTGCCGCACCACACGCACATTATTACATAACACGTTACATATACAATCATAATAAATTGCTTCTTATCATTTTATAATCATTCTTCTTATAAGCTGTTATCAGTTATTCTGCTATTAGCTCATATGATATGCAACAATAGCACAATCATGAAATTATTATTCGCTATAATGTAAACAATGTGATGCACTTCCCATTTCACAGTTATTGATTACAGCATAACACATTCTGCAATACTAGCAGATAATGGATGATCAACAACAGAAAATAGATTCCTTCAATAAGTTGTTATCTCTTGCATAAGGATGGTGCATTACATTATTAGTTGTTACAATAATAATACCCTGTGTAAAATTACCATTCTGTACAAAAGATATATAGCAGTTTATATTTTATCTATTTTAATATGGGATACAATAAAGACTAGTAATATTGATAAAATTTCTAAATAAAATAAAAATCAATTTCTAAATAAAATTAAAGATAAAAAGTCATCAAATACAAATGAATATATGAATTGACATGGACATATTAATACTAGATAATGATTGGTAATAAAAGTTGCAAAAATATACATTTTAACATTTAGCGTAATTTAATAAAACTGTCCTTACCGTCATAAGGCATACTTTTGGCGGCTAGAGGTCTGTACTCGTATTCACATGTGTTCTTCATCAGCAACTCTGCGATATCGGATCCGACCACAACCTACGCCAAAGAATATTCAATAAAAAAGGGAAACATGTTACATCCAGATTAGGGTGGGCCAAAAAAAACTTTCAATTTTTTTTTAGCTACCACGAAATTATCGTCCAAGATGACAAAAAAAAAATCTGGTAAACTTTGAGCTCTTAACATTAATTTTCAGAGGTGTCACATCGTGATTTTCGATTTCCCATTTAAATTACACAGAATTTTTTTTTTTTTTTTTTCGAATTTTGATGTATCTCAACGAGTTATTCTGTGGTAAAAGTAAATACATAATTTTGTAGGAAATTGAACGGCCTATAAAAAAGGTCAGATATAATTTTTCGTTTTTTTTTTTTTTTATTCTCCTATTTTTTTAATTTTTTTATATCTTTTTTTTTTTATTTTAAAGGTGGCGCTTGTCCTAAGTCAACTCGGTTAAAGTTAAAGTTCAACTTAAAATAATATATCACTAAAAATTTTACTCTTCCACTACTTGAAATCAGTTTTCAACACTTTCATTCAATCGTGCTACATAACATAAGTTTTTCTCATAAATTTGGTATGAATGATGACTTTCACAATATTTTATAGTTTTTTTTACAAAAAAATGCCTTAAAGACATAAAGCAACATATTCTTTTCCTACAAAATTATGTATTTACTTTTACCACAGAATAACTCGTTGAGATACATCAAAATTCGAAAAGAAAAATAAAAATTTCCCGTGTAATTTAAATGGGAAATCGAAAATCACGATGTGACACCTCTGAAAATTAATGTTAAGAGCTCAAAGTTTACCAGAATATTTTTTCGTCATCTTGGACGATAATTTCGTGGTAGCTAAAAAAAAAAAATTAAAAGTTTTTTTTGGCCCACCCTAATGCAGATAACATTTTTATAGAATATGTTGTGTTAAATATTTGAGATATATCAGCAAATGAAATGAATAGATGAAAATTCACATGTGAGTTTATAAATTAAACAAGTGAAAGAATCGCCTTGAAATCAGGGACAAAGCAGACATTGTATAACACGTTCCGTGGTATGTGTACCACTGGAGGTACACAATTTGATAACTATTGAAAACGAAAAAATTACTTATGTCATGATGTGTATGACGTTGTTATGTAGTATTGTATGATAACACATAATTTTTTTTTAAATATCAATGGGCTTGAAGGACATATTAGATAATAATGGGTCGGTAGACAAGGTGTTAAAATGAGTGTATAGTCCGTGGAGTGCACACGAACCCCGTTCTGGCGCAGCAGCAGCGCCAGCAGGTCCCACAGCAGCGCGCACCCCGCCGCGTCGCGCTCCGCCCCCGGCTCCGAGCGTGCGCCGCGCGCGCGCCGCACGCAGTACTCCATCACGCTCTTCTTGTGGCTCACTCCTGCGGCACCGTTACTGTCTCAGCGACCACACTCTACTCCTCTACTCCTCTATCCCCATATTCATTTCAACATCCATAATGTTACGAACTCGAACACGATTTAACATTCACTCTGATGGAGAAGTCAAATCGGCACCCATTTTTCAATTTCTAGTGTTTACGGACAGACCACATTCATGTTTAAGTTATTTCCTAATACTCCCAATAAGGGTTTCCAAACCTCACAAAGTGTTTAAAGGAATGTTGTCGATCCGACAATTTGTTTTTGACCGACATCACCAGAGCAACGAACAGACAAGAAGTCAATTGTCTATTTGGGACAGCTGCCTGGTTGTATTATGTAAGAACGATAGCCACATTTCATTCAAAGACGACATGAGAGCACGAAATATCTTTACTACGGCGCCATCTCTGAAGAATAAACTAAATCTTGTGTGATTAAATATAACTTAATTAAGTTAATAAAGTTAATTTTGTCTCAAACACAGAGTATTTCACGTGTCAATTAGAATGATGGCTAATCAATATATCTGTGCAAGTAGCGTTTAAATCGAATCGAATGGAAAAAAGATACTTTTTATTAAAATATTAACATTTGAATAATCTGAACGGTTTTAAATATGATGAATATGAATTAAAGAATTACAAAAAAATCAAATTATCTAAATTGTTTCAGTCAATGCAATTGTACAAAATTTTACCTTCATAGGGCAGAACATTAACTTAAACACTTCATTCTACTTTCACTTATATATTTTTGTACTGTACATATAAATTGAGAAGGATATAAAATTTAACTTTCAAAAACAACAACATAACTATTTTTTTTTAGTATAGGAATAATTGAAATTGTCTCATATTAAAAAACATTGTAAATTTCTTATATTAGTAATTCGACCGGCTGATAATGAAGAAAAACATCGTGAGGAAATCTGAACCTGAAAATGTTCTTGTAGTACCGCTGTATGTGGGAAAAATATAGAACCGTGGATTAGTCGGAGTTTGAAATCGCGAATAAGTCGTGGGCTGGCGTCGTGATTACGCCTACACGTTCCTTCGGGAAGAGCAGTGGATACCTTTGAGCAGGGGTCCCGGGTACGCGGCCAGCTCCCTCGCCTGCGGGTCCTGCGCCAGCGCCGCCGCCAGCGACACCACCTGCACCGTCGCCGGCAACCCGTCCACCGGGTACGCGCCCTGCACCACCACCACGTGCCGCGACGCCACGCTGCCCTGCGACACCACCGCCACGTCACAACGCGTCACCACGCCTCACCACGCACCACACGGCATCACACGGCACCGCCACCACACGTACCTTCACGTGCGCCGTCGAGTAGCGGAACGGCGTCATCCGCTCCGACCGCACCGTCGACTCCTCCAGGTGCAGGTTCAGCGACATGTCCGTGTTCAGCTCCCTGTCGCACCACAATACACTTTTCTTTGTTTCATTATTGCCAACCAATCTTCTAGTGGATTATTACTGCCATTGTCGAGCGGTTAATCATATTATAAGTTTCTTATGACCTTTTCAATCAACTAACAACATGGTAGCTCTCTTTTTAGAGCTTTCCAGGAAGTTTTTGTTGCAAGTCAGAATCCATGTCCTGGGGTATTATTTCCCATCTACTTCACTTATCGACAATAACCAAATTATATTACATAAAACACCACCAATGTTACGAAATATAGAGTTGGATAACACAATACTATGAATAAAATATAAAATCCACTACATGATATTTCAAGATTTATCACAATACACTTATATACCATATTGCAAACTGACATCAATTATTATTAATTAAATTATTAAGATTAGTTAGGCGTGAAATATAATAGCTGCTCTTAATAGCTACAAACATAATATTTATCCTAATAAACACATGAATTTAGTAGTCCAGTGAAGCTGTTAAGGCCTTGCTGGGCTAACAGCCTAGTCAGTTTGAGAAAAAAAAAACATGAATTTAATTTAACATCATGCATAGAATATATATGCCATTTATATAATCTGTATGTTATGTAAAATAATGACTTGTTACAGCCAAGGAAATTAAATGTATTTTAATATAACTTTTATCGCAGTGATTTTTTTCTATGAAATAGCAGATTTCACAGTCGCCAAATAAAATTCTGTTATAAGTTACATGTGATGATTGTAGTTATCAGGGCTATCCTCTTTATTTTCGACTGTAGTTTCTTTCCGGTGAACGACCTTTTTATTACCTACTACCTTGAAACTTGTACACAAGAAATATATATGTAAGTGACTTATATGCGCGTAAAAACTAAAAATTTTAACTCACACAAAGGTGAAACCCTAAGGTTATGCAATATAGTATAGCAGACGTATGAGTTGTGCAAGCTGCATAAGGCTGAAGTGAAATCATGAAGATGTCTGGCATAGAGCAGGCATATGAGTTATTCGAGTAGGATAATTTCATTATGAAGTAAAATTATTTGCTCCTGTGACATATAACAATCATATCAATTTTGCGAATTATAATTAAGTGAAATGAAATTATATTCTTATACGAACATCACACATTTTGAATTCATATTAGGATAAAGTGAATTATTTTTCATGTAACGTGAAAAATAGCTGCGATTTATTAATAGTTATATAACATTTCACGTGTTTACTGGGATACTAAAATATATAACAATTTGCAGAGGTTAATAAATGTTGTTTGATGAGTAAAATGAAATTTGAATAGCGCTTTGTGGAAGCATGATAGTGTATTAACAGAAAGCAGTGAATGCGTCGCGATACCTGTCAGATAAGTCGGTGCGCAATGAGGGAGCGTCGCGCACGGAACCGAGGCAGCTCTCGTGCCGGTACCCGTACAGCCTGTGCCAAACCCGACACCACACATCACGCTGCGTCACGACACGTCACGTCATATAACCGCACGCGAGATTACTCGCACTATATCGAGACTACTCCCACATGTTATAAGGGAATCTTTTGCAGATTTTACTGTCATAAAGTTTAACAGTGTAAAAACATCATTGTTCTCAGAAATAAACTTTTTAAAATATAAATTATTAGAATGTTATGTATTTTTTTTATAAACCCTACAAAACCTTTTACTAGCTACGTAGCCTATAATTCACTAAAAAGTATTTTACTACATAAAGGTATTTCAACAGTACAAACGTTAAAATAATAATTGAGAAATAAACTTTTAATTGAAAAAAGAAAATCCAGAAAATGTGTTTTCCAATATGAATTTAAATAAAACTTGAAATTGGTAGAAAAACAAAAAAGAAGCAGAGCATCCACCGACTTATATTATAAAATGCTGTACATGAGCTTATCAAATTGTTCGTCCTCCCGTATGATTGAAACTGTGTTATGTTAGTATGGGAAGCAAGAACTCTTATGAGATGTTATTCGGGTGAACCGTCATATTGAATATCTGAGGTGAAATAGTGATAACTCCGAATATTATGATTTTACTCGCTATATATTTAATCACATAATTAATTTAAAATATTGCATATTTCGCAGTGTTACTATTTCACCGGTGAAAACAGATGTGTTTATACACAGTAATTAGTATAGATAATTATTATATATAGTAATTAGATAGCACATATCTTTGTGTTTTATGTGCAATGTGCGTGTATGTATGTATACAGGTGTATTTTTAAGATAAAGCAGTAAAGACGGATACCGTGTTTGTTGTAGCTGCAAGAAAACACTCTTAGGACATTATCCTTATCTGTTTGAAACATTTTGAGCAGTGTTACCAGAATTAGAAAAAAAAAAAACAAATACAGTCGATAATAATAACAGATTGAGACGTTATTATTTTGGAGATCACAATGATTTTCTATGAAGTAAGTGTATTAGAAAAGTATTCTGTGATTTTTGATACTCTGATATTGATCGATTGATTGATCTGATATTGAAATTTCTTTAGGTCCAATAGAGCTTTTTGATCCTTATAAGAAACAGCATCAATTGGCATGAAAAAGATTTCAAGTAAAATGTCAATTTACTTGCTGACTAGACATTTTTTTTTAATCTGTGTATAAAGGCGAAATGTTTCAAGGGCAGTAAATCTGTTAAGAACATGCTCTTGTAGCTACAATATTTAATATACCTATCGATCTCAAAAATCCACTCGTATGAATTTTAAGTTTTTTTTTCCAATTCACAAGATAATTTGATACAGGATGTGTGCGTGTGCGTGTGTTTGTGTGAGGGGGACTCACGTGTCGTTGCCCTTGAGCCCGGTGGTGCTGGAGCGGCCGGAGTGCACGCTGTTGGTCCCACCTCCGCGCCTCTCGTACCCCGCACCCATGTAACCTGAACGATATCCATTACTACGCATTCATATAATCCTACTCTAGGTTAACCCTCACACTATGGTGCAATTATTTATATATATATGACAGAGAGAGTCTAACGTGGTCAATGTTGATGTCACCAAGGCTTGACATGGTTATGGTCAGCTTCGAGAAAAGTGGCTCCATATTTATTATTGTTATGTTGGTAGACCATACAGATAATACATATGAATGTAGACTATCCGACGATCTAAACTAGAATTCTACCCACTCCTTGTCCGCTACCCATTTTATGTATTTCCACCTGATTCCGATTGACACAATTTCGCAGCTGACCACTTAACTCCAAACTGCAAAGTTTGTATTATGGTAACTAACCAACTGTATTTAGACAATAATATACTAGAAAAAATACTGACAATGATGCTTATTATTATGGAGAAAGTAGATACCTTAGTAGTTAGTAATACTTAGTAGTAGATAGTACCTTCCCCATAGACGTCCCGGAGGAGCTTGGAATAGAGGTGGGGGGGAGGCGCGGGGGGAGGGTGCCCCGCCATCACCTGCTTGTAGACCTGCATGTACGCCTCGGGGTCCGTCATGCGCAGTAGCTCGTAGTACTGGTACTGCTGCGGCTGCAGCACGTACGGCTCCACACCGCCGCCGTAGCCTGGACAACACCAGTATACCATTCTAATAACTGCTGAAAACCTTTGCCCTACCCTAAGAATCTTGAGTTAGCTAAAAACTCATCGATTGTTTGTCAAAACGATTATTATTAATTATAGTCCAGTGGTCGAGATTCGACCATAATAAAGGGTACAAATTATGTATTTTCTTTACATGGTACACACATACATCTGTATTCCATGTAGGAACGCACACTTGCATATCTATAGACTGCACGCTATGGATATGCAGAGGTCAAAGCGCACTCATCGTTTTCCCGTTCCACTATAATATTCTACAGCAGTCCGATTGTAGACGTGTATGTAAGCATACGTACATTAAGTAAATCTGTGTCTATGGATAATTAATTATAGTGATTTATATATTAATGTAATGTGCAAGGAGAACAATACAAACACTTAATTCTTATGAAATAATGACTTTTTGATACACCCAAAGGCTCACACATAAGCATAGACAATACATAAAATACCTAAATTCCATTTTAATATTTTGTTACTATATATCAAAAACTGTACTGAGTATTGTACAAAAATGCATAGTCTGGACGTCTGAATAGTGACTCAGTCTCGACTTAAATAAAGCCTTTGCCCTGTCGATAATATGGAAAAAAACCTATTTCCATTTTTTTTAATGGGCATACATTAAAACTTGTCAATATTCAATGTCAATAGTGAATACAAAAAAAAATAATTGTGGGATCGGGGGACCCTCGTCAGGAACTTAGTTCCTTACGTTTTTTCTTCAACTCCGAATGTAATTCGAAATAAAATCTGTATATTTCAATTTTTATTTTTTGTTATATTTTCAAGGCAAATAATCTAAAGGAATGAATTACATCAGAAAGTTTCATTCAAATTTCAGGAAAAATATTTATCATAAAAAAATTATACATACATAATATAGTAAATTATACGGTATATGAAGATAATTAATTGCAATAATAAAGTATTCACGTATAATCTATCTAACACAAATAACAAGTACGTTTTCACGAAATTTACGTATCTGTAAAACCGTGTTTTGAGGTTATATGACAAAAAGAAACAGGGACAGAGAGATAAATAGAGAAAGAGTTGCGCACCCGCCTGCGCACTCACTTGCTCGTGTGCTCATTTGCTTGTGTGGGATCGATACACACGCGCATACACACACAGAGCATATTCGTTGCGTAAGGATTTCTACTAAATCGCACTACCCGTAAGCCGGGTTAAGGAACTTCCTTAAAAAAAAAAACAAACAAAAATCAATTGACAAAAAGAGATAATAAACTAATTTATCTTCACCTATTTACTATATACGCTCCATCCAAGGAACAAAATAATTCCAATGTAACAACTCAAACAATAGGCGTCTAGATAATAATATTGTCGATACTCATAAGTCATAACCTAAATTGTATGCGTAACATTTTGGAATTGTAATAAACGTATTTTCACAATTGAATATAAAAAAGTAGACAGTCTAGACGCTCACCATCGTAATAGGGATCAGGTCGATGGGACCTGCGTGTCCTCCTGCGGGACTCGTTGAGGTCGTCGTCGGTTACCGTCGCTTCGCGCGACTCCGGCCGCGACGGTGACGAGAACTGATCGCCTGGATACCAGATAAAATGCATATTCCTAACTTACTCTCATGTGTACTCGACAAAAAGTATCGAATCAGGGTTGTTACATATCAACTCAGTTAAGCACTCACAATTTTACCAAGGAATCACTAAATCGATAAGCCCACGTCCGTAACGTTACGTGAGGCATTTTTGAGGATCTTTTGGACTGCCCTGATGAGATCTCATAAGATCGGTCTCGAACCCCTCTTCCACCCAGTAATCTCGTGTGAGATCTTTTGAAATCTGCATTTTCGCAGTAAGTACTTACATTGATTTTTTTTTTAATTACCATTTGTCTTATTATTTTTATCAAGTAAACACTAGTTTTAGAGATTGTTTAGATCGCAATTTAAAAGCACATTGATAACATGTCTCAAATGGGAACTACTGAAGTATATAGAAGAGTTGTGTCAGATACGTAAGTCTAAAAACATGTTTTACTTTATATTAACCTGATTTTCTCATAGTGTACAAACTATGTTTTGCCCGAAAAAAATTACGTGATATTTGCAAAATGTTCCCCTCTCCCCACGTGAGATTTACTGAGATTAGGCTTGACCCCTCATATAATTAATGGGCACTCCCTAAGTAAGTACTGCATTTCTCAAATCATCGATCAATAGATAATCGATTTGAAGTTTTACACCAATATGCTTATATGGTAGATACTGTATGGACAATAAAAAACTACAACTTCATTTTTTTACCATGCTAACTAATATTATTGTTGAAAATGAATAAATAGAACACTTAGAATCAAAACATCGAGATCTATCTCTTTAAAATACCATTCATTATTATTCTTAAATATGTCAGGTGTTAGGTATTATTACTTCAAATCCTATGATTATTAAATTGTACCTTATACATTAATGAAATTCCTATAAATTAGATGTACTGTACAAAATACTTCATTATAATTTTCAGGCAAAAAATAATGACCATGAATGTAGTTCATAATATATATTCAATATATAAATATATATCAAAAATATCATTCAATACATAAATATATATCAAAAATATCATTTAATACATATTAAAATGAATTAAAAATAGATTGTACTTGTGAAAAGCTTAGAAGATATTATAAAATACCTTTTAAACGACTCACAATGATTCAAACAAAACACAAGAAAACTTGCCAATGTGTAGCACTCATGAAAGCCAATAAATGATTTTATAGCGTGCTGGCCATTTATATTATCTCTGGCCTTTTTGGAAAGCGAACGACATATTCGATGTGACAGACGGATATATATTTTTCCTCAATATACAAGTCCATAATCAAAAGTCTCGATTGCAAAATCAGTGTTGACCTCCGACGCCTGTGATTGATGTTCTAACAATATCAAGCAATCACAATATTTGCAATATTACAATATCGAATGTCGAGACGACAGTGACTTCCACATTGCACCGACGGATTTCACGGCAGCCAGATACGCAGAGGACATGACCCCAGCTTGGCATAAATGGCCAGCACACTACAATTTGTAATATATGTCGAAGTTATTGCTATAAGATTTATTATTTTATGTGTTATACTTATATAATATATAACATGTAAATATTCAAATCGCGTACTAAATAAAATAAATAATATTTAACCTACATGTAATTTAACATTTATTATTTTTTTAAATGAAGTATACATTTTGTTTTAATTTTCTTGTCCAAAAGAAGGAGAAAGTGAATTTAAGTTAATGATTAAATCCTACTATACGGTCCTTTGTAAATATTAATAATGTAAACGTTCATTATACTTCATATTCATATCGCAATGTCCACCTCACAAATGATAGAGAAGAAAAAATGAATTCATGTAAATGAAGTAAGCAAACAGTAACGTTATTCACCAGCAAACCAGAATTCTACAACATGCAGTTATTATTTGGATTCACGTCCACATTTCCAAGATCAAAGATATTTTCAAATATATAAACGACTGTTAATAATGGATAACAATAGACGAATGATCCAAAAAACTAAAAAAGCTGAGAGAGCCACTTCAGTGACATCATGACAATTGAAAAATTAGGCATCTCATAGATATGTTGCCGATGACCTGGGTATAACAAACAAGGGAGTCTTGTAGGCACGTTTGTTATCTAGGTATAGACTTATTGATAAAAATTGAACATTCATTTACATATATTATCATAAATTAGATTTTTATAAAAAATATAATCAAGTCATATATTGAGTATATATAGGTATCATTACATAGTATAAAACAAAGTCCCCTACCACGTCTGTCTGTCTGTCTGTTTGCAATAAACTCAAAAAGTAGTGAATGGAATTTTATGCCGTTTTCACCGGTAGATAATGTGGTTCATGAGGAAGGTTTAGGTATATATAATTTGTCAAGGTTTTTATTCTAAGGGTAGGACAATGTCTGCTGGGCCCGCTAGTATATAAATAAAATATAGGATAAGTGCAAAATAACGTTGAAGATTCTTGGAAATAGAACGCATATATGTAAAATAAAATCAGTTTATGTGGTAAATGTGTAAATCAGACATTCAGTTGCAATCACATCATGTATTTTCTATAGCGTTCTGTAGGTACCTTCTCGTTTAATACTAGTATTAATAGCGTTTGCATCGCTCGAGAACGTCACAACTGAAAATATAAATATAATAACATCAATCACTTGTTGTTTCTCACTTAAAAGCACACAAACAGTCGCATAGACCTACTGAAAATGTTGATGCACTCATATGTGTAATTCATTTAGGAATATGTAAATATATTTTAATATGGAAATAAGAGATTGGAGATAAATTAAGGCCTGTATTTATATTTTGCATGTGACAAAAGAAAATGATTTCCTCAATTTAAATGGAACTTTCAGAAAGGCGTCAACCTCTACATGCGAATTTTCAATTGCCTGAAATGCATGCTTATACATTACTCAACAAATTTTGATTGGGATTTCGAATGGGAAGTAGTATTTATTTGGTACTATTATTATTTAAACGTGGAAATCACCAATATATGACAGTAAAAATAACACATAAATACAATAAACATAGTACATATTATACAAGATAAAAAATATAAAGTCTAAAATATAATAATTACATGTACTGTATATAATCTGTAATACAATTTTTATAAACCTATTTAAAATTGAGAAATGTTGAAAATAAAGTGATTAATTTATAAAGAATTCAATTTGTTTTTTTACTTCTTTGTTTATTACCATAAACTTATGGATTATTTTTCCATTCATCTAATGAAATACTAGCGACTTTCCACCATTTACTTCACGTTAATTACCTTAATAAAAGGTAGGCTACGTCAGTCAAGAAGAAAATAGATTTATATCAGTGAAATATTTTTTTTAATTGAATCGGTAGTTCCACAAATTAGTTCTTGCAAAAGGACAAACAAATACCTCTTTATCTATACTAATATTATAAAGCTGAAGAGTTTGTTTGCTTGATCGCGTTAATCTCAGGAACTCATCGAAATCTCAGGAATGGAAACTGCTTTCAGTGTTAGATAAATCATTTATAGAGGAAGGCTATATATTATCACGCTAAAACCAATAGGAGCGGAGCACCAATATTTCAAAATGTGGGTTATTATTTAGAAGAATTTAGGTATTATTTAGAATATTTTCATCTTCTAAGTAAATCTCAATTTCACTCGAAAGAATTCGCGGGCAGAAGCTAGTAATAAAATAGAATATATCATTTTTTCATATCATATCTTAAATTTGAACTTGACCTTAGAGGCAATACCATTTCACGTGACTATTACTGTGAAATCCGAATCTGTCTATACGTTTGTGCAATAGCTGATATGAATACTAATTATTAATAATAAAATGAATTACGACAGCAACTTGCACCACTGAACGGGCAACGGGTTATGCAATTTTAATAGTCATTGTGGCACTATTCACACCATTTGCTATTTTAGACCTGGGTGTTTTCTTGTGTTACTGGTACTTGCAAAATTACAAAAGATATTTATGATGATCAGTTTATCTTAAGGTTGCAACTTTTATTATTTGTTGGTATTTAATAAAAGCCCTCAGCTTATGTTAATTGAAGGTAAATGAGCTCTTAAATGCTGTATTTGTACAAAATTTTCACCATTGTGATTTCTTTATTCTTAGTTCCCTGTAGGAATGCAATCCACATTGTAATTGTTTGGTTGTTAGACGCAGTGATCAAATGAGTAACCTCAATGTAGTGGTAACACATGCCAAGATACTCATGTAAGCTTAATTATTACAAAGGATTCAATAACAATGACCATATTGGTTAAACAGTATCCAAGAAGAATATTTATTTAAGTATTATCATTGTGTTAATGGTTGAATAACTCGCAATTGCTAAACATTGATCAAGGGGAAGAATATTATGCTGGTAGGTGAACATCTACTACTCAGGTCTAGTAGTCTACTCGATCCAAACATGTGCAGTGCAAAGGGTTTTGATACAAGGACAAATAAACAGACAAATAAATAGACATTCATGCATTGTCATTTTAAGCTAACTGGTGCGTATATGACGGTAAGAGAGATGTATGTTTTCTAAAAGAAATTACACTACATCTAGCTTGTTGCTGATAGAACATCAATTAAATAAGGAAAGAGTTAAAACTAACCTCTTCTCCTATCATAATCTCTTTCTTTTCGTAAGTTGCCGTATTTCTTAGCAGGGTCGATGTCTCTGTACTGCAAGTAGTGTGCGGCCTTGCGGCTGCGGCTCGCACCGTTCCACTCGTCGTCGTAGGTTCTGTACCGATCCGTCGTGTTGTGTCGCCTGCTCCGGTCTTTATCGGAGCTGCGTCTCTCCTTGTCGTCGCGGCGCGGCGGCCTCGAAGTGTACGAACCTTCTCTATAATATCTACAACAGAAAACAATTTTTTCAAAGGAATAACAATTCATTAAATATTTACAAATAATACACTCAAAATACTGTGACTTTTACTGTGAATTTTCATAGATCAAGAAACACTACTCTCTTTCATGCATTCAATTAAACGAAAAAATAGGCAATTCTAAATAAAAGAAAGCAAATACAATATCAAGACATATGAAATAATTTTATACCCATGTACGTAAGAGTCATGAATCCTTTTTTATTTAATATTTTTTGTGCCTACTATGACAAGAAGCATTTTAACTCACTACTATTTTTAATGCACTACACACGTCACTCATCTAGGTTACACAGGAAATCATGAGATAAATTAATTACTTATTAACTACAGCAAATCTAGATACTAGTTTGCCATTGAAGTTACAAAGAAAAGTCAAACAAACCGAAAGGCATAGAAGAGAATTTGTCTGTGGTATTTACGTAAATTGCAGGACAACTGTTAACTGATCCAGCACAGTATTCCAACGTCATTGTAAAATACGTTAAGCTACATTACATGCGTCATAAGGAAATTTAACACACAATTGGAGCCCAGTAGAGTACTTGTATATTATACCTAAAGGCAAACTACATTAATTAATGTTTGATTTACCTGCGGTCTCTTTCTTTATCGCTGTAATAATCCGTGTCTTCAGTTTCGTACCTACGACTTCGGTTACTGCGTCGATGCTTCCGCCCATCAGGGCTCTCATTCCTCTCTCGTCTATCACGATCCCTGTCTCTGTCTCTTTTATCCTTTTCTGAACGTTTGTCATCTCGCCCCGATCTCCTTTCATCTCTGTCGTATTTCCTATCGCTTCTAGAATATCTGCCCTCCTTGTCTCTCTCTCGATCTCTGTCTCTGTCGCGATCTCTTGACGATTTGTGCTTGTCTCTATCTTTTCTCGGTGACAACTTGTATGTTCTGTCTTTTTCTGACTCCTCTCCTGAAGTATTAACTCGATTTAAAGATTGTCTTCTTGAGCTTGTAACAGGATGTTCTACGGAATCAGATAGATCTGTTTTCCTATCTATTGCAGGTTTATGTAGTTCGTTTACCATCCCATCAGAGCCGTCCATGATTTGTTCTCGTGGGAACGTTATTTCCGTTGAAGGTATGTTACTCAGATCTTGTAAATTCTCTCCTTCCATGGTAACTTCCCTTTGCTGATCGTCTGAGAGAATTCCGAAATCAGGAGACACGTTACTCGTTTCATGTGCACCAATAATGTTTCTTGGTGGATTTCTATTAATTTGTTCAGTGTAATCTGATCCATCGACATTTTGTTCTCTTACGTCAGTGGGACCTGCGTCAATTGCCATAGAAAAATCATGGTCCAAGCCCGTGACAACTCTCTCTTCATTACCGCCATAAGTAGAACTTTGGTACTGGGAGTACTCATTGTTACTGGGTTCACCTGGGACCATTCTGTTCATGCCTAAGTGTATTCTCTCATTGCTAGTATTAGTGTTGGATTGAGTGTAGTTGTCTGGTGTTTGCTGACCATCAGCCTGCCTGTAAGGGCGCCCGCTACTATCTGTTGGTTGTCCATCTATTTGGCGATCCATATAATTTCTTCCTGATTGATTATAAACTATTTCTGTTTCGTTTTGCTGTCCTGGTACCATTCTAGACAGTCCAGGAGGAGGTTCATCACCAGGCATATTTAAACTCTGACTGTATTCTGTCTCCTGTTGACCAACAACCATTCTCCGTAATCCTGGAGGCGGTACATTTCTACTAAAATCAGTATTTTCATTATAATCACTACCAGATAAGTGGGCTGTTTGCAAATATTCGTTTCTGTCATTTTGTGGTGCAATTTCCAAGTTCTCAGGAACTTGTGATACTGGCATATTTCTAAAGGCAGTCATTTGAGGTTGATCAGGCCTTTCAGAATTATCTGGTGTGGTTTCCAAATTAGCCTCAAAGCCTACAGATAACCTATGCTGTGTCACCTTGTTTACAACTGACTGTGTTGTCAGGTTTGCCGGCAATTGATGTAGAAATTGCATAGGTGTTGCATTCCCATTAGATTTACTATTTGTTTTATGAGAAAATGGTCCAGCATGCTTAAATGGGTTGGTAGAAGATGATGTCGGAGGAAACATTGGTGGTGGTAAGCTAGGTGGCGGTATGTTAGGTGGTGGTAAATTTGTAGACGATATAGGAGGCGGTAATGTAGCATTAGATGCGGAATGAGTGGATAATGTAGAAGCTGGTAAAAGGGGTGGAGGTAACATTACCGACGAAATAGGTAAGTTTGTTGACGACGAAGACGGAGGAGGCAGAGAGCCAGAAGATGATGGAGGTCGAGGTAATGATCCTGATGATGAAGGTGGCCTAGGTAATGATCCAGCAGATGAAGGAGGCCGTGGAAGAGTAATAGTATTTTGTGGAGGCACAGACTGAACTGGACCCTGAGTCGTAAGTTTATGAGATGATAATGAAGGATTCGATGAAGTTGGTGGTGGAAAATTAGGGGGTGTCATAGCAAGAGATGGTTGCATTGTAATATCATCTCTTACAAAACTTGAATCTGGTAATGGTTCCATAGGAGTTTCATTATTCCCCAATGATATTTTCTGAATAGAGCTAGTTAGTTCATCCTGACTATTTCGTCTGCTGCCATTTTGCACACTTTGAACTAAAGCTGTATCACTAGTTTTTGACCATTCAACATTTTTGGGATATTCACCTAGAGCAGGCTGAGAATAATTAAAATTACAACTACCAGTGTTCAAGCCTGGGCTACTCTTATTTGAATTTCTAGAGTGATTTTCACTCCGATATGTTTCCTCTGAATGTGTTTGAGGTCCATCACTAGAGTCTTGTGACATTTGGGATTCAATGGACCACTGTGGGGTCAAGTTTTCTAAATGGAAACGTTTACCTAATGCTAAATTGGGTAGTTGTTCTTTGATTGCGTCTCGATCATTCAGAGTTTTTATATCCTCATTTTTTTGTGTGACATTCAATATACTGTTCTGACCAATAGTTTCAGTTACTATATTGTTATCTCTTTGAACATTAGCACTAGGTAAGATAGCTGATGGTGTTTCTATTTTTGTCTGAGCAACAACTTCAGCTTCTTTCTTTTCATCCATAGACCAGTTCCAGCTGTCACTGGTTGCAAAACTTTCTTCTATAACATTAGCATTGTTAAAAACTTGCTGTTGAGAATTTGTTTGATGGGAGACTACATTTTGTTGTTTCTGAGCTTGTTTAGATGCTTCATCCCATCCCCAATCCCAGTTATCCTCCCAAGCATCAGAATTTGTTTTTTGTGTGACACTTTGTTGTTGAATTGGTTGGTTTTGATAAAAAATTTGCCCATAGCCTGTCTGTGAATTATTATATTGGTTATAACTTTGCTGGGATTGATAATATTGGTTAGCATTAGCAGTTACATTCTGTTGGTAAGCTTGACCATACTGTTGGTTAAATTGAGGCTGCTGATTCGGCCAAAACTGCTGTTGACTATTAGTTGAAGCAGTGTGGTAGTTTTGATATAAATTTTGTTGATTATTATATTGCTGAAAAAGGAGATATTTATGTTTATAGTATTATATATGAGTACTAGCTGTGCCCTCGACTATGTCTGCCTGAAGATTCAATTATAAACACAGTGATTAATCAAATCATAGGATTGTATTGTGGTTTAAAATTCGACATTGTCAATGTAATTGGCTTCATCCTTTGTGAACGATTTTGTTCTCCAAGACACAGCATGTAGTTGTACATCGTATAGATTTGAAAAACATTATAGTTACTTCAATTTTGACAGATCACAGTGAGAGGTGTTAGTTCCAGACATCAAAATTGTTCACATATTGAACCACCCTATAATAAGCTTTCTCTTTTGTGTAAGTAAGATATACATAAGTGTATATGAATGTGCCATATGTAAAACATATTCTATATGTTAAACTGGTGTATAAACTATTACCAAATTTCGTCAAACTCTGTCAAACATTTCAACAACTATGGAATGTGTTTTGACATTGATTCTAAGAGCCACCAGAGTATTTTTTCTTTAAAATATTTAATGTACAGATTTCGTCCCATTAGCCTTTTATTATATGTATAGATTATGTTTATAGTAAATTCTGTGTAGTAGATAGATATATTTCTTTTTTTATATTATTTAGACCAACAAGCTATGACGATTTTGTCCTTCGACCAGATGTACGAATAAACCTTACAAAGTATTACATTTTGAACAAAAAATTTACTTTGTCAAATTCTGATCCTCAATATTTGAACTTATACAGAACTGTAGCTTAAATATTTTTTCACTTTGCATTTTCAAATTAAATTATTGAAGATAGGAATAAAAGTAAAATTGCAATTGTATTTCATCTGGTGCTACATATCTCATACATATCGACAACAGTCTTTCATATTATTACAGACTCGCAAAGCCTTTTTATTTATTATAATATATTATTTTTATATGTATATGTATTTACCAGCTGACTTTTTTCACCTGTTAAACAGATCAAATTTTAATGCTTTGTATAAAGTCAGATGGTGGTAATAAATATATATATAACTAATCAAATCAATATATCACATAACAGTAGTTGTTTTGAGTACCTACACAACTACCTTAGTTTTATATACATAATTATTTGTTTTAAATGAAATTGTTGACATTCACAAACACCTAAGTAACATCATACTCACACATTCTCAGTAACTCAACTTATCTGAACAATTTGTTTTGCTACGTTGTTTACCGAGGCAATAATTCAATATTTCTATACAAATATACTGAAACATCTCATAAAAAAATATTAATATCATATATTTACCATATGCTGTACGTTTATACAACACAATATGAATTCGTTGTTGCACTGCTAATATTTATTCCATAATGCCAAAATTCTATTGTAATAAGTTTTGTATTAAAGATTTTATATTAACACAAAGTGTTTATTTATCAGTCATATGATAGATAAGAGGGGATTCCAAATCTTTGTAAAACCACGTCATTGTTTACGTTTGCGTGAATATGACATGTCAAGGGTCTACCTGTGTATGAGGTGCGGTGTAAAGCTGCCTCTCGGCCCCCGGGGGCGCCTGCCCGCCCTCCGGCTTTTTCGTCCACGACATGCCGCGCGCTACTACTCCTTACGTAACATTCGCAGGGGATCCGCTCACATATGCTCCACTGAAACCAGTGCAATATCTATCGTAATCATAAACCACTCGAAATACTTTCACTTTCACAGAAGATTAACACACCTATTTCAATTATTTTAAAATACATTCACGTTACTTGATTTGTTATTTAACACATTGATGCCACCACGTACGATATTCGATTTATTTTATAAATAATGAATAAATTTGTTGACAGCAGCCCATCGATCGAAGGTAAGGTGCCCTGTTGGCAGTGTCGCCATTGTAAATGATCATGTTATTTATATTAAAAAAAATACCTATTATGAAAAAGGTTTTCTACTAATATAGATATATGCGTATGTATAAAATCAATGAATAAAATATATTTCCCTGATAATAAATATTACATCTTAAGACAACGACGAACACAGACGTAAAAAAAAATTAAATCTGCAACAATCATTGAAGTTAGTGAGCAATTCAGGCATGTATATTATCTATTCAAGTTATTTATTTTTGATAAATTTTGGCATCCTCAAAAAAGTCACCAGTCAAAGTTGGTTTATAAGGTTACACTTTGGAATTTCATAAAATGTAGATTTTAGTATGATATTTTAATAACCCCTTCAATATTTTCAGTGTGGTTGAATTTTAATATAGCAATACAAATATGTAGGTTGATACTTTATTTCATTAATATTTGTTAAGTAGCTATAGATAAACATAAGTAAAGTAACCCTCCCAATACATTCTCGATAATTTAATGTATATACGTAAAACCTTTGAAAAACTGCATTTAGTAAAAGGCCGGCATAATCTTAATACTAGAAACTGTAATAAACTGGTCGCCCATGTTTCAAACTTAGTGAAACCAGTAATATTTTATTAGGTAGTGTTAGGTTTTACAATAAAGTCCCAAAGGTCAGTAGACCGGTGAAGCTGTTAAGACCTTGCCAAGTCAATAGCGTAGTCAGTTTGATAAAAAAAAAGTCCCAAAGCATGTTACCGATTAGCCACACTGTTAGTTTAAGCGTCACGTCAAGCGGGTTTTGATGACAAAACGCTATTATAGAGTGTATCAATATGTGAACCATGGTGATGTCTGTAATTGACTCCTCTGTGTGCATCCATTAAAAACGATTGTATGATGTATTGGAAATAAAAGAAGTACCCAATTGAGTTTCCTGCCGGGTCTTGACGGTGGTAGTTTTGACGTTCATAAGTGCATTAGGGCCTAAACTGAATAAAGTATTTTTGATTTGTTTCGATTGTGTTTAGGTACTCGTCCACAGAAAAAAAACTTTTTTCTGTACATGAACTTTTTTTTATCGATTATAATTTTAGGGCTGGAAATATTCTGTGCGATTAGTGTCAAAACTGACAGCTATCTGTTATGTCAACTTTGACGTATCTTGAAAAATCATAATATTTTGTAAACGTATAGGTAAGTGAAAGGTTAAATAAATCAGTTTTATAATTGCAAAGAAAATAAAATTTGTTAGGAGTTCAGTATGGCAAAGAGAGCCAATCCGTTTACAGAAGATTTTATTCCTCAGAGTAAAATGCATATAGGATTGAAACAATTAAATAATAATGAAGATCGTTTGAGAAAAGTTTATGGTAACTATAAAAAGTTCAAATACATTTACAATCATTTATATTCAACTACTATATATCACTATTATTAAATTCTAGAAAAAACATTAGATTTGCTCTACAAGGGTGCAAAAAAGTCTTTCCAGCCAGAAGTTACTGATACATGTGATATAAGCTGCAACAGAAAGGACAAAATGAAACAGTTATTTATAGGTAATGATGGAAGTCTCTCACATTCTGGAACTTTGGTGAGACAAAATTACGATTTAAAATTATATATTTCTTTAGTTTTTTAAATTAAACATAAATATTTTATTATACCCTACATAGCAAAAAACAATAACAATCTCTGTGATTTTATTATTATATGTGTGTTTAAACAGTTTTGTATAAATTTATGAACTATATTTACAGATAAAAGAGTCATCTGCAACAAAATTTTGTCATTGTGGCAGTCAATTTGAACAACTATGTGCTTATTGTGATTCAGCACTATGTGGGGCCTGTCAGCACAGTTGTACTCGGTGTGAACAATTTTACTGCAACAATTGTCTGCTCTTTGGGTTAGTAATCTTCTCTAGTATAATGTAATTAACATGACTGACCTTTATCTCCCTTTCATATGACTATTAATAAGTGGCAACCTATCAGTACAGTTCTTTATTATAGTTTTATTTAGTATTACTTATAGATGGGTTTTAAAACATTAACCAATTACTTAACCAATTAAGTATGTTGAGTTAAAAATTCTCTATTTCTTTAACACTTGATCTGTCCACTTTAATACGTTTCAAATGTCTAGTTAATTATAATGATACTTAAATATATGAGTTACAAAGTAATTACAGCAATATATAGTAAATAAAATGTTCACACAAATAAATCACCTATATCAATTCATTAACTTTGTATATTTGATAATAATATATTTCTATAAACTTATTTCAGATCTGAAGGTTCAGAAGTGTGTGTCTCTTGCTACAGTTAACAATAAAATCAATATAATCTTGTTACCCTTAAAGTCTCATTGTAAGTATTGAAAAGGCTGTAAGTCAATTAAATATATTAAAAAAAAATATTGCATTTATAGGGGTTTCAATATGTAAGAAAGTGCATACACCATTATCTATGTTATTGTTAAGATTCAATAGTTTAAATAATTAATTAAAAATATATAACAGGTTGTAAATATTTTCTTTATGTCATAGTGCAATTACTGTTTATTTACATTGTTTAGCCTTTAAGTGATAAAATCGAGTTTGGAGTATTAAAATATGGTATTTAATAAAACCTTGTTTTTGATATGACTAGTGTCTACACTCTCTTATTGAGCCTAAAACATGGGATGGCTAATTTCTGATTATTTTTAGTTATATGAGGATGTATAATCAATTATCAAGAATGCTTTAGGACGGAAGAGTTAAAATACTATATTCTTGAAACATGATTTTTAATGATTTGCTAAGATATAAATTGCTTAAACTGCCTGCTTTTGTAATATACATATCATATATCTCGGCTGTTGTCCCTCATCATAATACAGTAAGACAAAGCTATCGAAACAATTGCAACATCCACTTACTGAAGACAGAGAACCCTGTTGAGCTCAGGAATGAGAGCTTGTGAATCACAAAACCAAATTTCGTTTTAATTCAAGGCGCACAGGGTAACTCCGGATAAATGTATAATGGAAAGCTAAGAAGGCTTAGGGCAATTCTTTTTGAACAGGCAGGTTTAACAGAGTCGCACCAGTTTGATTTCTCTGGAGATTTTGCCTGTCTGTTTCTTCATCTGAAAACAAATTATATAGGATGAGATTGACCTTAATTAACCAAAATTGTTTGCGCCTTCCATGCTTCAGCTGTGAATAAATACGGACTTAGGTAATCTAGAGTATGATGTAACCGCACCATTCCAATTGGTGTGCAATGTGTATTTATTATATCATCATCATAGGCCTCTTCCTGCAGGAATGTATGGGCATAATAACCGCGGAAGCTCACGAGTATTGGCGGTTTCAAACTCTGAGGAATCCACAGTTCTGTTTTCCCACATACAGTACCATAAGAACATTTCTCAGGTTCAGATTTCCTCACGATGTTTCACTTTACCATCAAGTGTTGCCAATTAAAATCAGTAAATGTACGCGAATTCCGAAAAATTCGTTGGTATATGCCGGCGTTCGAAATTGCGGGCATCGGAATGATATTCCACCGGTCAAACCACTAGACCACCACAACTTTTTTGATTATATACCATTGAACTTATTCTGCTGTAAGATTTCTGAATTAAGCATATTTAAAATTTCACACGAAGAATTGATCGTAAACATTTCACGAGAATACATCGAGTCTGCAAATGTTGCTCCTATAAAATATCATATCTCAGCGGCATAAAGCAGTATGGGAATGACAGTTGTTTTATATACAGCGAACTGCAAATGCGGCAGAGCTTTATCTTCACGCCAATTTTTATTTGAAAAGCCTGTTATAATTTCATTTCAAATGTGATAACCAAGAGTACAGCATTATCGATTAAATCTACGAAATTTCTTTCAATTTTGATAGTGCTCTCACTATGTGTTATCAACATAAGTGTTACGTGATACTTTGTTTGCATTTAATCTATACTAATATTATAAAGAGGTAAAGGTTGTGGGTTTGTGACGTTGTAGGGGGTAATATCTGCATCTACTAAACCGATTTTGAAAATTGTTTATAGAAAGCCACGTTATTTGTGAGTGTCAGAGTGTCATAGGCTATATATTAACCTGAAAAATGGAAAGACTTTTTAGTGGTAGTCAGATTTGCAAAGTAAGTCGGAGAAAAAACGGTCAAACGAAAACGTTTCTTACGAACGTTACCTTAACAGAGCTGTAGCTACAGTCGAATTAGAGGTAGGGCAGCAACGGTCACAGGTAGGGCGGAAGTAAAAAAAAATATCATAATTTATCTGCCCTCGAATGTCACACACTGTGATATGTTCGGAAAAGTATAGATATCTATCGCTACAATTTTTTTAAATCTCAAATTACGAACAGACAATTTAATTATAATAATCTATCTTAGTTTTTGGTATTTTTAAGGTAGGGCATTGTGATTTCAAGTTAGGGCATTGCCCCACAACGTTCCCCCTTGGCTACGGCCGTGTGCCTCAACAATGAGAGATATATGTTTGAGTTCTAGAGAGAGTTGTAGAGCTTGATAATGCTTACAAAAAAGTCAGCGAAAGCATATGTCTAACATCAGGGGTTTTTTTATTATCAGGGTGGGAAAACGTCCACCGTGCCTGCTAGTAATGAATAAATGTAAATTAATTGAAACAATCTTATTTACGTATCATAATAACAACACATAGTGTAGTGCCAAAAATATTTGTGCATAAATTATTATAATCCAATACAACATTCCATCTGCCAAAGTTACAGCGTAACACAAGCTCAATGCGTTACGTCGCGTCGTGTAGAAATAACATTCACGTATCGAATATTTATTTTGGATATTAATAAATACCCTCTTGGAATGTATACTAATACATCAATTATTATGTTTTAAATTGAAAATTAATTTAACCTTTAACATATTTGCAAATCGTTGTCGTTTACATATTATGTTATCGTTTACAATTATAATATTGAGATATTTATGTTAGGTCATAAAATAATATCCACTTTTCATTCATACCGTATATTTCCCATTATAAATATAACAACACAAATAATAATACATTTCCCGTTTATTATACTGAGAAGTCTATACTTAACACCTTAGCTTAAAAATAACACTAAACTATCTGTCACATTGCAGACACCAGCGCCACCAGACGCCAGCGACAGATCCCACCTTAGCTTATACATTTCTGTATAAAAATTGCGTCACCGTCCCTCCATTACAACGTTCATACTTCCCGTATTTAAAATAATTATATAAACATAGTAGGTAGATCGTAAATTATTATCATTGATATATAAAAACCATATATGTAACCATAAACACAATATGGTTTTTATATACCAATATAATCTACATTTTAATGAATGTTCTGTTTTCAGAACTATTTTCAGAATTGCATGAAAGTCGAATTGCGGAAATCAAAAGCGAATCAAAACACTCTTTTGTAATTGGCCTCTAAATACTATTTTTCACAATTTAACAAATAATTACATAAAAATTCAGGCAACAGTTACCCGCAAATATTCGTAACAAATTGAATTAATGAATTAGTGGCCGCTATAACATTATACATAATTTACATATTCATTATTCAGATATATGTATACCTACTTAATATAAATATATCATTTATATAATAACACATAAGAAACGATATATCATAATTGATGCTGTGCGCTGCTATAACCTTTAATATCATGTCTACTGTTACATAATAAATAAAATATAAATTCAATCTCTCTCTTCATTAGGTACTAATAGTTAATATGTCTTATGTATCTGTATCATCTGTTTTATACGAATGTGTAGTAAATATTATACTTCAAAAAATATTAAAGTAACGTTATATCCGTTAGACACCTCATACTTATATTAAATAACAAAGTACATTAAATTGTCTAAAATTAATTAATTCCTAATTGTACCAATTACAAGAGCGAAATGAACAAATGTTTATGTGTGTTTTTCGGCCACTAGGCAGGATCTTCAAACACAATTGGACATGTCTCTTAACCTGCAAACCTGCATGCCATCCTAGCAGAAAAGGATTGCAGGCCTACATTCCTCCAATTTGCGGAGATATTCCAAATAGCGGCCAAGGCAAACAAAAGCTGCACACCGGCGCAACCTCTACAGACGCCCACAATAACGACCAATAATCCTAATCCCACACTCGGGCCCCAACTTACGCAACACTTGTCAGTGGGGCAACTTCTGGCATACGGCGATAGAGGGGTACCAGGAATCAGAACCCGGGGGGTGGCTCTCTTCATGGACAACAACTACGAGACCCTTAGCATAAGCTTCTGCATAGTAAGACCCCGGAGCCGCTGCGGTCTCGCCCGGTCTTGCTAAGCTGATAAACGGGAGCACATCCAGAATAACAATGAAGCGAAAAACCTTTGACACTTTGCCCGTGACCATGGTAGCGGGTCTCACATGCAGGCTAGTGCGAATCAAAAACATGATTATAGCACTGCTTGCATAGGCGAACAAAACGCCATTCTCACAGGCATGTATATTGCTATCCCGAATCGGTGACGTAGAATCAAGCGAACATATAACATCTCGCAGGATCAGTGTCGACGCTATGGCAGTCGCATACGAGAAGGGCGAGGTAGCCGATTTACTGGGCTGCATAAGCGCATCGATGTACCATGAGATATTTGCCTACGAAGACAGAGGCGCTAGTTTGGACTTCTTAATGCACAAAAAGACTCCCGTGAAAAACCCTACTTACAACACAGGGAAACCTATTTTCGACCTCGGGTACGCCGAGCTAAGCGGAGCCAAACGCTTACAAGCAACAATAACAGCCGAACGAGCAGAGTCCGTAAAAACATCTGGAGAAGGAAAACCCGACAGAGGTTCATCCTCAGAAATAACACAAATAATGATGTCCCAGACCCATAGACATACTAGAAATCCACATCAGGAAGCGATAGACCGTCTTCGGAGGAGAATTCCAAAGGTCAAATTTAAACCGCAGTCACAGAAAACCAGAGCGGACATGGGGCAAGTCATCCCACCAGTCCAAATTCCTGTCACGGGACCACTGGATCATATGGAAAATGCTATACTCGAGTTCAAAGCCATACTCGAGGCCACGATTAAAGTCAACACACTGACGTGTACACAAATCCTAGAGGCCCACCATCTGGGAATCGTGAACTTGAGAGATGCTAGACTAGAGGAAGCGGAAGCGGCCATCTATAACAACGACACTGCCCAAGTCATAGCAGGAGTAATGACGGGCAGCTACATGACCGCTTACAATTCCACCAGCGGTTTCGTACTAGGAAAAGAAAATGAGACACGGGAAGCAACTCAACTTCAGAAGTTCGAAGCGCCCCCGGAGGATCCAATCGTAGTAATCGCTCGGTGCACAAGAATCATGCTTGAGGAAGAGATTCTCGAGAGGGTAAAAACCACCTCGAGAGTTCTAAATCCAGCAGTGGCGGAAAGTACCAAGATGACACCCGAGATCAAATGGACGAACAGGGTCCCAGGCTGTGGAAAGACTGCGTTGTTGATTAAAAACTCGGATGTGGAGAGGGACGCTGTGGCGACTACCACAACTGAGGCGGCAAAAGACTTACAGGAGAAACTGGTGCAGGCACACGGCAAAAAAGCCGAAAAGCGGGTGCGCACCATGGCGTCCATACTGGTAAATGGTTTCAGAGAGCACGATAAGCGTCCAAGTTTAATCGTGGATGAAGCTCTCATGAACCATTTCGGGACCATCCTGACTGCCGGCCGACTGGCGGAAGCAAGCGAAATTCTCCTCATGGGAGATTTCAACCAACTACCCCACATTGATCGGGAAAACTTATTTCGGATGGATTACAGCAGACCAACGGCCGTAGCTGGTATTGACCAACAGCTCACTTGTACATACAGGAACCCGATGGATATAGCCTATCCACTGAGTCAAGTATACGACGGTATACGAGTATACTCACTGAAACCGATAGTGAGATCTCTGAGCCTCAAGGGCTATCAGAGCGAACAAATATTCTCACACACCCCCGACACTCTCTTCCTGATACACACACAAGAAGAGAAAAAGCCCTGATAAACAAGGGCTATGGTGTAGGGGAAGGATCGCGCGTTCTGACAGTCCACGAATCCCAGGGATTGACCTTCAAATCGGTGGTGATCCTGCAAAGAAAGCGCAGAAGAATGCAAATCCACGATAGTGTTTCACATGCTATAGTGGCAGTATCCAGACACACCGACATCTGTGTCTACTATACCGACGTGATTGACAAGTTAGTAGGTTCATCCGTCGGGCCTTGGACGCTCCGGCGCGGCATATTGTGGATTATAACCTAAAGATGGCGATAAAGGATTTTTTTTTTTTTTTTATATCATAGGAGACAAACGAACAGGTGGGTCACCTGATGTAAGTGATCACCACCGTCCATAAACACTTGCAACACCAGGGGAGTCGCAAGTGCGTTGCCAACCTGTTTGGGGGGGGGGGGGAGGAAGGGAAGTGGAAGGGGAAAGTGGAAGGGGAAGTGGAAGAGGAGGGGAGGTGGGTCTCCGGCGCTCCGGATCAAAATAAAACCGCCATAAAGGCAATAACGTCTTTAAAAAATCCGTCATAAAATAGTTAATAGTTAAATGAAATCATAAAAATAAATATATAAAATAATAATAATAAATAAATAATAAAAAACACCCAATAGTTGCTCACAGATACGATTTTTAACTTACACATTAAATAAAACGATAGCACAAAAAAGGTGCAGACCAAGAGTCTGCAGAAAAGAGAAAAAAAAACAAATGTTTAAAACTAAACAGCAATATTCCTTAACAGTTGTTTAATAAAACAATGATACCACAGTAATGGTATCTAGATTCGGGTCTAGTGTTTTTTTTAAATGCGTATTTTTCAGTTACGATCAGCCAATCTTATCTTCCTTACATTAAAAACCCAATATTATAAAAATGTCATCGTAAATATTTACTTACGGGTTTTATGTACAAAGGCACTCAGTAATTATTATATTTAGTATCCGGCTAATGATAACTGTGCGTGCGAGAATTTAAGTAATCACTTAACATAAATATACTTGTTTTCAAAAATTAATAGCGACAAAAAAAAACTGCTGAGTGCCCTTCTTATATATAAAATTCTCGTGTCACAATGTTAGTTACCATATTCCTCTGAAACGGTTTGACCGATTTTTATGAAATTTTATATGCATATTCAGTAGCTCTGAGAATCGGCTACTATCTATTTTTCATACCCCTAAGTGATAAGGGTTGTCCACCCCTAACATTTATTTTTTATTTTTTGGACAATTTATTTTAATTTTATTTTGTTATAATGAGGCATTAAAAATACACACAACCCTAAATTTTCACCCTTCTAACATCAACCCCTATTTTTTAATAGTCATTTTAGTAATTAATCATTTTTCATCCCACTCGATAACTGATCAATTATCACTTTGTAAGTTATCCCAGAGAAAGAGCTAATTAAAACCAAGTCGTCGTCTCTTTGTGACTGTTTTTCACTCTATTTCGATTAAAATTTCCCTGAGCTTATGGCAAAGCTAAAATTTTTATACAAAAAAAATGATCATTTTTATTAAAGTATCAAAGCAGTTTATTCCTGCTATACTTAGTGCTAGATTTTTTAAATTTTCCACGCTTTTTCTAGATCAAACACTCATTTGCCAGAATATGCCGGTGTCACGTCCCAGTAAACAGCACGGAGTAGGGATGAGACCGAAGCCGGTGTCCTGTTTCTCTCACACAATAAGCCTTCTGTCACTTCCTCCACAGTTTTCGGCCATTATTATTGTTTATGCATCAAGCGTAGTAGTAACGTTTACAACTATCTTAGTGTAACTCACATATCATTACGTAGTATAAAACAGAGTCCTCTACCGCGTCTGTCTGTTCGCGATAAACTCAAAAAGTACTGAACTGATTTTCAAGCGGTTTTCGCCAGTGGATACAGTGATTCATGAGGAACATTTTGGTACATAATTTGTCACGGATTTTTTTATAATCAGGGCGGGACAACGTCTGCCGGGCCCGCTAGTGTAAATATAAATATATTTAGCCACAGGTAGCCGCAGTGTGTGCTATAACTTTATTTACGTTCAAAGCTGTCCCTCTCTTTTGAAGGAAGGTACGATCATACTATCTCACTCTGATAACGTTGTTATTCTAAACGTGTTCGACGTAGAGTCAGTAATATTATTTTATTTTATTTTTGGCATCCAATTTTCTAGTGGATTATTACTGCCATTGTCGAGGTCGAGTAGGTAATTATATTACAAGTTTCTTGCGATCATTTCAATGAACTAACAAGGTTGTGTCCGTCTTGTTAGATTTTTTTTTCGGACTGACTACGCTATTGGCCTATCAAAGCCTTAACAGCTTCACCGGACTACACTTTCCAGGGAGTTTTTGTTGCAAGTCAGATTCTATGCTCCGTGGTATCCGATGGTTTCCCATCGCGATCACGTGTGTACAATAACCAAACAATATTACGTAAAACACCAGCAATATTACAAAATAGAGAGTGAAGCAACACAAGACTATGAATAAAATATAAAATCCACTAGATGACATTCCAAGATCCCGTTAGTTTTTCCGGAGTGAGTAGTATATTACGCATCTGTATGTAAGGTTGAGCGTGGAGCGTTGCGTGGAGGTACGAGTAGGATGGCGCGGTACCTGCGTCGCTGGCGCGCGGCGTGCATTACGCGAACAGATACCTGTAGAGTAGTGTCGCGGCGATACCGAGCAGCAGCGGCGTCAGCCATGAGCTCCAACTGCGACAAAATATAATACAGATACAGCACAAATGGTTTTTCTTATTGCTAGCGTATTATTACGATCTTGGGGACATTCAAGTATTACGTAAGCACTAAAGGGGGCGGCATTTGATTTGCTTACTTTTGATGACATCAGATCCCCCATCTGAATGTATAATAATAATAGTATAGGTGTGGCATGGGAGGCGCGCTGTCTTATCCACTGGGCTACCATCGCCCTAATAGCGAACTACTATAAATTCCCTATTTCTAGACTTGTCTAGACTGCTGTCCATGAGTCAAGTATTTAACTCCGTTAAGAGTTTTTAAATCGCCTAGAAATACGTTTTACTTTTTTGTAGTAGGATATTTAAATTAACATTTCCATATCGCTAATTTTAAAATAATTGTTAAAATTCCAAACACTAATTTCTAGACGTTTTACCTTCCTTTACTCCACTATACTTTCTTTGATTCATTAAAAAAAGATTTTTAAATATTTAATACTTCAACCTACAGTAGCTTAACAATATTTAAGCTCCATTATGCTTGAATTTCAATATAAAGCTTTGAAATAACACTTGTTTAGACGCGATATGATAAATTGGCCTTGATTAGACGAACAATGAAATCTTTGAACAATTAAATTTGGGAAGAGTGGGCGAATCATTTCAACTCTCTTTCTCAGATGCGTCATATTGGACTTTGAGGCGCGTTTCTCATGTCTTTGTATTATTAATTTTCATTATCTTAAAATATATAATATTTATTCACAATACCATTTTCGCAGGCTTAAGTAATTTTAGCAGTGCATTTGTGAGTTACACAATTACGACTTCTATGAAAAATCAGTTTTTCTTTGTCGTTAAAGAAGGCAAGTAAAAAAGACCTAAAAATTCATAATATCTAATTAGCTTTGAAAACAACTTCAAAGAAAAGTTTGTAATGCGAGGGAAAAGTACTATAAAGTGGTATTAAACGTAGCGTGCGTGACCTTGATGATTAAATTATGATGATGATGATTTTGTAATATCTGTATCTTTTTTCGATGTTAACTTTTTGTTGTTGTTAGCTGTTTACATGTTATAAGCTCAGTTATATTTATTGTCAAAACACCGACTACACGTCTGTACATTACTTAGGGCCCCCATTGAAAATCAGCGCTGCAGTAACACCCAGTTGTGCTGCAGCACTTAGCTGAATGGGGGGGCCTTTGTTGGATATAATATAAGCTATGTATACGTTCATCTTGTTGTTATCCAACAATAAATACATTTCTTTCTTTCTTTCTTTCTTTAAATTATATAGATGGCAATGAAATAACACTAAATATAATTAGTTTTCATCGACTACAATATTTGAGTTAGTATTTTTATATAAAATGACGTATGCGATACGGCACATTGAACTTGACTTTATTTAGTATACTATTATGTAACTTATATAGAAAGATAATAACAATTTTTATAAAGCAAAAATTAACAAATAAAAATTTTACAAATCGCGCAAAACGATTAGTATAAACCAAAACCAATAAAGAATTTAAGAAAAGATTAGTGTAACAGTTTAAAAAGAAAAATAGTACAAGTAGAAAAGGTAGTGGAAATTAAAAGCACATGGGTCTGTGTACATGTGTTAACATTATGAAGGGATAGTGTGGGTAGTTGTATAAATGACTAGTCTCATTTTGTAGAATTGCTCTTTATTGTTTAAAAGACAGTACATTATAGCGTGTAGAATATTGCACATGTGCGAGCACCAAGGGACTTTATTGTCTAAGGAAATAAAAGTATTAATTATATAATGAAGGCGCCATATATTTTCACTAGGAACTTGGTGAATAAAAAATAATACATAAATCTATGATATACTACATAAAACTTATAATTGTAACAGTAAAAATAAAAGATCTTTATTGTGCTATAAAAATAGCGCCTTCAAAAGTAACATAAAAAAATGATTAAGTAGAATATTTACATAGAGCATACAACATCATACTTCTCTATAGGAATTTTTCAGTAAAGCGTTACACTCTTTAATAATATCTATTAAAATTTCATTATATACTTTAACACCGCTGTGCCAAGATAGCAATTTTTTTATTAGGAATGCAGAAGAGTTAAAAATGTAATATCTGCAATGCCTACACGTCTAATCGAAGTTACAAGAGCGCTAAAGAAGCCATTCTTGTTGGAAATAGTTTCGGTTTTACATAAAAGCTTACTTTTAAAGTATGGAATTGTGCAAAAAATTCAGTCATGTTAGCGTTTCAAATTTCGCTCTAATAGAGCGTCCAATAGAGCTGCGATGTAATTAGAGTAAAATATTAATTTATACTGTATCTATAAATCATTATTCCTTAAAATATCTTAGGAGAAATGTCCAAGAATAAAATGTTAACAATTAAAGCTGCCCAACACGACAATATCGAATATAACGATCTATCGACGCATATAAAAATGCAGATGTAGGCAATTAGTAATATAATAAAATTCATACATAGATTATATCACGAATAGTTAGCACTAATTAAAACATACAAGTCTAAGAATAATACAAGAATAGCTTTGATTAACAGATACAAAGTATAATCAAAATTACTCGCTACAGCAGTGATAAGAAATGTAGAAAGAACTAACTAGATCATGAAATTGTCCCCACACACCACTTTTTAATATATCATATATTTGCTACGCTTTGAGAACTGAAAGAGTAATTTTGCTAACATCATCAGTGTAAGTGAAAATAATCGCGAGTGTTTTTGTTTATCTCACTACAGCGCTGAGATTTTGTTTACAGGCGAAAACAACCTCTAGTTAATATACTAGCAAGCTATACTAAACTTACTAATAATAAGCATTAAATGTAACATTTAATAAAATGTGACCAGAGAATAAAGCAAATATTTGTGATACAGATCCATGTGCTTATACAATAATGCGCTTAATTGTGGAAAGCATAAATTAATAATTGATTGAGGTGTGGCCACATTCATAGTAACAATAGATTAAATACATAACTACAATAGTTAATTTATCGTTTCATCTGGCACCACCCAAGTCTAAATAATGATAAAACAATAAGAATGCATTATTATTGTGATAATACGATAGATGATAATATAAGTGTTACAACTAAAATTTATTCGAGCTATAATCTATACATATAATAAGAATGTAAATTAACGTGTCTGTATTTTTTCGATTTTCGTGAAAAAAAACTGATGCAGATGTCTAGGAATAAGTAATAGAATACATTTCAATCACTTTTAGAAATGTCTGTCTTTCTGTTTGAATGAACACGCACCACTGCTAAAGTACTGGGTACACAATAAACCCTCAGCAAGAAAATCGTAAAGCATATCCTCGGGAGTAACTTAGTGTTTGTTTCATTAAAATCGGTCCCCTCTATCAAAAGTTATTGTAGTTTTAATGACGACGCGGCGTAAGTACGAGAGAAAAGTAGACAAGTAAATGGACTTAACACATTCAGATGGCTTTATTAATCACTGTTTTTTACATAAGCTTCCACGCAGACGAAGTCGCGGGCACAGCTAGTCATAAATATATTCAAACTTCTGGTGTGAACAAAATTACTACAATATCCAGGCAAATCTATGTGTGGTATGGATTTTCTTATATAATCATAATATTGTATACATATTGATTATATTTACGTTATTACTTATAATATTATTTGTAATTGTGACTGATTTGTGTCAAGAGTTTTTTTTATTATTAGGTTATTCTATTGGATGGCTAAATGTAGGTACGTAGGTTACTACGCAGAAGCTATACGATACAGAAAAATATTAAAATCCGATGAGGTAATCTGTTAAATTGAAAGACATAAGACATGATAGGTTAACTCCAAAATAAGACTTCTTGAAGATGACTGGGTTGCCAGGGTTGTAGAAGGAAAAGTTTAGAGTTTTAGTAAGTTGCTTGATATTTATGATTTGTCTTTTGTTTGAATATACATTTATTATACAAAACGCGTTTCAAAACATTACACCAGACTGAAGATCTAACTTGTACATCATTAACTGAACATATGAATTATATAGGTACCACGTTATTATGTTCCAAAAACTTCAACATCAGTCATTTTCTCAAATTTTAATAATCAAAACTAATCGTAATGGGCATGTGCCCTTACTATGTACAAGTAACAATGGTAACGAATTTAAACCTCGGAATGTAAAAATCAGTTCACTAAAGATTAAAACACCTATCATATTAGCTACCCATTATCCTCATACTAGTCTCGAGATTCCAGTGTAAACATTATCTTTGCAATTACTGAAATATGCAAGAAGAGAGCAAACACCTAAAATGTATTACGTATTACTAGGGTAGAACACTCCACCTTCACATAGATAATATATTAAACTGAACAGAAATAAGAGATTCAGTGAAATCATCAAAAAATCATACAATTAACTCATTAACTTTGCTTAACTCTTTACTCTCTCAAGCTTATAGACGACATATCTCCATTATGCTCACGTCAATAAAGATAACACTTGTATTAAAAATAGAGAGTAAAACAATATACATTATAGAATAAAATATATAGTCACAGCATGCCAAATGTGGGATAAACAATCAAACTATTGAAGTTATTCACAATACAGGATGCTATTGTAATGTGAGTTATTACAACAATTTTCAATACCTAACTTTGAAATGTCTAGTAATGTTGGACTGCATAATGATTCGGAACCACAAAAAGTCCTATAATCACCATCTTTATATGTAAATTTCTTCTGAATGCGTGTATGTCACTGAACCCCTCCTAAACGGCTGGACCGATTTTGATGAAATTGGACCCGGTAGATGGCGCTGCGGTTGAATTCTAATTTTTCTTTTATTATCAAGGAGGACAACGTCGGCCCGGCCCGCTAGTAATGTATATATGTACGTTATATTGTTTTGAGTCCTTGTATGGGTAAAACATAATATTCTATAATATATTCGCCTCTATTGAGATAAGGCGTCTGAGAATGAATATTGTAGGTTAATTTTGAAATATACATATAATTTCACTATCTTACACTTTTATACAACTTATTTAAAAAGCTGCAACGTTATGAGTACTTGCTATTTTATAATTATAATTATTGTTATTTTATGAATTTCTTTAAAATAGTAGAAGCTGCAAATGGATACTCTACTGAATTTTATATAATACTGTTTATTATGTTGTCAATTGCTGTGAAGCGTTTTTAATTATTTCATATTATAAAAGTATTTAATTTTATGAGTAAAGTAATATATATTACTATTATTTTCATAATAAAACTATTTATTTTTCTGTAGCCTTCAACAAAAATCATAAAACATAACTTTACGACAATTTCAACGTTGTCCTAGGCGCAATAAAAAGTGGTTCTTTGTATTCATATATTATAATATATCAGCTCCGCGACCAGAAAAACACGATTTAATAATTTAATTCAAAAATGTAATTTTAGTGTATATTCTAGTTATTTATATTTTTAATTTATTTTACTTGAGATGTTTATTTCTAATTTTTCTACAAACTAATATTTATTGAAAATAGTATTACATAAACATTTTAGTATTTCAACTTCAAGTTTTTTTTAAATCTTGGTATTTATTATTTGCCATGTTTTTTTTAGTAAAAAAATGTTCTGTCAACAAATCTGTGGAATTTGACGTTTGAGCTCCTCGCGTTCAACATTTCATGTAAGCGAACTCAAACTGTTACGAAGTTTCAATTTGGAATCGCTTGTATAAGTACAAGAGCCATAATTGTCGAGGAAATATATTAAAAAAGGAAGTGTTCTATATACCTAAATTATACCAAGTGTACTGTGTACCAAGATTACTATAAAGCGACGACCGGAATGGCTAGGCAACTGGATCGAGGTTTTTTTTTAATATTTATGGTCACAAATATGTCCATTTTCGTTATGGCAATAAAGTATCTCGTACAATTTTTTTTATTGATTGTTAATCGTATCAGTGTGGGTGTGTGCCCGATGATGCGGTTGGATAGTGAAGATAGTGGTTGATGGAACTACGCGATAACGCACTTGCCCTGCTCTTGCGGTTGATCGTTACTCCACTGCGGCGCGAATGCGTTCTTCGTCTGGATGCGGTCACACTCCACCAGCTCGCCGATCTTGTATTTCTTCATCAGCGCCCTGATTACAACAAACATTACTTTAGAATTCAAAAATATCTTATTAAATTTAGGCCCTGAGAATGCGCAGACAACAAACCGAAAAGAAGACCAATTTTTTATCTAGGACACCTAGTGATGCAAACGATACATCGAAATTTTAACATGGCTGTTGAAACTCCTAACATCGACGATACATCAAAAGCAAAATCAAAAAATTCTATATTTAATTTAGACCCTACGAAGGCGCTTATGAGTGTCAAAGCTACCATCGGTTCAGAAAACAACCCAGTTATTGAGAAGAACCTGCAAGATAATCGATATGGCTTATCTTTTCATGATATACATAGATAAGTTACATTAGTTTTTGTTGGATGCACAGAGAGGGGCGTTATTTCCAGACGTCAGTCACCATCGCTCATATATTTATCCAACCTATAATAGCCTTTAGATATTAAAACCCGCTTGAGCTCACTACCCGGCAAATTGGTAATCATCGATAATGTGATGAAACAAGTGACAATACTCACTCCTAGATGAGAATTATGACATTCCTAAATTGAAACAACGATTACTAAGTGGTAAAGTTCTAGAATTTTCTACAATGACGTGACTTGTATTTCTATGAGGAAGTTTAACTTGTAACTTTTGGTTAGGAAACATAATGTGGCGGTTAACACGTCAGCGGATGAAACGTGTAAACTAAAACCTATAGGTGTGTTTAGGCAGCTGCATTCGAAACCAGTCTCTCTCTATACTTAACGTATTATCATTTTTGTCACGTAGACAATGAATTTAATACTTTTTCCTTTACTGGTTATCTTTTGTGACGCTGTCGGTGATATTTTCAGGACAAGAAGTACCGCATATCTTCCACAGGTGTCAGTTTACCTTTCTGCTAAATTTCATTGCAATATCAGAGGTACAGTCGAGAAAAGGTAACAAATACCCGTATTTCATCCTCAAAGTAATATCAAATATTATTCGAAGAAGATTAGATAAGAACCTCAATAATCCACAGATTAAAAACGAAATCGTTGAATGTAAGTGATGTCATCATTAGTTACCAGTTGTAAGTGATCATAACGCTAAATACCTTTACTAAATACCTAACTCCGTTTGCGTCATCAACACTTGTTTTTTTTACAGGCTAAAGTTTATTGCGTACGGTTAACTTCTTGAACATTCAAGTTTTATATAAAGAATGTTGAAACAGTTACAGAACGCAGTTCGTAAAGTTCTGAAATTTTGTTCAGGTGTCATTTTATTACACATTTAACTATACCCGTGGCGCCGCACGCGTCTACAACAGAATTACTATTTATGTATAATATACTATGTTAGATACATACGACTCGCGCACAACCTATGTATGATGGAACTATGTTGGCAGAATACACGTTAGTATATGGAGGGTTGAGGTAAAGAGAACTATCTCATACTTGGGGACATGTTGAAAAAGTATCTAGCTCTAAGCACTAAATAATAATAGTTCCAACACTATCTAAAATAGCGCTACTAGTAGGCAACGGTTATGGGTAGTCCGAAATAATCATGTAAATATAACCCAAAGTTTCTGCTGTAAGAAAATGTGGAGTATGATAGAATTTTTGTGAACTTTAAATAATATGTTAACCTGTACACATCATACGTAAGCGGCAACAATAACTGTACTACAGACGATGATATTACAAGTCACCTTTTTACTTACAATATCATTGACTACAGATGAACGTTGTGCGAACATAAATACATCATGTATTTGACATGAATGACATTATTTTTTAACTTATAATGGTTACTCCGCAGCTGAGGTCATTGCTTTCAAAAGTCATGATCACCACATTAAATTTATACTATATATTTTTGTAATTTAGCAAATAATCGCTAAGAATTGAAAGAAGTGTTTTCAATTACAAAACGTATTTAAATTAAATACAGAATTATGTCAAGGTAGATAATTACTTTTTGTAATGCGGTTTAAAATTAATGATTTCAAATTTCCTTGTAACAATAGAACTCGTTGTATGTAGCCTAAATACTAAATACGTTCTGCTTGTACGTTCGTACCAAAGATCGATACGAAATAGCGCGAAGTTATTTATAGATTTGCATTATAACTATTGCTCCACGTATAACGTAGGGTTTGAAGCGATGTTGAGTCGGTTCATAGTCTGTTCATACACCGCATCGATAGACGTAGGTTCGAATCCTTCGAATTCGCCCGGTGATGATAATCACCGTGATGAAACTGTAACATGGCGGCAGACTAATTCTAAGCTCGCCTGACTAGCTACCATCCTCAAGTTGAAAACATGTCGCCAAGCATGCTCTAGCAGCTGTACTTGAGAGCCAGCCCCTCCTATAGCTTTAGCGTGTAACCGTCTTAGAGCATGTGGTCAAGCGTTCAAACCTATAAAAGTGTAAAAAAAGATAGTTTTTGCCAGTCTGATTTATCATTAACAGTATTACTTAACCTTTAAAATATATAACTTGATCAGATAATACAGATCTAATGATCTACTTTATTATTTGTTTCATTCACAAATATTCTTTGATCAAGATATATGCGCATCGCGGACAAAAGAGTACCTACATACGTACTTACACCTACATTACAATATTTTTCAGTAATTATAAAAACTAACAAACAACACACAGATATTTTGTAATAATTAAAGATAAATAAAAAATATATAGTTATTGAAAAATATACGTACTTTTTTGTCCGCGACGCGCATTACAAAACACCGTATACATATATGTAGCTATATAGAGTCGCTATTAATACACGTTTTATACACCATCTTCATGTCACTAGAATCTATAACGTTCCAAGTCCATCTATTTATTGTGGCACGTAATTTAGAACAGGAACGTAGAAAAAACTAAATCAATTTCAATCATTTATTTGAAAAATTACAATAACAACTGTAATATTCTTCTCCATTTTAATATTTTAGTCATCATTTAATAATAACGCGAACCACTTGAGGTTTTTTAGTTTTATTTTTGGCAACCAATCCGCTACTAGATTATTGCTATTGTCGATCAGGTAGTGATATTACGAGTTTCCTGCGATCATTTCAATGAACGAACAAGATGGCGGCAGTCTAGCTAGAACTTTCCAGGGATTTTTTGTTGCAAGTCAGAATTCATGCTCCACGGTATTATTTTCCATCCGCATCACTTGTGCACAATAACCAAACTATATTACGTATAACACCACAAATATGACAAAATATAAAGTGAAATAACACAAGAACATGAATAAAATATAAAAACCACCACATGACGTTCCAAGTTCCCGCCAAAAACTCTCCAATTAGAGGTTACGCTGATCACAATAGTAACGAAAAATAAGAATATGGTCTGCGAATACCATGGTATTTACTCGATATAACTATAAAGTAAATTTTCAAAAAAAGTATTAACCGACTTCAATATCAATCAAAAACCCATAAGGCACTAAAAAGCGGAAAATAAATAGTTTATCAAATTAACCAAATTAAATAAAACATGAATATATGAATCATCGAAATCGGTTAGCGTGATATTGAGTTATTCGTCTATTTGTCGTGTACATACTTAATGCAAATTTAAAACTTATACGGTTTTGCACTGGATGCCGTTGTCGGAACTGGACCAAATGAAATGGGACCACACGGGAAGTACCAGCTTTCAAATAAAAAAATAATAATCAAAATCGGTTCACCCAGTCCAAAGTTATGAGGAAACAAACATAAAAAAAAATACAGTCAAATTAAGAACCTCCTCCTTTTTTTGAAGTCGGTTAAAAATATACTGTGATTGCGAAAGGGTGGTGAGTTTTCACCATAAATATTCATAATTTTATATGAAAGAAATTACTGACGCGCTACGAAAATATCTTTATTATAAAAAAAAAGTAAAACTTCATGACTCAAAAACAGTATTAGTATAAATTTCTATCCTTATCTACGTAACCCACCTACCAATGAGGAAATCGATGTAAACTGCAATTGGAAATTTCTTCACTGTCTATATTTAACACATATATAACATTTTAACACGAAACACAACAAAGTGGAACAATCACCTGTATACCTATTTACTAGTTTGACTTACAAATTACTATTCACAACAAACAATGGATAATGGCTCACGAGGAAATGACGAGGTGTACAATCACGATAAGTGGTATGAAATATCCACATGTACATTATAATTATGGATACAATATATACTAACCCCTGTATTGGGTCGGAGTTTTCGTTGAAGGAAAACAAAGTGATAAAACGATAGCTGACATCTTCTGGTTCAAAATATATCGCCAATGTGTGTTCCGTCCTCCGCTCGATTTAGCGGGTTTACCACTACAGACCACATCGTCATTTTAACATCAGGTGAGTTTATGGTCAAACACTATAAAGTATAATAAAGATACAAAATCTAAACTAAGTAAAACTACCGCCGGTTCGGAAAAAAACCCAGTCATCGAGATGAACCGGCAACGAATTCGATTGGGAACTATCTTTTTAAAGTATACATCACACGTTACAATCGTTTTAGTAGATGCTCAGAGGAATCAATTCCAGACATCGTTCACATATTAATGTAATCTATAACAGCCTTTTGACACCAAAACCTGCTTGACATGACGTTTAAACTTACAGTCCGGCAAATCGGTAATATGCATTAGGACTTTGTTATATAACCTAACACTATTACTTAACAAACTATTACTGGTTTTATTGAATCTGGGACATGGGACGATCAGTTTGTCACAGTTGTATTAGTATGTAGTATTTATATTATGTCGATTTTTTTACGAAATCCAGCTTTTCAAAGTTTTTGTTATGTATGTCCACGTTCTGAAACTTAGTATTTAATGATTCGCGATGTCCTATATTATACATAGCTCAAACTGCCTGTTTTTGTAATAAAAATATGGTGTCTACCACAGCTGCCGCACCTCGGAGCAAACGTTCTAAACAAATTTTCGCAATAGTTTCAACTTTCCGCGTGAAACGGGCGCTTAACAAACACGCAACCACTGAGAAGTTGTAGGTTTTTATTCCTTCATAAATATAAAATGATATCTTTGAAGAGTTTGACTTATTGAATTGTGACTTTAGTTATGATATGATGCTAAATTTGCATATTTACTCAGATGTCTGCAACAAACAGAGACGTATGTAATTGCAAATGTGTGTAACCGAAAAATAATGACCTAGCATCAGAACTGTGGCTGACATCTTCGAAGGGTTCTGTGGCGTCGTGGCCGGCTTTTTCCAGAAGTACCTCCTCACCGCCAGGATGCTGAAAAGAAAGAGCAATAGATTTAACATGTATCAACAGTGATATTTGTTCTAAGAATTGTACATTCGAAAAGTATAACTAATTTTTATCCATCAGTTACGTCTTACGGTTACGATTATTACGTCAGTGTAGTGTACTAGGCATTTATAAATCTTGATGACATGCGAGTGTAAATATATGAAGGTCGTGTGTGTTTGCGTCCCTCAAAAATAAATTATAAAAATATATTTGTGAGTATTAATATTACTCAGTAGTATTTGTTAAACCAAAACACCGTTAAAAATATTTATTTAAATGTTTACGTAAGCATGGGAAGGGGCTAAGGGCATTGCTTATTTTTTCCGACAAGGGGGTGAGTGCGGTCAGAAATTACAAAAATTCTGCTTACGTAATACTTGAAAGGCCCCAGTGATAAAAAAAAAACAGTTGAAAATAGATTCTATGTCCATTAGGAACGATCAGTTTCGGCGTGTACATAAATATTAACACCTCATACAATTGGTAGATTGAATTCAAATACGCACTTATGCATGCCTCGAGATAAAATGAACATTGACCTCTGACATCGCGACGTTCATCGTCTCCTGTTTATATCCAAATATATTTACGTCGTATTGGCGTAAAATATTTGCCTTCCGCTACAAACTATTTTTATGACAATAACTACTATATAAGTAGTTTTTTTTTCTCTTTAATATGGGCTTTGTCGCATATCGACAATGAGGCCCCGTAAGCACATCGTATAAATATTAACGTCTACAGTAATCACATTTAATCAAATCTTAAAAGCTAAACTTGCGAATCTGTATAGCATTTTTGCATTCTGAGACAGAGGGTCTGACAGCATCGAATTACGAATGCCTACATCCATGGATGGAGTAACATTTAAAAAAATCCTACAATCTTGGTATTGAACACATTTCATCAAAATGTGGTGTACATCCTCAACCACACCACACACCGTGCAATTAGGTGATGCTCGATTTTTCATAAGATGCAAAAACCTATTTGATGGAATGTGTTCTGAGCGAAGTCGGAGGGCTATTATTAGGTCAGATCTACTTAATAAATTTTGGTCGATCCATGGAACATCGAAATAAGGTTGCGGTTGTATGGTCTTGTACCAGATCCCTTTTTCTAGTGATCTCTTGTCAAAATATAGCTTCCACATATCTCTACAGTAACATCTCACGTGAGAGAAGTAGTCAGTATAAATTGGAGTGATATGCAAAGAAATTCCGTCATATGCAGCTTGGTTTGCTAATAAATCAACTTGATCATTACCAGGTAATGTAACATGAGATGGAATCCATTAGAATATAACTGTTTTACCGCTACATGGGAATCTATAAATTGATTTTAGTACAGAATAGGCTATCGGAACACCTCGTATTGACGAGGTGCACCGAGTCAAATGTTGTAAAGCGCTTTTTGAATCAGTCAAAATTACAAACTTTTGACCTTGTAACGATTCAATGTACAGTAAGGCTTCATCACATTATCGATGTATTAAAATCAACCTTTAGTTTTACATGTCTGTCGGAAAAAGGATGTAAAATGCGGCACCATATCCACTATGTACTACTTTTCGAACCATCAGTATAAATTTTATAAAAGTCGCCAAAATTATTATCAACATGCTCGATACATAAGCATTTCAATTGTATAGGATTATATTTATGTTTAGGTAAAGTTACTGATGGAATATTAGTTTTAATTATTTCGAATATTTTAATAATACTGAGCCATATCTCAAGTGAAAACATATCCAGAAGTTTAAATTTATGAATAACATTGTTATGTAACATATTATATGTAGTAACTAGCGGGCCCGGCAGACGTCGTCCCGCCCTGATTATGAAAAAATCTTTGACAAATTATATACTAAAACGTTCCTCATCAATCACTCTATCCACCGGTGAAAACCGCATGACAATCCGTTCGGTATTTTTTGAGTTTATCGCGAACAGACAGACAGACAGACGCGGTAGGGGACTTTGTTTTATACTATGTAATGATTAATAGTGGAACTCTTTTAGTGGTCCAGTATTAGACTGGATGTTACGTTTTAAATCTTCTAGTAATAATATAGTTTTGTTATTGGAAAAGGAATTCGATTTTAACCAAAATTTTCCAGCTAAATAAGCCCTGCGAACGTGTAGCGGAGGCAAGGATAGCTCACTTTGCATGACGTGAATTGGTGTGCTTCTCAAGAAGCATCCGATAACTCTCATGGCTTGATTTTGAACTCTTTCTAATTTGAGAAGGTTGGAGATACAACAATCGTCATATAGGAAACTGGCGTAGTCCATTCCACTTCGTATTAAAGAAATATACAATTTTCTTAAATGTTTAGGGTGGACGCCCCAGTTTGAACCAGCTAATACTTTTAATAGGTTAATAAATTTTGAAACTTTCTTTGTAATTTCACTTATATGAACACCCCCCATCGTAAACTATAATCCAAAGACATTCCTAAATATCTAAATTTATCTACGAATTGTAAGGGGCAATCATTGATCGTGAGTACAAAATCAAGTACAGATTTCCTTTTCTCGAAAGCACACACATTACTTTTCACAGGAGAAATTTCGAGACCCAAATTTATTAGCATTTCGTAAATGGAATTTATAGTTATTTGTAATTCGATGGCTGCACGCTCCATATTTGTATCAGAAGTATATAGAACAAGATCATGTGCATATTGAGATATATCAACATTAGTAATATTTTTACATATTTTATATGTTGCAATATTAAATAACAAAGGAGAAAGTGGATCGCCTTGAGCATACCCTAAACACGTTTACCTCGATATGCAATACCCGTCACCAACAATACACGGTGATCTTTCTTTAAAGAAGTTCTATAAATAAGTGCATACTTTTGAGCTTACTTCTAATGTATCTAATATTTTAACGAGGGTTGTTATATCAATATTATTATAAGCATTTTAATATCTAGAAAACATCCCAGAGTAACCATATTTTTTTTAATGCTTGTTTGTATTTTAGTCACTAATCTATTAAGTTATCTAAACATGATCGTCCCTTACGAAAACCAAGGGTGTTCTCAGAGAATATTTCTTTAGACGCAATATACCATTCTAATTTTTTATTTAATATGGAATGAAAAATTTTACATAAACAAGATATTAGTCACATTATCACCACATTTTGGGCATAACACTCTTTTTGATAGACAAGTTTTTACCAAATAACCAAATCTCCAGCATTTAGAACACTGAGTAACGCTAAAAACAAATGGATCTTTTACTTTTACTCTCAGATGATCTATGAGCACATAAGCGGGGAGGGTTGAGCCTCGAAAACCAAGTCGTATAGTTTCAGATGGAACCACATATTGTTAACTTCCAGATTATTGTGGTCTTCCTCGTTGGCTCTTCGGGCGAGCCTCTTAATAGACATAACTTGAACAGAGCATGTAATATTTTCTAAAATATATTGCAGTGCTAAATCCATTTCAATATTTTTATAACTCCATAAATGCCCACTTCTGAGGTTTTCTGGCATCTCCATTCGAGATCTATAAACGTTTTACAATTTATAAAAAAATCGGCCTGTGTCTAATTTTCAAAGGGTATAATTATTTTATACGGGTTAATATATTTAATTCTGTGTACCCCCGAAAACTTATTATCTAGTAATAATCTAGCTAAAGCAAATTATTTAGGTAGAATCTCTCTGTAAACCACACTAACGTCGATTAATTCATTTGGACTGATTAGTTTACTGTTTTCTTCATCGCATTGCGTTACGGTTCTTCCCTTCTTCATAACCGTTGTCCAGTTTCCAATATTATCTTCTTCTCTCATTCTTTTTCGTGTTATTTCCTCGTTTATAATTGATGTCAATTCGTCGTCTCTCAATGTTGTTTCTCTACAACTTAATAATGTTGTATCTTCCCTATTCAGTATTCAATGAAATAAGTATTTCATAATCATCTTTTTCTAGATCGTCAATAATAATGATAATCGTTGTGCATATCTATCTACCGTACAAATCGCGGAACAAGTGGACAAATCACGAAAAATCCCCAATATTATATGTCTATCACCTAAGGAGAATTTATTTTACATACATAGTAATTAGATATTTGCGACGGTATTTTATCAACTAGTATTAATTTCTTAACAATTCAATATTTTAGTTCCGTTGAGCATATAATGTACAACAAAATTACCACTTACAGCATATCATTTCCATGAATATTTTAGATGCCAAGGATTTAACATAACGGACAGGAAAAACATGTTTATGTTAAGATTGCTATATAGATTCTATGATTTCCAGGAAATTTTAATATCGAAGTGCTAAAAATATATATTTACTAAAATTATCATGGTTCAATAATAACAATATCTTAAAATAATGTTTTAACTGCCAGTTATAGATAAGTTATTGGAAACGGCTGTTAGGGTGCCGTCAGTGACGGGACATATTGCTATTGTTAAGATATGGCGATATAATATCGTACCTAATTGCTATAAGTTATGCGGCAATACTGCCCCTCTTTTCAAGGTGTTTATACGTCGATTGTAATCCAAGCAATAAACAGTTTTCTCTACAGAACCCAGTTCATTATTCAATGTGCCCAGCAGCTATACCTAGTGCGTTCACGTACACACTGCATGATATGTTACATCTATATATATAAAAGGAGAACCTGACTGTCTTAATGGCTGACATATTAAGGCAGGGCCTAAACTATAAGGGTTATAAACTTGAAATTTTGCACAAGGGTTCCTTTTATAACGTAGGGATCACTAAAAAGGATTTTTTTAATTCACCTCCTAAGGGGGTAAAACGGGGGTGCAAAGTTAATATGAATCTTTGCAGTTTTTAAAGTTATTCGAATGAAATTTAGTATGAAGGTTCTTCATTGAAAGTCATGAAGCACGTGTAACATATTTTTTCGAAAATCATCCCTTAAGGGAGTAAAATAGGGGTGCAAAGTTAGTACGAAAGTTCTCTGATTTACAAAGTTATTTCAATAAAACATTGTATTTGGGTTATAAGTTCCTAAGAATGATTATTGTCGATATCACTTTTTGGGAATTCCATCCATAAGGGGGTAAAAGAGGGGTGCAAATTTAGTAGGTATAAAAGTTTTTCGCATTTACCTACGTTATTTCAATGAAATTTTGTATTTAGGTTATTAGTTCCTAATAATTATTAATGGCAATATTCTAATTAAGTCCCATCGTCATTAAAATTAATTACAATAACTTTTAATATAGTAAACCGATTTTAATATGTGGTGGCAATGTTGATACATTGGTTTTTGTATTGTAAAGTACTACGCAGTTGTCCACGGCCCCACCTTTTACTTCAGTCGTTGTTTAGACTCCGTCGCTAATCCACATGTAATTTTCCAAATCAATAAATCTTAATACTAAAATTAATAAAAAATATTCATAATTAATTAATTAATAAAAAATAATAATATCTTGGAGTATCATTTCTCCGTCTTACACTCACACATAATAAGAACAAAGCAAAGAAATATATAAAATAAATGTCCCTGACTGGGTCGCTTTCAGGCCGGCATGACAGCGGCGACCGGCGATGGATAGTATGTCTTTCTGTGGTCGCCATTATTTTTGGATTGTACTGTGCTTACCATCAGGCACAGTACAGTCACTTTGCCGAGCTACAATAAAAAAAAGAACCATACAGAATCGTATTTATGTAAACGTACACATTAGGTGTCACTTGCAGATATCAAATCATTCACATAATGACCCATCCTATAAAAGTAAAGCCCGTTTGACATGGTACTTGAACTTATTATCAAATCAAATGGTAATGTACTCTGGGATCTTATAGTAGAACTTTACACTCTTACCTAAAAAACTTATTTTGGTTTTACTGAGTCTACGACATAGAATGGCTCATTTCAAGTTAAACGTAAAATAGAGCTAGACGTATTCTGAGTAAATTATATTATAACATCATCAGTATACACTATTTTATACCCAGGTTTTCACTTCAAGCGTAGATAAGGTTACTAAACACTAAATTCTTCTGATTTTTTTTTCTTACAGTTATTTTACGATAGGCCAGTGTTAATTACCCTACGTAACTATTTTAAAACATATAACTAGATTCTTTTCGTCTGACCACTTACTACATAATTAAAAACTATAAATATATAAACCATTCTGTAATATCGACTATAAGTAAAATATATTGTTAATAGTATAATTTTAAGCATAAAGCCATTCAAGAGGAATTCATAATTTATTTCCTACAATAGGAGAAAATGAGAAATTCCGACACGATCGCAGTTTACAGCAAGACGATTACACCCACACCGAAGAATTCCAATAAATGCACCCCACAGTCGGAATTGGGTCACTAATGGAATGTCAATATTCTTCTTAGGTATTATCAGAGCAGCTTCCACTTAGATCATTTAGCAAATAATTGCTATCTAGTGTATAATAGTAAAGTGTGCCCTAAAGCCCGTCTGATTAACTTGTTAACTAGCACTTCTATTAAAAATTTGTCGCCAAATAAAATCAAAAATACTTTATTCAATTTAGGCCCTGAGGCGGTGCATATGTACAACAAACCTGTCACAGGTTCGGACAAACAACCCAGTCATCGAGTCTTCTCGGCAAGAAACTCTATTTGGTTTATCTTTTCATGATACATATTTTAACAAACATACATAGATTGTTACGTTCATTCTGCATTTCATGACATATGCTATGTCATTTCATGTGCATTTATTTTTCTCTTATAGTTTTCGTATTTTATTATTATAATGGTTTATTGTACCTAATTTTATATTAATGCCTCGAAAGATACAAACTTTATTAATTTAAGTCAATATACAACGATTTATGTGATACAAAATCCTGAAGCCGCGCAGGCGAATTCTGCTATGACGGTCATCAATGTAGAACAAAAATCAGTGAGTAATTAACCTGAAAAGTTTGTACGAAAACAGTGGCACAATAGAATGGTTAGTCGAAAGTACTGTGAAAACTCTGAAACTGGAAATACAGATAAAAAAACGAAAATGTAGTCGTCGGGAACAGTCTAAAGTTGGCTAGTTTTCTGTTACCTAAAAATGACAATATAGCAAGCAAACCATATGTCTTGAAGAACTTCGTTTTATAACCGGACCGGTAGCGCCGCTCAAACAGAAACTATAAATATACTAGCAAAGCTAAAGCTTACAGAAAAAGTGTGAAGCTAAAATATCCTATCAGACTTCGTAATTATCTATATCTATTCTATACATATAATAAAAATGAAGTGTCTGTATGTAATATCAAAATATATTTTTTTTACCGATTGGGTACGAAGGTATACACGCTACTGATAACAAAAATGCAATTTTTAAAATTTTTGTCGGTCTGTCTGTTTGTTCCGGCTAATCTCCGAAACGGCTGGACTGATTTTGACGGGAATTTCACTGGCAGATAGAAAAATTACAGCGGGTTACTTAGGGTACTTTAAATTAGACTAGCTGTTAACAGCAGCTTTGTCTGCGATGCTATCTTCTAAACAGTTGGACCGATTTCCACGGAATTTCCACTAGCAGATAGCCGATCTTATAAAAAGTAATTAAAGCAATTTTAATTTATACTAGCTGTTAACCGTGGCTTCGCCTGCAACGTTGCCTCCAAAACGGTTAGACTGATCTTCACAAAACTTTCACTGCCAGATAGCTGACCCTATAAAAAGTAATTCCAGCAATTCTAATTTATACTAGCTGTTAACCGTGGCTTCGCCCGCAGTGCTATGTCCAAAACGGTTTGATCAATTTTTTCACGGAACTTTCACTGGTAGATAGCGAGCCTTATAAAAAGTAATTGAAGTTATTCTATTTTAGACTAGCTGTTACCCGCGACTTTGTCTGCATACATTTCGCAAGATTTCAAGTCATTCTTTATTTTTAATAAGAGAAATAATGATCAGCTTATTGTTTACAATTCGTCATTATAATTATTAATACCTTTAATGATATAGATACTTACTCAGTACGATTGAGCGTCGAAAGAGATAAACGAGTTTGTGCGTGTTTGTCTTATTCCTGTCGTTATTTACCGTATTTAAATCCTATATAAAAGCTCGTAATTTTTCTTATATTTTCATTTGTGGTTTCGCGCGCTTTCTTTAAACAAGTATTTAAGTTCAACACTTTATTTACATATTTTTGAAAACAAAGCCATGTCGGAAGCAAAAAAGAAGAAACGGCAATACAGTGTAGAATATATTAAATATGGATTCATAGAAAATTCGACAAACCCATCTTTGCCTTTGTGCCTTCTTTGTTCAAAAACATTTTCAAGCGAAGCGATGAAACCTTCAAGACTTCAAGATAATTTGAATAAAATGCATCCGGATAAGAAGGACAAAAATGTAGCCTATTTTCAAGATCTGGAAAAGAAGCATAATGCTCAGCCAAGTGTATCGAAACTTTTTTCGATGGCTGCTAGGCAAGACGATGACGGACTTCGAGCTTCATACAATATCTCTCTGTTAATTGTTCAAATAGGTAAACCACACACCATCTGAGAAACGTTAATTTTGCCGGCGATAAAAGAAGTTATAAATACTGTGCTCCATAAACCGGCGGCAGATATAATTCGAAAAATTCCTTTGAGAAATAGTTCTGTCCAAAGACGAATTGATGAAATGGCTGAAAACATTAAAGAGTCATCGTGCAATCATCTGAACACTAGTAAATTTTCAATTCAGTTGGATGAGTCCACTTTACCAACTGAAAATGAAGCATTGTTGTTGTCTTACGTGAGATTTATTAAAGAGGAAAAAATATGTCAAGAACTTTTATTTGCTAGAAATTTAGAGACAGACACGAAATGAGAAACTGTATTTAAAACACTGGAAAAGTTTTGTGATGAAAAAGGATTCCGTTGAAGAATATTATATCAGCTGCTACAGATGGTGCTCTAGCTATGACGGGGTATCAAAAAGGCTTCATATCGTACTTAAAAAACAAAATTCCTGATGTGCTTGCTGTACATTGCATTATACATCGACAGCATTTAGTTGCTAGAAATTTAAGTGAACGACTATTTCAATCATTGCAACAAGTCATCAGAGCAGTCAATAAAATCCGAAACAACTCTTTAAATGACAGATTATTTAATCAGCTTTGTGTTAATAATGATGAAGATTTCAACAGATTGATCTTTCACACAGAAATGCGTTGGCTATCAAAAAGAAATTGTCTGACTCGTTTTTATAATCTGTTTGACTCTGTCATAGAGTTGTTGGAAAACAAAGACACAGAATTGCGCGAAAACCTCATCACATCAAAGAATGATATCGCATACCTGACAGACCTTTATACAATGCTTAATGATATGAATCTCTAACTTCAAGGCGATGACTTGAACTTAATAAAAACAAAAAATGTCGTCGCTGCTTCCGTAGCCAAGCTGCTCTTACACAAAAAGAATATCGGCAGACGTGAGTTCCATAATTTTCCCAATTTATCAGTATCCTGCAACAACGACGACTTGCTCGTCTACTGCCAACATTTGAAAAATCTTCACAGTGATTTCATTGAAAGATTCCAGGACATTTTGAAATGGGAAATACTAGACTGGGTGTTAGATCCCTTTTCAAATGTCAACATAGCAATATCACCCCAGTTGGAAGAAGAACTTATAGAACTGACAACGAACGAGGAAATAAAAATCAAATACAAAAATGGCTACCAACTATTTTGGCTACAAAAGTCAATTCCGCAGTTGTACCCTGGATTGTGGTCTATCGTTGAACGATTTTTGATAACATTCTCATCGTCATATTTGTGTGAACGTGGATTTAGCGCTGTGACAACGCTGCTTACTAAAAAGAGAAATCGTTTGCAAGTTACCAAACGCGGCGACTTACGACTGTTTTTGATTAAAATCGAACCTGATATCAACAAACTTATTAAATATCATCAAATTCATCGATCTCATTAGATTAGTATAAAAACGAAAACTGATTACATATTTATATTGTTTCTTTTAATTTGATTAAAATATATTATTAATATTATAAAGTTGGGTTTTATTTGCTCTCACTGGTAAAAATGTCTAGTTTAGAATGTAAGTTTAAACATCAGAACCGACTAATATAACTAAATTAATTAAAGTAATAAAATTGTGGTTTTTGAGTTTTAGGGGTGTATAGAAAATGGGGGGCGCTGAAAAATAATTGATTTTCAAAGGGGGCGGTAAAAGAAATAAGTTTGATAATCACTGCCCTACACTTACAGAGTCAGACTTCGAACCATATATTTGCAAAGTATAATAAGATTGTATAGACTGAAATTTTCAATTCGTATATTTGATAGATGTAGAGCTAGCCTTACTTTGTGTGAATTTAAACGTTTATGTCTAAGTTCGTTACAATATTGTTCACTGTAAAATAGGTATAAATAGTTACTACATATTATTACCATGGTATTAGTTAAACAGCAGTAAGAATTAATGAGGAGCATGGCATTAAAAGTTTTTTTTAACTATAATTACGATAAGAACTAACATTGAGAACTTTATTCAAGCGATAAATACAAATTAGGGAGCAATAAACAAAATAATATCGCAAGTTACACACAATACTTATAACGTATTTTCATTCCTATAACTATCTAGGAAGGTTTGCTCAATGTCCAAGGTTAATGAATACATTTAATTTTGGTACGTCGATTTAATTAGAACAAGGTGGCGATCACTGTGACGAATTATACTACAAGGTCTAGGATATTTTTCATGTTAAACAAAAACAGTAACAATAACAAAAGAATATTTCACTATAACTTGGCACAATAAAACCGTAAACTTAAATAATTTTGATATAAATTACTAGTAACCGGTTTATCACATAATATGTTTCATATGAGACATATATACAAGCAGTTAATTATTATTAGTGTAAATTAGTGGAAGCAGAAAGAAGAAATCGAAATATAGGGTTCATAAAATACGATAAGCTTATTGTGAAAAGACCAACAAATAGCAACTGCAAAAGAAGAAAAAGACAAAAGACAGGATCACCAACCACTTCATATCAGAAAAAGTTAATTACAAAGAATACCGAAAAGGTGGACACATGTCTAAGTACTACAAGAGAAGTAATTAAACCAAGTTTACTTACATATGTGACACGGGGAAGATCTACCTCTATTTCAGAGACACCAAAAAACAAGTAAGGGCCCTCTCCGACCGGAACCAACAATCAGATACTACAACGGATAGATCCACAAGAAAAACTCCTACAAAATGCACCCAAATCCGGTTGGTCCCCGTGGGGGATGAGGACCACCACCCTCCAGCAAAATTGCCAACTAAATCAAATACTACAAAAGATACACCAAAAACGAAATAATTTATACCTATGTACACTAAGCACACGAACTTTGAGAACACCATAAAGTTTGCAAGAGTTAGAGTTAGCCATCAAGAAAATCAAGTGGGACATATCAGGCATAAGCGACATGCGAAGAATAGGAGAACAAATAGAAGAGAGAAGCCATTACATTATGTACCACAAGGGTGAAGCCGCTGGCTAAAGAGTAGTAAGATTTTTGGTAAAACTATAAATCAAAAGCCAGATTATTGAATTTCAAATGATATCAGACAGAATAGCAGTGTTTCATATTAACTTACCAAAACATACAAAAAATTGGACAGTTATTCAAGTCTACTCACCAACGAAACAAGCAACAAAAAGAGAAATAGACCAATTTTACGACGAACTAAGTGTTATAACAGAAAAATATTTGGAAAACAATGTAGTACTCATGGGAGACTTCAATGCTCAAGTAGGCGCTCAAATATTTGGAGAAGAACATATAATAGGAAAATACGGAAAGGGCAAAAGAAGCAAAAACGGAGAAAAACTGGTAGAATTTCTGCTCGAGCATAATTTAACACTTCTCAATTCCATATTCTGCAAAAAGCCCAAAAATAAATGGAGCTGGAAGTCTCCAGATGGCAAGGTCAAAAACGAAATCGACTACATAATAACCAACAAAGTCAAGCTGTTTAGCGACACGGGAATATTAAAAAACCTAAACTTCAGTACTAATCATCGAATGGTACGCAGCTGTCTAAAGGGAAGTAGTCCTAAAAAGCCTAGGCCACAAGCAATTAAAATGAACTACTTACAAACAACCAGTAAAAAAGGGACCCATACGATACCACAGAAGACTTGATGGAAGTGGCTACTTCAGATATGGATCTGAATGATAAGTATAAAAGAGTAGAAAACAAACTATTAGAACAGGTAAGAATACCAATATACAAGAGTAAAGAGTCCTATCTAAGCGAAAAAACTTTAAAATTAATTGAAGACAGAAGAAACTTGTTATTACAAAATAATAAAGAAAACCAAAAATATATATCTAACCTTAGTAAACAGATTCGTGAGAATATGAGGAAAGATAGGAAAAACAGAAGAATCAATTCATAAAGGCATCAGGTTGGAATCTATGGGAGGTGCTTTTCCAATCGAAAGAAGTGTAAGGCAAGGTGACACACTTTCACCAAAGCTGTTTACAGCAGTGCTAGAACAAATGTTCAGAAAAACAGAATGGGGCTAAACATAAATGAATTAAAATTAAATCATCTTAGATTTCCTGATGACTTGGTTCTATTGGAGGAGAACCAATTAACTCTGGAATCCATGATACAGACTCTAGCAGACTTAAGTAGAGAAGTAAGTTTGGGAATGAACTCGAGCAAGACTAAAATGATGACAAACTCAATACCCACAGACATAACTATCAATGGACAGAAACTCGAATATGTAGAGGAATATGTATATCTGGCCCAGATAATATCGCAAAAAGACCAAATCTCTAAAGAAATAGACAAAACAATTGCAACTGGGTGGAAAAAATACTGGGCCTTGAACGAAATTAAGGAGTAGTAAAGAAAGTAAGGAACTGGGCATTCAAATCAAAAAGAAGACGTTTGATACCTGCATCCTGCCCTGCATCACATATGGCTGCGAAACCTGGGCTTTGACGAAACGCCACAAAATACAAAATATAGACAAACTAACAAAATGTCAGAGAGGTATGGAAAGGAGCATATTAGGTCTAAAACAAATGGATAATATTAGAAGTACAAATATCAGGCATAGAATGAAACTAACTAAACAAGTAACGATCTGGTATCCAAGGGACGGCGCTAAAAGTAAAGGTCGCCAACGAAAATGATGGGAAGATGATTTTAAAGTGACATTAGGACTCCTTTGGACAAGAGTGGCGGTAGACAGAAAGCAATGGAAAGAGTTCGAAGAGGCCTTTGTCATTAGACACACGGAATTACGTGATTTATTATAGTTTTGTCTTTATACTACTGTCATAAATTTCGCGAAATAAAGGCTTTATTATTATTATTAATATAGCAACTGTTATACCCGTGTAGGTAGAGGATAAAGAGGCGCATCTATTACCTCTTTATAATATTAGTGTAGATAAAAACGATAAACATATAATATAATGTATCACATTGACATATAAATAAATGTATTATTTCGAGCATACGGGTACATAAATGTCTTTGCCGAATGTCGCGAAATTTAAAAAATAATTAAAAACAGCGTAAGCCATTTTAACCTAATGTGACTAATCCGGAAGCTGAGGGGATAGCTAAATATATTTCATTGAAAAATGTCAATTTTATTAAAAATAATAATAAATTGTAGTGTCATAAGTTCCAATAATAATGAAGACTTTAATGTTTACTGATGCGTCAAAGTCAAGCCCCAAAGTTATGTAGGAGCTGCAGTGTGGATCCCTAAATAGCACATAATTTCAAGTTATAAATGCCCTCCTTTATCCTCCAACTATACAGGTGAAGTAGTTTCTATATTAGAAGCAATGAAATATGTATTATCACATAAATTAGATCAAACCAACATTTTGACAGACTCTTTAAGTTGCTTACAGTCTATTCAGGATAGTCAGATATATTCTAAAGTGAAGTCTCATAACCATTAAATTATATTTGTATCAATGCCATTGTTTAGGAATTCATGTAGTTCTGGCACGGATACCAGGGCATAGTGGGTTCCAGGGTAATAAAGCTGCTGATCTTCTTTGCTAAGGAAGCTATCCGGACTGGATATTTTGACCATTACAAAACCTATGTTCAGAATTTATGCTCTGTAGCCAATACTGATCTGCTCACATCATAGACCTCCCACTGGAATGTATACAAACAAATTAAAGGCAAATCATATGCTTCCATTCAAGATAATACCCCGAGTAAGCTATGGTTCTATAAGTATTGTGACTGTTGTAAATTTGCTGCATTTACTATCTGTAGACTGAGGATAGGTCACGTGTGCTCTCCTGTCCATCTTGCAAAGCTGAGAATCAGGGACAACTCAATATGTGAATGTGGGCTAGACGAAGGCACTCTAGAACATATCTTTTTCAATTGTCCTAATCTAGTATATTCCTTGTATGATATTTTGTCTGACAGTATACTCTGTCCTTCTGATTTTAAATCTTTGCTTTTATATGTGTTTTCTCCGTTTGTCTATACTCTGGCCAATTTTATAACTAGTAGCAAAATTAAACTTTAACATTACTAACACTAATTATTATGTAAATTTATATTTATTTATTTAAGCAGGATATCTATTATATTTGTCCTTGTATATTACACTGGCCTAATCTGGAAGAGCAAAATTATACAACTAATATTTAATATTACCTATAAATTGACTCTTCGATAACTAACTTGACACTGGTAGAATGTGTATCTAGGAGACGCCATTATCTAAATGTTGAAGTTGAACCCTTTCTTTCTTTAATAAAAATCTAAAAAAAATATTTATATATATAAATTTGTGATACAGGAACCTTCTCCAGCGTCCCCAGTACATTCTCCTAAATTATTATCACAATCTGATCAGTAGTTTCGGCATGCATAGAGGACAAATATAGAAACATTGAGTAAAATATATAATTTATAAAAAAGTCTGTGCTAATAAATGCCAATGTGCAATAGAAGTAAAATGTATTGTAAAATATGTTAATGATAATGTTTAACCTCCTTTTAAACCAGTCTTATACAAAAATATATAGTTAAACACACAAATAAATTAAACTTTACATAATGTATGGACTACATCACACATACTCAATTTAGAATAATAAATAGCATTTGCTATTCTGAATAATACTTAGAAAAATAGGTCTGACACTATGCCTTTTTGTATCTATATCTTCTATCTATACATAGTATAATAACTATTTAAATCTAAGGTGTCTGTACTCTTTAGATATTTGAGAAAAAAATTGTTGCTGGCGTCTTGGAACCGGCAGCTGCGTCTCAGTACGCAGTTGGCGGTCGACTCAGCTCAAGCCCTCCCCCAGGGGTCTGACAGTCCATGATGAATTTTCTCTCCACATTAAAAAAAAAGGCGTCTTGAAATAAGTAGATACATTACATTTTTTTACATTAGGTTTTAAATATAATTGTGAAATATAATAAAAAGAGTTTATATAATATCATCTACATTATAACTTGTTTCTAGGAAAAGTACTGCTGGGGTCAAATTAAATGTGTAAATTGTTTCTTATAAAGGAAAGAAAAAATTGAAGATATATACAAATAATGAGGAGCTATCCATTAATTATGTGAGGTAATTCTGGCGAATTTTTGACCCCGATCCCTGTGAATCTCACATGAGATTCTTGAATATATGTCCCGTAGAACTGTTGAAAATGTTCTTAGAAAGGCTCGGCCAAGAAAAACCTCTCCCAAAGAAGATACTCTAAATGTTTGTGTTGCTAAAAAAAACCTAAAAGGCTCCAACCAGATTAAAAATGCATGAGGCGAACCTCATGACCTGAGAAACATTTCATCAAGACTGATATGCCGAGATTAGTGAAAGCCAAATTGTTTGGAAGGATCTCTCGACAGGTACCGCTTCTTACCAAGCAACACCGAGAGAAGCGATTATTATTCACTAAAAATATGTTAATTGGAAGGTACGAGAATGGAAAATAGTGTTATTTTCAGATGAAACAAAAATAAAATGGTAAATTCCGATAGAAAGCACTATTTTAGACATCCTGTAACAAATGCTTTTAATTATAAATACACAAGGAGTATAGTCAAGCACGGTGGCGGTAACATTGAAGTTTAGGGGTGTTTTTCTGGATGTGGAGATGGACCCGTTCGGAAGATTGAAGGATCAATGGCAATACAAAAATATCTTAGAGTACACAATGATTCCCTTCATTTGCCTGTAAACTGGATCTTTCAGCATGACAATTGCCCTAAACACACGGCTAATAGCGAGAATGTTTCCTTAGCGAATAGCACATATCCATTTTAGACTGGCCAGCAAATAGTCCGGATTTGAACCCGATAGAATATCTTTGGTAAATTGTTAAAAAGAAAACAAATGTAACACCAGACAAAACATACTATATAAAGCATGGAATTCAATCCCCCTAGAAAAATGTAAGAAATTGATTGAATCAGTGCAAGTCCATGCAGTGCTGTTATTGAAAATAAGGGATACACCACTAAATATAAATTATAACTATTGGTAGGCTGTGGATAGTAGCTATTTCGTAAATAACAATACTAATTACTAGTACTTAAAAAATATTGTTTTTTATAGTTTTTGTTGTTGTTTCTATTTAGTTGACCATTATTGTTCATACCTTAAAACTGATTTAAATGTTTGTCCGTAATGTAATATTGAAATTGCACTTGTGTAGTGGGATTTATATTGTTTTTCTAATCATTACATAGTATAAAACAAAGTCTCCTACCGCGTATGTCTGTCTGTTCGCGATAAACTCAAAAACTACTGAACGGATTTTCAAGCGGTTTTCATCAGTGGATAAAGTGATTCAAGAGGACCGTTTTGGTATATAATATGTCAAGGATATTTTTATAATCAGGACGGATCGTCTGCCGGGCCCGCTAGTAAATGATAAATCGATGAACATATTGTTGTCCTATTCATTGTTTAATTTCAAAATAAAAGCGATTGCAGTAAAGTATCTTACATAATGTCAAGGACCGTTAGTAGTGTTTCTAATTATACTCCGACTCTGTATATATATATTAGTAAAAACTCAATTACCTACTATCTGTGAATTACATATATCTAATTACAAAAGATTCCTATACATTTTTGTTTTATACTATACATATTAATTTGTAAGATAATGATATAGATGTCCATACAGATATGAAAATAGATAATTGTGATTATGTATAAGTAATTATGATTACTTTAAAATATAATGTTTTTAGTATTCCTTTAAATTTCAATAATATAAATAGAATTTAATCATTTACACAACTTTAACATCTCTTAACAACTCTAATCATACAAAGAATATCTTGATAAACAAGCAAAATTTTTTTAGGTATATATAAATAATATCTAGCAATAATACACCCATTTTAGTTATAAAGTACAAGAGGTAGCTATGTGACTACCAATTCCATAAACCATTTTACATTTATGACGTCCAGTGCCACAATCAATGAATTATTAGTCTGGAAATGCTTATTCATATGAAACCAATCAGAGATATGAAATTCCATTGTACTTGATAAAATAATCTCAAGGTTTCGCAGTACGGTTCCGAACTTGCCATCAGCTGGACCAAAACCGGTGTTTTAATATATTGAATAGCTCCATGTTAGTAGTCTACAGTACTGACCTCTATGAGAAATTTGGTGACGTCATACACCTCGTTGTGAATTACTAGTATAGCATCCTTACGGTTGCATCTCGCCTTCAATTCCTCACGAGTAAAAAGTTTCATCTTTTCTTCCATTGTGTTTCTGCTGAGTTGGCTTCGCGAGTAGACAACAATCCACAGCACGGTCCTAACACTGAATGAATTAGAGTACTGTTATTTATAGTCTTTCAACACAACTACACTGCCTCTACGACAGGATTCAGAGTGTATTTTAACCATGAATTTACTGTAAGCGAAGTTCTGAAACTTATCCGACAAGTCAGGCGATAACGTTTCCGCCAATATGACACCTTTGATAGTATTGAGTTGACATAAGAAGAAATAGAGATGCGATAATTTAAATCGATTTATATCTGACCTGCAGATATAAATTTATTTTATAAATATCTATATTTTATTTTATATTTTATAAATATAAGTGAATACTACATAACTACTCTTATTAAGCTTCAGAAACAACAAATAATCTTGTAAGTAAAAAGAGATCAACTTCAATTTGGCACATATTCTCAAATATAAATATACTTCCAAATTATAAGATCAATTTTTGGAAATGAAACTTCTTATATGAAGGTTTTCAAATTCTTACCCACAACCTTTTTGTGTAACAAACAGTGGTGAGAGTAAATACCATGCCGGGTAAAGTGTTGAAAAAACGATTTCTTCTCCAATTACCGAAATTAGGCAACGTCTAACACGATTAGTATTTGGATGGGTGACCGCCTGGAAACAGCACGTGGCATTTGCTTTTTGTTGTCTTTTTTATTTAAAATGTTTCACAGTAATACAAAGCCTTCTAATTCTGTAGTGCGTTTTCCACGTCACACCGTTTTTTTTAAATTAAAAACAAAATCGATTTCAGTACAGTCAATCTGGGTCAGTTTAATAGTGTAACAGGATATTTTAAGAGTCCAGGTTATTAGATAAAGTTGTAATTTTATATCCTTTATTTTTTTGTTTCCTTAAAGATTCATTATATCAACAAATCTATAAATCTCTATAATCAGCAATTTAAAACTCTTTATGAACGCTTTAAAGAGCGTTTATTTATAAACTGTAATATAAAAATACCATAATATATTTAGACATAGTTACGCAAAACTTTTCACATACCTTAGTACCCCATTCGCGAAAATTCAAAGAATTATTTACTTCCGTGCACGTCGTTTTTGAAAACACTTTTATTTACAGCTTGCTTTTGGGCTATGATGCGTTTAGGGGTATTATAAACATAAATAATATATTGTCGAAATATAACTGATGCCCACACAAAAAAAAAACATGCAAAAGATGCAAAAAAAATACCCAATTACCCAAAATAAAGCAATTTAACGGCCGGAGTATCTTACTTTCGCCAAATACACGTTGAATAAGTTATATTTTAAGCTTTAAACTAACAAATAATATCAAATTTTGAACAAAATTACAGATTTTAAACCTGTGGTACAAATGTTTGGCCTAGGCTCTCCAACCACGCACAATAACGGTAAAACGTACTTTATTCATTACGTGTTAAGGTTGAATTCACACTAAATGTTGTTTATGTTGTCTTTTCATTTGTGAGGGGAGTAATTTATTGCTTTGCTTGTTTTACCGTAAGTATTAGATAATATTTTGAACATTAGTGACTTTATTACTAGGTGTCATGGTTGTAATTAGGTTGAACTTAAAACTGTCTTAAAACTTTTTTCTCCCTTTCTTAGTAAACAAATAGCTACACATAAGTATATATTTACGCGGATAGCTTTTAGCTTTGATTTTGTGCGTGACCCTTTATCTACTTATTGCTGATCGAAGGTTAAAACACATTAACTTCAGATATTTAAATTAATTGTAATAATATATCGATTTTAATAAAGAATGACATTATGTCCTTTCAGCATCCCTATTATAACAATTCAAGTAGATTTTTTTTTATGAAATCATTTGAATAGGTACTATATTTAGTGAAAATAAACCTACAACAATGCTATTGTTTGTAGTCCGGTGAAGCTGTAAAGACCTTGCCAGGTCAATAGCATAGTCAGTTCGAGAAAAAAAAATGCTATTGTGAAACTGCAATTTGATTGAATTTTAATTTAATATATCTCAAATAAATACAATTTTTTGTGACTTAGATCTAAGGTCACGTTTCTATTATCTTGGCATACAGTTCTTTATTGTCCTCTGGCCAAGGTTTTCTCCGCAAAAAAAACTATGTATTGTGACAAAAACAATTTTAATAGATTACAACTGTTTCTTTTATAAATAATTCACAATCTGGCTACATAATTACATCCTCACTGGATATCTCATAAAAACTAGCTCTCATACTACTATAACAACAACTAACAACTTATAGCACTAAACTCTGACTGCAGCATCTTGAATTTCCTTGCTTTTGTGAGCACCATCACAAAAAGGTCTGATCTTAGTCTGCTTACAATTACACAACCAGTATTCCTTTGTCTTTTCAACTGTAAATCTTACAGGCCTGAAATTACAGAAGAAAAAAACCAATCAAATATCAATATGCTGGAGTAATTTACTATCATCACCAGTCTGTAAGAGATCCAATGCAGGACTTTGGCCTTTTCCTGAAATTTCATGTATCAGGCAACATCCCAAGTCGAGGTGTGCTGCGCAACCTTGAACCTTGACCTTTATTGTAAAAATAAAATCGACTGAGTGCCTTAAGCACTCACTTTAGTAGTCCAGTGAAGCTGTTAAGACTTTGCTAGGTCAATAGTGTACTCAGTTCGAAAAAAAAAAGCCTCTTCCTGAAGAAGAGTATGGGCATGTACACCACACTAGCCCATAACATATTGGCAATTTCAAACCCTGAGAAGCCACAGTTCTATATATGGTGGTACTACTTATAGTTCTCAGGTTCAGGTTTCCTGACAATATTTTCTTTTACTGTCAGTTGAATGTGATATGTACTTAAATTAGTAAATGTATGTGTAGGGGTGAGGAGCAAGTCCTAGCCCTACATATGTTCTTGGATGCCAGTTTGTGGGAATAAAGTCGCTTGTTTAGGTTGCAATTAGTGTATTTAATCTGTTACAAGGATGTTGTTGTGCAACTTACTGGAGTGTTTGAATGTGACTAACAATTCCAATATTTAGTAAGTATAATTTTAATTCAACTGTGCTGATGCGCACACAATAATCAGGGCAACATGTAATGTACGTAACCGTACAGTACGCAAACTCTGAAAAATTAGTTGGTACAGTCCGAGTCAAATGTTATGGCCGCTCTGAATATATCTTTGAATTCGGCTTTGTGCATAGTACAGTGAAAAAGTGAATACAACACAAATTCAAAATATTGATATAGGAATTTAATATTGACATTTATTAATCTTTGTTTTGATATTATACATTTAGAATATTTGCAAAAGATTAGAGATAAAAATGAACAGATAATAAAAATGGAATCATCACTAAGGTAATAAAACAACTGTCAAAACTAGATATGGACAATAGTATCCGAACAATAGAATAATATATAAAGCTAGAATATTAACAGTTTGCCACATCATGTATTTGTCAGTTATAATTAAATCCAAATAACATTTATTGGTGAGTTTTGGGTGATCGCATACTTTAATTGAATGATCCCCCTTATGCAGTATTTGTTTCTATCTGTGGCATATATCTTGTAGCATATATGTATATATATGTTATTGTAAATAAAATACATTCATAATAAATAAATAATTTGTAATAAACAATGCCCTTCATAAAAACAATATTTGTGAAGACATCATCTTCTAATAAATATAAACTAAAAAAAGTAAAGAGCGAACATAACAATAACATGTAATTAACAACAACAAAACTATTCTGATTGCGACTGTACTGCAACTAGTAATGACAGGAGACATGTGTCAACATGGGTGCATTAGGGGCCAGGTACGTGCGCGGGTGAGCCTGCTCTCCTTTTTGTGACTTCTACGTTCCTCTCATACCTAAATTTGTGTTCTGAGCATCTACTTCAGAGCGGTTAAAAAGTTTGACACGGACTATACATGCGGAGGTGCAACCCTGCGGAAATAGAATTAACACTCCACCGGTAAATTCTCTCGACCATCCTGAGTTCACTTTATATAAAATAAGTTTTAGCAAATAATTAAGAGAACTCGAACAGTGATAATTTAAAAATTAACAATTGTAACCTCTGAGTTATTTTAAGGTAGATATCTTTGTGTGTGCCATCACATAGCGGCTGAGATTTGGATCGACCACACAGGCACCAGTGATAAGTTTTCCCCGCCTCCAAAACCATCTTGAACGGTTTCTTATCATAAATAACACCATTGTCTTTTTGAGTGGATGCAGAATATACTTCTGCTAACGGGTTCTTCGGAATCTCAGGTTTGGGGCCTTTAGTTACATAAGTAGCCTAGAAATAAAGCACTGTTTTATCGCTATAATTTCATTTTAAATCAAGAACAAATAAATTATAAGCCGTTCCTTATTTAACCTACACTTCAATAAGATACATACTGCTCTGTTAGTAAATAAATTTGCCACAACCATGTGAGTTGCCTTCCTATGGTACATGATTAGTTATAATTATATCTCACAAATTGATAAATAGGTGCATATAAATTTTATTACTATTTCAAAATCACAGTATACAACCTTGACTATTTGAGCTTTCAAAAACACTATCACATTCAGTGTTACCATCATTAAAATTTGTGTACATTATCATAAGTATTACCCACGGAATATTCTTCCGTGGATATTACCTATGTAAGGAAATAAAAGTGCAATCACATGCATAGGTGTTGAATGTGTGTTAAAATAACATATATTGTGGTATATAACAGTTCCTGAAATTTTAGCTTAAAAAAAGTTTTTTACTTAAGTAGTTCCATGCCAAAATAAAGACATACTTCTATCATTTATTTATTTATACCTAATTATTTTACATTAAAACAAAGAATTTGAATAAGGTTCAAACTATGATCTGTTTAGCAGGACATGGCGCTGCTACCACACCGAGAAAAAAAATACGTGCGTGTATCAATGTACACACGTAAGAAGTGAAACTTCTTTATAACATCATTTTTCGAAAAATGATCTACTATATTTACAACTTTACACAGAAAAAAAAAACCGAATCTGATCATTGTGAGCGCACCTTTAGAAATAAACATGGCGCGTAACCGAAAAACGTTACATACGTTTTTACATGCTCCAAAATTCGTCCCTACGTCGATAAAGAAGTTTCACATCAATAAAAAAAGATTGCGATGGATTGGAGTTTTTGGCAGGATCTCAGTCTGTCATGTAGTGGATCTTATATTTTATTCATAGTCTTGTGTTTTTTAACACTATATTTTGTAATATTGGTGGTATTTTACGTAATATAGTTCCGTTATTGTGCACAAGTGAAGTGGATGGGAAATAATACCACGAAGCATGAATTCTGATATGCCACAAAAACTCCAAGAGAAGTTCTAACAAAGGAGCCACCATCTTGTTAAAATATTAAAATGATCACAAAACACTTTTAATTTTATTAACTACTTGATAATGGCAGTAATAATTTAGAAAATAGGTTGCCAAAAATAAAAGAAAGAAGACAGATAAGTGATAAAATTCTGTCTTCAAGAGTTTTGGCTTGTAAAGCGCTTTAAAGGCTAATTTACTAATAGCAAATTTATTTGAATGAATATGTTTTGTAAATATACACAATAATGCTGATGCCGAACATGTGAGCAAATATGCGAATACGTACAAAGTTGGCATATTTACAAATAATAAAAGCAATGTTTTGGGGCGTGTTCAATATAAGATGTATGTAATAAATTAAACACTGATTTTGCAATCGAGACTTTTAATTATGGACTTGTATATTGAGGAAAAATATATATCTGTCTGTCACATCGAATATGTCGTTCATATTCAAAAAGGCCAGAGACAATATAAATGGCCAGCACGCTACAAATGCATATTAACCCAAACGTTTTTGTATATCTCTGCATTAAAGCAAAAAAGAAAGGAACAATGAGCCGCGTTGTGTATACGGCAAGTGATGATGAATCATTTGATTTTTTGAAAAAAAAAATTTGTGCATTTGTAGTGAACGATATCTTTGCATGCGTATTTTGCGTAAAATAGTAAATTGATGGGCACGTGTTGGGGCTCGTCATTTAGTCTTAAAACATCCTTTTCAAGGCGGCGTTAATCGTTTCAAATATTAAACCTCCTTTTCAGAACATATTTTTTATTTCTGACTGTAGAATACCTCTATTCTTTGTTCCATGGTAGAAAATTATAGTAAGCAAATAGATACGAGAATCAACATATGTAAGTGTATCCCTACAGTTATATTTATCACTAGCTGTCCCCCGCGGCTCCGCACGCGTTTTTTTAAATAACTATGGTGCCATAGTTACAAATATTTTTGATAAAACATTTCTGTAATGTACACACCTACTTACAATCTTACATTACGCCATCTACTGTAACATGTAACGTGTACATTAGATATGTGAATACGAATAGTATATCGAATGGGATGGGATTTATCATCAGCAACATACCTGGAACTTTAACCTACTATGTACCACCCTCAGTGCTCATTAACACTATATAAGAAAGTAATGAAACTTTTAAACTATACATTATCAAACAATATGTGTTAAATTGTTTATTATATAAACATAACATGCTCATATTGTCGATATAATTGTATTATTCTTATACGTTGCTATAATCACTGAGTTATGTAAATGCAAACGCGGTAAATAAAACAAAATGGCCGCCAAATTGACCAAAATGATAATATCATTCAAATTACATACATTTATTCTTGGAGTCCAGTACAGCGCACTTCATCACTTCATAGTGTAAAACAAAGTCCTCTGGTCTGTCTGTTCGCGATAAAGTCAAAAACTACAGATCGGATTTTCATGCCGTTTTCACCAGTAGATAGAATTATTCATGGGGAAGGTTTAAGTATAATTTTTCAAGGTTTTCTTTTTATTATCGGGGCGGGACAACGTCTTCCGAGCTCGCTAGTTATCAGCCCGTAAAAGTCCCGTTAAAATAGGTCCAGCCGTTTTGGAGATTACCCAGAACAAACAAACAAACAGACAAAATATAATAATATGAAAATATAGACAAAATATAAAAAAAAATTTTTTGGTCATTTGTAGCCATATCCATTCATCAAAAAGTTGTTATTTTAATTGTACATACACAAACTTTATTTTTATAATACGTAATAGAGAACAAATAAAAAATTGGAAATAAAAGTAGTATAAACTTTTTGCATAGGAAAACAAAATAAACTTTGATAATGTTTGCGATAGAAACTTACCACGTTACCATGGCAACGTATATAGCACTAACGCTAACTAAATCTCTCAAAAGGCAAAAAGTGTCCGATTTTGAAACATTTTTCATTGGTGCTCTGTTTCTATTAGTCTTAGCGTGATGATATATAGCCTAAAGCCTTCCTCAATAAATGAGCTATCTAAAACAGAAGGGTTTTCTTAAATCGGACTGGTAGTTCCTGAAATCATAGCGTTCAACCAAACAAACAAATAAAATCTTCAGCTTTATAATATTAGTATAGATAGATAAGAGTAGTCTTTTATTGATGTGAAACTTCTCGAAACGCAGTATAATAAAAAAATCCATACTGGACAAAAATAATTGAGCCGTTATGGGCCGCCTGGCAAATGTGAAACACATGTGTAACGTAGTAAACAACACTGTATACACTATAGGTATGCGAGCTCAGTGCGGCAAGACAGATTGCGCACAGTCGCTCGTGCATGGCATTGCGTCGCCACGTCTCGCCACGCCAACAATCAGGTTTACCCTCGCCTATAGATGTTTCACATCAAAAAAAGCAAAACACTTCATTCTAACGGTGCGGCGTTCGCTACCGCAGCAGTTGAAAGATGGGGAGAATCGGTTTTACTCTCTGTCAGAAACAGAGTATAATAAAACGTTATAGTCTATATGTATGTTATTATAGCTATAGTCTTTTGTATGAAAAATCTAAAAAAAGAATTTTGAGCTAGAGATGGGTAACTCAGTGAAAATCCTTGCGCTAACTCAGTAACTCAGGCGCAGTTAACTGCGCCGGCTCATTGCGCTAACTCAAAATTGCGCCATGGCGAAACAACAACAAAATGAAAACATGCCGAGTGAGCAACGTAATGCGCGCCATCTGTAAGCCGCGCTCACAGGTACTCAGCACAAACAGCGAGAGAAAGAATGAATAATATCGGGCATGAATAGACTTGACTGTGCTAATTCAGGTAGTGTTATGTATGTTTATGGTAAAAATTATGTATTTCAATGAATTTTTGTCTTTGTTACTTTAATACACTTTAGAAAACAATATAACAATACTTTTGTACACTAAAACATAATAACAAATTAAAATAAATTAACCATGTTTTCCTTTCAACTAGTCCCGACAGAATCGATTATAGTTCATTCGTTTTGATTTTCGAACGTAAACGTATTCCGTCATTTGTTTTATATACAGCTGTCAACTCGGCCATCTGTCAAAATAAAACTTTATGGCCAGAACACTGCTTGGATTCCAGGCCATTGCGGTATCTCTGGGAATGAGTCAGCGGATTCTTGCGCAAAGAATACTGGCCAATATGATTCCTTCGACTATTATAGACTATATACAGAAGATCTACGTTCTTTAGATAAACTAGATTATTAGAAGCAGGGCAAAAGGATTGAAATTTTTCCAGAAAATATAAGGGAAAACCTTTCTTTCCAAAATGAATTTCCCCAAAAACCATGATTTTTTAAATTCCAATATCTAAGTAAGGCCGTTACTTCCATCATCTGTCGTCTTCGTCTAGGTCATACTTGTACACCAGTGCATCTGTCTAAATTAAGTATTAGGGACCATTCTTTCTGTGAATGCGGCCTAGACGACGGTTCCTCAGATCATATATTCTTTAATTGTTCGAGAAACAGATTCTCCCTTTTCGATATCCCTCCTTATATTCCCCGTCCTATTATCCTATGTGTGTCTTAGCATTAGTGAATAATAACCTTTTAATTTTACAGGTCTTGTCATTATTTATTAAAATTAACAAGATCAAACTTTAATCAGATTATCTATTTCTTAATCAATATGTATCTAAGTTTGCTTATATGTAAATTTGTAGGAAACAATACAATAACTCGGTCTGAACACAAATTAATTATCTTCGTTTTCGAATTTCATTTTTTAATCGGTCTCCTTCGTTTATGACACTATCTGCCACACTCTGTATCTACATTACATTGGCGGAATTGTGTAGTGCTTACACACCGCGCCATAAATTAAAGAAGAAGAAAAATAAGTAAGGTGCAATCTAGAAATTAAAGATTACCTAGGTATAATTCCATTTACATTTCACAGAGTTGCTGTTTATAAAAATGATATTCGAATATCCCGGTCCTGCGCTGTGCGCCAACTCATTTTGAAGAAGTGAGTTAACACATCCAGCGCAGAGAACTGAGTTGGCGCAATTGCGCGGCGCAGCGCAGTGTTACACATCTCTATTTTGAGCAGTTTCTAATTTTTGTTGGTTAAAATGTAGACAGAGATATATATATATATATATATATAATAAATTGGAACATGAAAATTTAAACATAATGTCCAGAATTAGGGGAATTGAAGTGAAAGTGCAAAAGGAAGTGCTGCAAACTCGAAAATATGGACTAAATGAAATCCTCAATAAGAAAAATGAAGATCAGCCTTCTAACTATAAAGATGACGTTGAAAGTAGGTGCTAATCAGAGTACATTGTCCATAAAAGTGCTGTTTTTTATTTCATAATAGTTTGGTCTTATTTCTACAAAGTTATATTATACTTTTGAGGTTAGAAGGTGGTGTATCAAAACTAAATGATCTTGTAGAGTAATTACAGGGCGTTTGAAGGTTAAAAGAAATATTATAAAATCGTACCTAAAGTAGGAATATAACTTAATTTTGATTCATATATAGGAATCATGCTTAACATAATGAAGTACAGTATTAGCACTTTATTCGCGGGGAATATGTTCCGTAAATATGCCGCGAATACAGAAACCCTGAATATGGAATGGTAATTTATATAGGATTATAGGGGATATTCCTAGCTGACAAAATAAAATAAACAAATCAATTTAATTGAAGTTTTTGTCCATATTGAATAATATTATCTTCAAGCTTAGGCAAAGGTTTAAAGAATTTTGTATTTTTTTCTTGCTTGGCAGGTTTTAACAGCTCCTTCGATTCTGACTGATATTCAGCAGTGGCATTAGCAATTTGCCTCTTAAAAAATAACCTTAAAACTTTGATCATCAATATCTTAGTAAATATGACTTTCTGCGGGGAGGGGAAATCATCCTTTTCCCTCGCTGCTCCCATCCCCTTGAATCTTTATATCAAGATACGAATTTCAAATGCAGCCTTTTAAAACACTTTTAGATTCCAAGACTTTATTTAGAAACAAAGTATTCAATAAGATTTAGGTGGAAAATGGGTTGATATTGAATTTAAGATAGAATTACCTTTTTTTTCTCGACTGCTTGGTTTTTTATTTTGGTTTGGTTGGGTTAAATCAGACTTGCGGGAAAAATAATGTACGGTGCATTTGGTGCATTTAATATATGAGTACCAGTTTGAGTTTTTTTGTAGTTTTATTATTTTATAAATACTTTTTGTTTCAGAACAACAAATACATGAGTTGCTGTATAAATTACCAAAGCTAGACAAAATATTTGAAGTCCATCGCAAGATTGGTGAAGGTACTTTTAGTTCAGTGTACCTGGGCTCTTTAAGACAGCACTCAACACTTCCTGATACTGAAAAGAGGTGGTTTGCCATAAAGCATCTTGTGCCGACAGCACATCCTGCTAGAATTGAACATGAACTGAGATGTTTGCAAGATATGGGGTATGATGTCATTTGTTTTCTAACACAATCCCCTCAATCACATTGTAATCTATTATTATTATTTATAATTTTTTTGTTACTTTACCTTTTCAAGGGTCATTTAATAAAGTTTAGTTGTATGTTATAGATGATTTTTATTGAAACTCTTTGGTACTGAATGTTTATGTCATAAAAATAATCTACTGTACTATCAAGTATTAGTTGATTAGGTAGATCAAGACACATTGGTAATATCTTTATGAATTGTCACTCCTTACCAATAATACATAATGTAAAGAATAACTGCTCTTTTAAATAGAGGAAAATTATTTAAAAATATATTATTGAAGAGGTTTTACTGGTTTTAATATATAATACTCAATCTACAGTCCTAATAATAGTAATATTTTCCAGTTGAGTAAATAAATAATGACAGAATATTGGATTTCACGAGTTCATGTATAGATAATAGAAAATATTTGTTTGTTTCAGTGGTAAAGACAATGTGATTGGAGTGGAACTGTGCCTTCGTCATTTGGACACCATAGTCTTTGTGATGCCTTATATACCACATAGAAAATTTTCAGTGAGTTGTACATATGATAATAGTTATTTGTTTTTTTTAAACTTTAAGATCTAATACATTCTACTATTTTTTGCTAGCTTACTTTACTACTACAACTAGCTAGCAATTAAAGTCGAGGCGGGCCAGTGGTTTGACCGGTGGAATAGCATTCTGATATCTTTTTTTGTTATCATAGGAGGCAAACGAACAGGCGGGTCACCTGATGTTAAGTGATCACCACTGTCCACAGACACTTGCAACATCAGGAGAGTCGCAAGTGCTTTGCCAGCCTGTGTTTGGGGAGAGGGGTCAAAGGGGATTGGGAGGGAAGGGAAAAGGGAAGTGAGCCTCCGGCACTCTCGCTCACCGAACGAAACACAACAATGCAAGCACTGTTCCTTCACATTTTCTATGAGAGGGTGGTAGTACCCCGGGTGAGTCAACCCATCCATGCTGAAACCAGTAGTAGCTTCAGCATGGCTCTACCACCTACAAAGAACTGCAAGGTTCAAACCCTGGCATGTATCAACAAATTGTTCTCTAAGAACTATGTTGTTTTTTATGTAATATTGCTTACACATATTTCTGAGTACAATTGTTTGTTGCCCTGAATAAATAAAAATAAAATAAAAAAACACTAGTGGCTGGTGGTAACAGAAAACATCATCAGGAATCCTGAACCTAAGAATTGTTCTTGTAGTGCTGTATGTGGCAAAACCTAGAACTGTGGATTTCTCAGAGTTTGAAATTGCCAATATCACATGCTTAGTATTAAAGTGACCTAATTAAAATAGATGTTTATTGATAAATCGCTAAAAATTATTTGCAATTAGGCCTTTGGCTGTTTTATTGGACATAAGAGTCACGAGATATTAGTTGTATATTTAAGTTTTGTTTTACAGATAGAAAATGAGCCACAAATTTGAAGAAACTTATATTTAAATTGAATATTATTTATTTTTATTATATAGGCTGTTAAAAATATTTTTACAGTTGTAGGTATTTTTCATACTGATTAGTATGTAGTGGGTTAAAAAACAAAAAGGCCTAATTGATTTTATGTTATTTTAGTTTTAAATTCAAATACTGCTTAGCTGTATATTTAAGCTTTAAGTCACATTAGTATTAAAAAATCATAGACATTTTTTAGTTGGGATCAGCTTTAAATAATAACTTTGTAATAAAACTACAAAAAAATCAACAATGTTGTGCTAACATAACTAGAACTATCAAAAAATGTTATTTTACTTTTAAAACTAATAATAATACAAAGTAGTTGTAAGAATTTTTTTTTTAATTCATTTAGAAAGGGTTCAATCCTATAGTGTTGTCATTGACAAAGTTTGGAAAGCTCTTAGATTAGTACCTTAGTACCTTACTCTTAGATTAGATAGTAATTATGGCATTATTATTTTTAAAATATCTAAAGTTTTTATAAACTGACTAAAGTATAAGTAATAAGTAGAAAATAACAAAATTAAAAAAAGCTAATAACTAATTTAAATTATGTAGCATCTTAGTTACAAAATTCAAAGAGATCTTAACTTCTTAGCAGTTGATTAATTAGTCTTATGGTAATCTCAGCAGTTAGTCTAGGTAGGTTTAAAGCAGTTCACAAGAGTAACTATAAAAGTTTTATTTTAAAATAATTTGGAAAACTCCATCTTCTATTGTATTGCTGGTACAAACATTGGTATCTAATGATGCTCACACTTAAGTTATAATCATCATAAGTCAGTATGTATCTAGGTAACATATTAACAGATTCAGTGGCTCTAAATCGTCACTGGAGATTCTGGCAAACACGATACCACCGCAACGTCTGGCCCTGGAAGCGCAGCAGACTCTGGGGGAAATACGTGCAGAGTGGGGCTCAGTCCATTTACACTGGGTGCAGGCTCATATAGGGACCTTAGGCAATGAGCGAGCAGACCACCTTGCCTAACGAGCCGCGCACAAGAGGGGCGCTCCAGACTACGGCCGGTATCCGGTGTCGTACGCCAAACGAATTATATGGGAACAAACTGTAGAGTAGTGGCAGAAGCGCTATGAAGTCTCAGCCATCAGGTGACGCGTGTCTCCTTCCCAAATGTGGGCAATGCCCACCGGGTAGTAGAGAAGACACGGCTGTCACCGACCCATGTGCAAGTCCTTACAGGACATGGAGGCTTTGCGGCGTACCTCCACCGTTTCAAGATCAAAGACAGTACCCCATGTGCGTGCGACCCGGATACCGAGGAGATGGTGATCCACCTTCTCCTTCATTGCTCTCGTTTTGACTAGGCATCTAGACACCTAGGCATTAAACTCACGGATGGGGTATTACACAACATATTGGCGGCTGAAAATATCAGGGCGCAGCTCCTGGTCTTTATGGAACATGTGGCGCGAGTAGCAAAAAAAAAAAGAAATAAAAGGAAAACGGAATTGATAAAATTTGCAGGAATAAAAAAAAAGTTGAAAGAAATGGACATACTGTAAATAAAGTCTCGAATAATGTCCAAGAATAAAATGGGGATTGGTATCATAAAAACAGGAATAAAAGTTATGTATTTGTCCAATTCTTAGCAATTTATTCGCGTCAATCTTGTTTTTTATTCTCGCTCAGTTCTTGTTTACCTGAATAAGCCTTGCTTGGCGTTATCTTCTGTAAAAGCAAAATTTTAGTTTACCTGTTACAGACACATATTTCGTAACATTTTGTTTTTACTAAAACTTATTTTAATGAAAAAAGAAAGTGGGTTAGTCTTTGTCACTTTAAGCATTTCATTCTTAGTTTTGTAAATTATAAATCACCACATAATATAGGTAAAATAAAGTCCTATGCTACGTTTGTCTGTCTCACTGTTCGCGATAAACTCAAAATCGACTGAACGAATTTTCGTCAGTAGAGTAAGTGATTTATGACGAAGGTTTACGTATATAAATTATCAAGTTTTTTTAATGATCAGGGTAGAAGAATCGAGCTCATTATGTATTCACGATTACATATCATGTACAAGCTCATTGAATAACATATCGCCAGAAAAAAATAAAATGTTAGCAGGCGAGTTAATGAATTTCAGGTAACCATGGACAGAACCTTAAGGACAATTCAATTACTTTTATATACTTGGGTATCATAACTTTGAGCAGGAATACATTTTTTATTGATCGCGAAGTAGACATTCTAAATTTAAAATGATAATTATAATTATACTAGCGGGCTCGGCAGACGCTGTCCCGCCCTGACTATATAAAACACCTTGACAAATTATATACTAAAACCTTCCTCATGAATCACTGTATCCACTGGTGAAAACCGCATGAAAATCCGTTCAGTAGTTTTTGAGTTTATCGGGAACAGACAGACAGACAGACGCGGTGGGGGACTTTGTTTTATACTATGTAATGATGTCAATAACTGAAACTTGTCTTCTATACAAATTTATTTTTGAAGTGACTCAATACTGAACAAAAGCCACACCGCAAATTGTTAGAAAACAAAATTTTTTTTTTTCGTATAGCACAAAACTTATACTGTATGTGACTTTAAACAAACTACTGTTATTTGTAATAAACAGACTTGTCATTGAATCCTACAGAGCGTATCAATAAACTTACTAAATTATTTATTATTAAATAGACCTAATCATTAATGTGTTTAAAAATCATCTGAATTTTTTGTTTTAAACAGACTTGAAACTTAATTTATCATGAAATATCATAAATAAATAATATTGAATAGTCTCATTGGTACACGGTCTAAATAAAACAAACACAATCAGTTAAACTTACATCCAATTGCACTTCTAAACAAACCTAAAAAGTAGTTGGCCACTTTTATAACAAATGACCAAATCTTTCCTTTGAACCGGTTGGTCGAATAATGAAAGAGTCAGTGTTATGTCAAATGACGTCTTCAAAACTCATGAGTGTGGGAGAGACCGAAACTTGTAAAAACCATAAAGCACTAAACACTAACTTTTTAAGACTTGCTTAGCGTTATTTCATAGGTGGCATTGTAGTAGGGATTGTACACTGAGACTGTATCTAACTCATTTCAGACCTATATTGTATTCGGTCACTTTAATACTAAGCGTGAGATATGTCAGGGGCCGGCATGGTCAGGGTACCATCACTGTGGCTGCGCGGAAGACACTGCGCAGGACACCTTAGTCGAGTGTCCCGCCTGGAAACAGCCACGCCGCGATCTCGTCGCGGCCGCTGGCCCGGATCTCTAGCTCTCGGCCGTCATCCGTAAGATGGTCGAGAGCGACAGCGGGTGGAGCTCCGTCGCCTCATATTGCGAGGCGGTTATGCTCGCAAAGGAGGCGGCGGAGAGGGAGAGGGAGCAGACCAGCCAGCTCCCCTCCCGCGGTCGACGATCACGGCGGCGCAGAGGCAACGATGACCTGAGGCCGCCGTAAAAAGGGCGGCGGACGCGGACACGTCCATCGCTCTGGCAGAATTTCTGCACAGGCTCGTGTGGTGGAGGCGCATTGTGCCGAAGCGCCTCCCTAGATCGTCGGGTAGGGCAACTCTCGCCCTCCCTGAGGGGTGTACGATTCTGACCTCTCGACCGCGACGAGGCCCCTAATAAGGGGCCGACACCTGCCGGGGAGTAGACGCAGTGCCAGTTCGACAGCTCCTGCTCCTGGGCCTATAGGTGATTGAAGGCATCATGGGGTTTTAGTCCGTGCAAGTTGGACATACCCCACCCTCAGCTGCCCGGCTAGGGTAGGAATCCGTAGGGATTTACTCAGGTAAAAAAAGGGGCTGGCATGGTGAATATGTCCATACCTTCCTTTCAGAATAGGCCTATGGCCATACAGTGGGGCTCTTAGAGGTTAATGATGATTATGATATCACACTAGCACATATTTGGCATAGTTTCATGGAACATTGTAATTTTCAAAGCAAATTATTTAGGAAATTTCTTCTATGATGTAAATGTTTACAAGGAGTATGTGGGTGACATGGATGCTGCGGAGCTCCGTGACTACATGCGTGCCTTGCTTGTTGCACTCCGGCACGTACATTCTTTTGGGGTCATACACAGGGATGTTAAACCAAGCAACTTTCTATACGACAGGGAAAATCGCAGGTATTTTATTTTATGTGATATTATTTGGTTAAGATTGTTAAAATTCTGATTAAAATGATTTGGTATTTATTGTACTAGATTTTAGGACCTCCCAGTAATTCAAATCAGTGTCTTTCCATGAATAGGGAATATTAATCTTCCTTGTATGTTTAATATTTCATTTAGACACACTGGCTCACAAAAGTATTCAAATGATGGTACATTTTCACTTCAAATACGCACGTTATCTATACTATAATAAAACTGTAACAAAGCCAAATCTGTACATTAAATATTTTTTTTCAATTTTGACCGGGGTAGACTTTGTTATCGATATAGAAGCCAAAAATAATCCTTTTGCAAGTTTTTGTCTGTCTGTCTGTCTTTCTGTCACTGTGAACACGCATCACGCTGAAACTACTGAACTGATTTTAACGAAACTTGATACAAAACGCAAGGGGTTCTCCAGGATAACGAAAGACAAAAAATTGTAGTTAATGTAACTAGACTTTTTTGCGACACCTTAGTACAAGAGCCAGCAACGTTGGAAGAACGAGAATTTTAGAAAAGCTGGTTCTTTAATATGAAGATATATTATATCCTTCCAAACAGGATTCAGGATACCTGCTATCCGGTTAACGTTGTGTTTTTTAATGCGTATCACACCTTTACAGGTCAAAATTTTGATTTATAAATAATTTTAGGAAAAAAAAATTTCGGTAACTGTTTAACGCTAAAAAAACATGAATTTATCACTGCCAAACAATTTTGTTGTTGACAATAATGTGCCCGATGATATTCTTTATAAATAAAATAATTCATTTCAAACCATTTTATTTTTTCCATTGCAAAGAACATATTTCATTTTATTAACCATTATGATATATGATAAACGTAGACTTATGACTTGGGACTGATGCCATCTTGAATACATGCGTCTATAACATGCGCTTCCACAATTATCGCTATCTTTATTATACAACCAGTGTTACGCTAAGCTATCGCTATAGCTAAGTTATTCTGTACATATTATTTTTTATTTACCCTCTTTTATGTCTAAATAAAATAATATTAAAATTACAGCAATCTTAACATACTTTTTATATTCACAAAAAATAGCTTCGAGCACATTATTGTTAATAACAAAAATGTCTGCCAATAATAGCGTTAATTTTAGTAGCGTTTCAAAGTTAGTGAAAAACAAAACATTCTAAAATTAAACCGTTGCTAGCTCTTAGACGAATAGTTACAGGCAAGTGACAGTTGACGCGGCGACGCGACGCGATGTGTCATATCTTTTTTTATATTTTTTTTTAATACAATGGAGTATGAAAAAGTTTTAATACAAGTTGAAGATTGTTATGATAAAGTAAGTGGTAGAGCTTTTATTTTTACGTATTGTGGATGTGTAGAGTCTATGTACCATAGGTTAGGTGTCGTAATAGAGAAAGACAGAGAGAGAGACTGTATATAATATATACACAAATAAAATTTTCATTTCAATAGCAAACGTACTCAATGATTACCTATTGATTTATTAACTTTTATTAACTTGATTATCCCAGATCATTCAGTGTTTAATTTATCATTATTCTTTATATATAAAAATCAATATTTATATATTTGTCCTCTATGCATGCCGAAACTACTGATCAGATTGTGATAATAATTTAGGAGGGTATTCTGGGGACACCCGAGAAGGTTCTTGTATCAAAAAATCTATATATAAACGTTTTTTTTTAAATATATTAATGAAATTGTTTGCCTTAAAGAAAGAAAGGGCTTTTTCTTCTTATTAAAACCTTTTACAATACATATGATATTGCTTTGACATGTTTGACATATTTCAATGAAACATCTGTTATCACAATTAATCAATGCCATTTGTATCAATGTAATGTTTTAGGAACTTATGTAGTTCTGGCATGGATACGAGGACATAGTGTGATCCAGGGTAATGAAGCTGTTGATCTTATCGCTAAAGAAGCTATCCAGACTGGATATTTCGATCATTATAAGTCCTATGTTCAGGATTTATCCTCCCCAAACAAGACTGATTTGTTACTGTCATGGAACTCAAACTGGAATGTATTCTATCAAATTAAAGGCAAATCTTATACTTCCATTTAGGATAACATTCCTGATAAGCCATGGGTTTATAAATTTCGTGACTGTTGTAAGTTTGCTGCATCTACTATCTGTAAACTGAGTGCTCTCCAGTGCATCTTGAAAAGTTCAGAATCAGCAACAAATCAATATGTGTATAAAGAGGGGTCGGATGAAGGCACTCTAGAACACATTTTTTCGATTACCCCAATTTAGTATTTCATTGTATGATATTTTACCTAACAATATACTACGTCCGTCTGATTTTAACAAAGGCACAAAGGTATGTATTTTCTCCTTTTGTCAATACTCTAATTTTATGTGTTTTAACAAAATTAAACTTCAACATAACACGATAACTAACAGTAATTATTATGTAAATATATATTTATTTAAGGCCTGATGTCTGTAGTGTTGTGTTTGTTTTTGTGTATCTCAGTGGTGTAATCTGAAAGAACTAAATTATGTAATAAAAATTTAATATTATCCATAAAGTGACTCTCCCATGACTAATTTGACAATTGTAGAATTCATATCCATGAAACTCCAATACTAAAAAGTTGAAATTTGTGAGTTTGGATGTTCGGGGTTATCTCTGATATTACTGATCCGATTTTGAAAATTATTTCACTGTTAGAAAGGTATATTAGATTACTTTTTATTTAGGGTAATATATATTATATAGTAAATGGGGCGTGGAGGTGAGGGTCAAAGGAGCAACCCAGTGGATACCGGGAAGACATTTCTTGCCAATATATATATAGTATAGTTTCAAATCACAATTGGACTCGATAAGTTTCGCTACAATCGGGTTTTAGGTTTTTTAAGATTTTTGGTGCAGACGAAGGTGCACGGGTCAGCTACTATTTAATATTTTGGGACCACATTAAGAACTATGTTAAAAGTATTTATAAAGAAGATTTAGATAAAATTTTATCGAAATCTGACAACATGAATTCGGGATATAGACTTTTTATTACAGTAAAACGTATTCGAACTCTTCAGTCGATTGTAGTGCAAGAACAGCAGAAGGTCATAAGAATATAAACATTGCACCTCAGTATGTGTGCAAACTCCCTGTACTGTAGACCAGTATATATTTTCATCTTCCAACACCTTTTACTTTAGTTTAGTTTAGTATTGAAAGATATCTGAAACGAGTCAAAAAGAGAGAAGACTCATAGTAAAATGGCATAGAAAAGATAAGTTATATCGGGAAATTTCGGAACTTGTAAATAGAAGTAAATCAACTATCATTTGTATTGTAAATACATCATTTAAGAAGAATAATACCTAGTCTTGCCATAAATACTGAAACAAACAAAAAAAAAAAATTTCTATTGCAATTATTATTACTTTTACAGTGTTAATACACTTAATACATAAATATAAAACAATTTATAATATAAAACCCTTATTCGAAGTGGTCTCCATTGGCTGCAATACAGTCCTTTAAATGTTGAGGCCAGTTAACAATAGAAGTACGCACTATTTCCATGGGAAAATTCTTCACTGCCAATAGTAGGGATTGTTTTAGGGACTCCAAATTATCATGGCGTTTAGAGCATGCCGTACTCTCTCAAATTGACCATCAATCATAATCCAGCGGATTAAGATCGGGACTAGATGACGGCCAGTCTTCAGTTCTGATGAAGTCCGAAACGTTCGTTTCCAACCAAGTCTGCGTAGACCGAGCTTTATGACCCGGCGCCGAGTCTTGCTGGAAGGACCAGTCTTAATTATTGAACATGGTGTTGTTAGGGAGCTTCACTACCTTCTCAAGATTGGTATCTTGATACACTTGTGCCGATGTTTTAATACCTTTCTCACGAAAGTATGGCTCAGTCACTTCTTCATAGCTAGCTAGCTAATATCCCACCAAACCATCACTGAAGTCGAATAGTGCCCACTTTGCACTCTGTTAACTAATTGGGAAGCTTACTTAGAGCCTTGAGCATAAATACGGTCATTTTGTTCGTTAAAATGTTGCTCAATTGTAAGAAAATTCTCATGCGTAAACAAAAATTTTCTGTGACCTCCCTTTGCGTACCGCTTCAATAGTTGTTTCGGTTTTACCACCCTATTCTTTTTTAAATTATCAGTTAAGAAATGACCAGTACGTTTCTTATAGGCTGCAAGTCCTAAGTCATCTTTTAAAATACGCGACATGGTTGTAGGTGCTATCTTCATCTCCCGAGATAAAATCTTTTGCTTTCGGACAGGATTTCTACGAATTCTTTCCCTTACTGCTTTGACCACCTTTTTCGTACGAACACTACGTGGACGGCCAGATCTTTTTCTGTCACAAACAGAGGAGATCTCATTGTACTTATTAATAGCCCGGTACACAAACCTTTTACTAATACCAAGCGTATGGAGAGTTCTAAATATTGCATTTGGCTCCATACCTACTTTGTTTAATGCAATCACAGCGATTCGGTTCTCTTTATCACCCCACTCTATTTTAATATCGCAAAATATTGTACAATGTATTGGCGCCAAAATGAGAAAACTCAATGAATAATCATATAAAAATGACACATTCCAAATTCAAATGTAATATTTTGTTTATTTTTAATTGTAACAGTATTTATGGCCAGACTAAATATAGTGGATATTCCTCACTCTAATCGGCCAAAAAAGTCAACGACGGGGGTAGAAGAAACCATAGCACGTGAAATTCAGATCGGTCATTTACTTCTGGCCTAAAATTAATCTCTGTGGTTGCTACACAGTATCATTAAGAAGTTCTACCATAACTATCAAATCAAACAATCCATTTTTCATCGCAAGTAACAATGCGGTTCAAAATTCCTTCATTTGTGTGTCTGTTGAGCAGTGCGAGGCACGTCTCGACGCGTACTTCGCGCTGGCGATCATTGAGTTCGTGGGGCACCCATTTGTCAAGATTTTTTACCTTGCCAATTTGACGCAAATGGACCAATATTGTTTTGACGCTAACGTCGAAAGCTGCTACTAATTCAGCCGTAGATTGTGTATCATCAGCTTCCACAATCGCCTTTAATTCGTCATTGTCGACCAAAGTCTTCGGATGACCGCGAAGTTCATTTTTCAGGTCGAAATTCCCAGAACGGAAGCGAGCAAACCAATAACAGGTGGTGCGTTGGTTTGTAGTGTTAGCTCCGTAAACGTCGTTGATGTTGCGTGCCGCTTGTGCCGCGTTGCTGCCACGACGGTACTCATATTCCATAATTACTCGAATTTTTAACGCATCCATGATGACAAAAAAGACTTAAATGCGATGAAAATGTAACACTAATCAATAAACAAATTACTACTTTTGGAAAAAGAATTCCATGTTTTAAAAATAAAATTAATTTGAAATTAGAATTCTTAGCCAAACAAAAATTATTTTGATTTGAAATGGCCAGTACTGCAGAACGGCAATTTCATAGGTAAAGACCTATTATATTTGGAACTGACAGACGTCAAATTATGTGGAGGAAATAAAACACAGAACTGGATTTAAAAAATATACAGCAGGCTCGATAATAATATGGGGTCTCATGGCTAGTAATGTGGTTGCATGGCTGCTAATGGGGCTGGGAATCTTGTCTTCATATATGGAATTAAGGACAAAATGCAATATCTCAAAATTTTCCAAGAAAATTTCAAAGCTATACTCTAAGCTATATTCTAACGCTTTATTGATCTGTGGAAATGATCAAAGTGCCGTCCACTGCGGTTTGTTTTGGCGGGATTCGGGATCGTGTACGTGCGATCGTGCGGCCGGGCCGCGCCCGAGGGTTCGATGACCCGAGCATCAGCTGTTTTTTTTTATTTTGTTACATAGGATCGATTTTTTTCCGTTCCATCATCAAAGGTATCATTAGTACTATCGTGTCTCTTCGTTTTCGGAAGCGGTCTCCTAACACCCAGTATATACATACAATGGTGGTCATATAATTAGAAACACTTCTTATGAATAAAGAAAGTATAACTTCAACGTACAAATATTCGTAAAAAATATACACAATAGATAATTAATAATCATGCAATAATATAGCCACTCAAATAAAAAAAACTCATTAAATGCATAAAATATAAAACATATCTTACTTTTAATTACAAAATGAGTCTTAGACATGTAGGAGTTTATTTTCTGTTACTGGCCGCTTGACGCTTAATTAGAAACCTTTTAAAAAAAAATCCATAGCTCGTTCTTTTTTTTAAATTGGAGAATAACATTTTTTTCTCAAATTTTTCTATTATTTTGAAGGCAATTTAAAATTTAATCTGAATTTTATTTTGTTGGAAATGGGCAAAAATAAAAGTTGTGACGCGTCAACTGGGCAAATAATTGTTAATTTACATATAGATCATAAGTGGGCGTACAGAAGAATAGCTGAGCATTTAAATTGTCCTGTTAAGAAAGTTTTTAATGCAATTGATCATTATAAAATACATGGAACTGTTGAAAATGTTCTTAGAAAGGCTCGGCCAAGAAAAACCTCTGCCAGAGAAGATACGCTAATCGTTCGTGTTGATAAAAAAGATCCAATTAAAGGCTCCAACCAGATTAAAAATGAAGTTTTTACGCCTGATGACCCGAGGAACATCTCATCAAGACTGATGCGCTGAAGATTAGTGAAAGTTAAATTGTTTGGGAGAATCTCTCGACAGGTACCGCTTCTTACCAAGCAACACCGAGAGAAGCGATTATTATTCACTAAAAATATGTTAATTGGACAGTATGAGAATGGAAAATAGTGTTATTTTCAGATGAAACAAAAATAAATATGGTAAATTCCGATGGAAAACGCTATATTAGATGTCCTGTAAACAATGCTTTTAATTATAAATACACAAGGAGTATAGTCAAGCACGGTGGCGGTAACATTAAAGTTTGGAGGTGTTTTTCCGGATGTGGAGTTGGACCCGTTCGGAAGATTGAAGGTACAATGGATCAATGATAATACCAAAGTATCTTAGTGCACAGAATGATTCCCTACTCGGGATGGCCATTTGCCTGTAACCTGGATCTTTCAGCATGACAATTACCCTATACACACCGCTAATAGCGTCAAATAATTCCTTAGCCAGCGTATATCCGTTTTAGACTGACCAGCAAATGGTCTGGATTTAAACCCTATAGAAAATCTCTGGTATATTGTTAAAAAGAAAGTCTCAAACAAACGTAACACCAGTCAAAACGAACTATATGAAGCATTTCTTGAAGCATGGAATTCAATCCCCTTAGAAAAATGTATGAAATTGATTGAATCAAAGCCACGTCGTTGCAGTGCTGTTATTGAAAATAAGGGAATACGCCACTAAATATTAATTATAACTATTGGTAGGCTGTGGATAGTAGCTATTTCGTAAATAACAATATTACTCATTAATAGTTAAAAAAATATTGTTTTTTTATACTTTTTTGTTGTTGTTTGTAATTAGTTGACCATTTTTGTTCATACCTTAGAACTGATTTAAATGTTTGTCCGTATTGTAATATTGTAACTACACTTGTGTAGTGGGATTTATATTGTTTTTCTAATAAAAGATAAATTGTTGAACATATTGTTGTCCTATTTGTTGTTTAATTTAAAAATAAAAACGATTGCGGTGAAGTGTGTTACATAATGTCAAGGGCTGTTGGTAGTGTTTCTAATTATACGACCACCACTGTATAGTAATTAGGTTCTTTGAAAAAAAAAAACAAATGTTTTTTGTAATGGTGTTGAAAAGTTGAAAGTATATATAGAAACAAAAATTTTGGCCCCTATTATAGTTCTTAATGTTAATATTAAGGTTTGTCTCTATTTATTCTTAAATTTTCAATTTAAAGAAAACTGTTTTTTTTATTTAATTACTTCCGAATGACTTATTCGCGCAACATCCTAAAGAGAGGATTTATAGAAAATTCGAAGTCGAAGTTCCTCGGACCAACCCTGGTAAAGATATCTGCAATGAAAAATAACAGTAACCAAAAATTTCAAATATTTTCTAACAAAACTGCCAAAAATATCATATTCTATATTTTTTTTGTAAAAGAACTTGAATTCTGTTAAACTGAGATGGTACATTTTTTTTTACTTATTTATTCAATACATAACTCATAAATATAAAAATATAAAGGTTAAAAGTGTTAAATAAGTGATTTGTGGGTCTATTTTATAACAAATTTATTTTATTTCCTACTAATTTGTATGGATAAATCAATTCTTTATAACAAAAACAATATGTAACGATTCATAAAAAAAATTAACTTGAAAAAATATTACAGTTTTATAAAATTATTTTTATCACTGATCACATAACCTTACTTGATTTTGTAAATCGGCATTGCAATGAACTGGGCCTAAGTGTCATTTGTTTTTTTTTATTGACTGAGAGTTTTGACCCGCAGTCCATAGGGGTACCTCCATCGCGGGTAGACAGAGACCTTTTTATGTTCTTTTGTTTTTTAACTCTTTTGTCTATTTAGTTTGATTTATATTAGTTTCCAACTATTTCTTTCATTTATTTTGTATTTTCGGTATCAATATGCCCTGAATTTTTTTCTCATTTTGTTTTTTTTTTAAATATTTATATTATACTAGCTGACCCGCGCAACTTTGTCTGCGCCTAATCGGTTATTACCTGTTCCGATTTTATTTCCAAACGCAAAACATCTTAAAAACTTCCGAATCCGATTGTAGGGACACCTACCGGATCCAATTGTGAATCCAAACTATCATATATATTGGCAAGAAATGTCATCTCGGTATCTCCTGGATTGCTTCTTTGACCCTCACCTCCGCGCCCCATTACTATCCTCGCAACAACACAATAATTTTACCGGCTTATAGTTTTATTTTATTATGTTCTAACCAACTCCATCAATTAACGTGCTGTAAAAAGTAAACTTTATCTCTCTCCATGAAATTTTCAATTGGGTATTTAGCTAGGTTACTTGTTTTAATAAGAATTTGTAAAGTATACATGAAACGTATATCTAGTAACTTTAGTAACTAGTAATTGTAACATTTATTTTCTTTTTCACATAAAAACAATATTTCGACTGAGATATTAAATTTAAATATATGATGTCTCGTATTCTCTTGTAAAGCTAACAGGAACGAATTTTGCTACGTATTTTATTTCAAATAATTCCAGCAACGCACGCTATGTTATAGAATTTTGCTAATTTCAATTACATTTATTGTGATCAAGTATTGAAAATATATATTTACCTTAATAAAAAGTAGTCTAATATACCTTTCTGACAGTGAAAATTTTTGAAAATCGGATCAGTAGAACCAGACATTACTCCGAACATCCAAACTCACTAACTTCAACTTTTTAATATTGGAGTTTCATAGACACGAATTCTACCAGTGTCAAGTCAGTCATGGGAGAGTCACTTTATAAGTAGTATTAAATTTAAATTTTTAGATCTTTAGGCCACTGAAATACACAAAGACAAACAACACTTACAAACATCATGCCTTAAATAAATATATATTTACATAATAATTACTGTTAGTTATTATGTTAAAGTTTAATTTCATTAAAATATATAAAATTAGCCAGAGTATTGACGAAAGGAGAAAATACACACCCTTGTGTGTTTGTTCAAATCAGACGGACGTAGTATATTCTTAGGTAAAATATCATACAATGCAATACTAAATCGAGGCAATTGAAAAAAATGTGTTCTAGAGTGTCTTCATCCAACTCACATTGACATATTGAGTTGTACCTGATTCTGAGCTTTGCAAGATGGACTGGAGAGCACACGTCTGTAGATGCAGGAAACTAGCAATAATTACGAAACTTATATCGCCATGGCTTACCAGAAATGTTGTTCTGAATGGAAGCATATGATTTGCCTGTAATTGGGCTGGCAGTCTTGTTTGGGGAGGATAAATCGTAAACAGATTTTATATGTTGATCAAAATATCCAGTCTGGATAGCTTCTTTAGTGATAAGATCAACAGCTTAATTACCCTGGATCACACTATGTCCTCGTATCCATGCCAGAACTACATAAATTCCTAAACAATAACATTGATACAAATTGAATTGATTAATTGTAATAACTGACATGGCAAAACGATATCTAAAGTTTCAATAAGAAGAAAAAGTCCTTTCTATCTTGAAAGCAAACAATTTCATTAATATATTTAATTTTTTTTATATATATAGATTTTTTGAGCCAGAACCACTCTCGAGCGTCCTCAGAATACCCCCCTAAATTATTATCATAATCTGTTCAGTAGTTTCGGCGAACATAGCGGACAAACATACAAACATTGGTTTTTATATATAAAGATTTTCATTTTTTATATCAAATTATTTTGGATTTAATTCAATTATTTTCTCTCTATTTTTATTCACAATATTATTTCCTGATATTTTTTTATCAACTATTTGTCAAGGTTTTATTTGTTGCTGTAAGTTGCCAAATTTATGTGAACTGAGTTTAGACTGCTTTAAAAATTTAAACTATAACATTCAGCCCGGGTTTCCATCTTATTTTTGTAATGTGTAACTTACAATCACCACAGGATCGGTTGTCCTACTTTCGACATCTGGGTATGGCGATTCTTTCCTGTATGCCTTTTCGTATAGCTACATCTTACTAATTCAGTGTGTACTTTTACTTGGTTCTATTTACTTCCATTTTGACCTATGTTCTTTATTACTAAGATAATTGGTCAACTGTCGTAAAAGGTTTTTTTTACCGATCCTCCTGAAAAAATAACGGCAGCGAACGATCAGTACCAGCCTGTCTCTCCAAACAGAGCGTGTTCATGCCCACGCCCGTGTAACCACAGATCACGCCGCCGTGGTCTGAGGGTCAATTTCGCTCCCGCACATCAGATTAGCCTTTTAGCAGCGGCTCAAGCCTAGGTCCGTTCCCTCGGCGTGGAGTCCTCGAGTACGCTGCTCGCGCGATACAGTGACACAAAATTTTACATCACTGCGACAACATTACACATATCACCTCCACACACGTGCACGCATACACGCTTACACATGAAAGTGGAAGGGTTTTATTTTTTTCCCATATCAAATTGAAATAGTTTAGAAAATTATCCGATACGAAATATATATAAGAGTTGTCGTGGTATGTATGCTTGGTACACATATATGTTTCAACAACTTATATACGTATGAATAGTTAGCTGAGGTTAGATCAGAAAAAAAAATTAAAAAATCGTAAGAGGTTTCAAAGTACCTTTATAGGTGGTAGAGCCATGCTAAAGCTATTATTGGTTTCAGCACGAATGGATCGGCTCGTCCAGCGTAGTACCATCCTGGTTCGCTCACTTTCCGACTGGTGCAGATACTGACCGGTCACGGCTGTTTTGGTAAGTATCTGCACCAGATCGCCAGAAGGGATCCGACGCCTGAATGCCACCATTGCGCAGGCCAGACGGATTCAGCCCAGCACACGCTGGAAGAATGCCCTGCGTGAGAAGAGGAGCGTCTTGCTCTAGTGGCTGTTGTAGGAGATGATCTTTCGTTACCGGCTTTGGTCCGAACTATGGTTGACCGGGATAGGGCATAGGACGCCGTTCTCACTTTTTGTGAGCGCGTCATGACCAAAAAAGAGGAAGCCGAACGTGAGAGGGGAGATCGGCCGATGCTCCTGTTCTTCGCCGTTGGAGAGTCGGTCGAGGAAGGAGGCGTGGTGGAGGTCTCTTTCACCGCATGCCTCCTTAATAAATCTCCAGGCGGCAGGCGCGGGGGCGCCTGTTGCCACGTATTGGAGGTCCCGTGATGGAGGAGTACGGTTCGCCGCTGCTTCTGAATGAAGCAAGTGAGAGAGTTCACAACATCTCCCAGAGGTGAGGGTCCCCGTATCAACATCTTCGGGTAGACCCAAGCGTATGACCAGGGTTAGTGGAAGTATTTTTATCGTGCACCCGCAACTCTGGTCAACTCACGCGCCTGGCGGCCCAGGGGTTTTAGCCGGTAGGAGTCCGGCATAACCCTCTCGCTGTCCCCCGGTAGTGGGAGGTGTATCCCATGTAGGATTTCTCCTGGTAAAAAGAAAAAAAAGGGTAGTACCATCCTCTCACAGAAAACCGACGTGAAGTAACAGTGTGTCCTTCGGTCAGTGAGAACGCCAGATACCCACCTCCCCGCCCCTCTCTCTTCCCTACCCCTCCCTCAAACACAGGCTGACAACACACTAGCGACTCCCCTGGTGTTGCTAGTGTCTATGTACGGCGGTGATCACTTACCATCAGGTGACCCGCCTGTTCGTTTGCCTCCTATAATATAAAAAAAAAACCTAGCTGCCTGCTTGTGAGCTAAACCATTCCTAGTATTCCTGAATGCTTAGGTCCAATAGTCTTCTTGTTTTGTTCGGTAGTTCCTTTTTGTGACATATTCTTTTATGTATGATACTTCGTATACGTTGACTGCTATTGGGCCACTGATAATCTTTGTTAACCAATATTTATCTGCATTAACAACAGTAGGCTACGCTCATCCTTGCTATTCAGTCCCATATTTTCTTGACCGGGCGTAGAAGAGTTTTTATTGTGTTTACGAGCTGGCACATTAGGTTGCCATAGTAATAAGTAAGATAGAAAAAATGTGACATGGATAAAAAGAATTGCTTGTCTAACAACTTCACGTATTTTTATTGAAATTACAAAAAGTATCGCCGATAGAAGGGTTGGGAATCGTACACTGGGCACTCAATGTCGAATGCGTTATGGTTCCTTTTGTCTAGTTTACCAAGGCTGCAATTTTTACACTTTGGCGGTTGTCCTTCTTTAAACGCCGAGCAGTAAGATGTACAAGAAAAAAGACGCTATTTGTAAAAAATAAGTTTTTGCTAGATGTCATTTACATGAATAAGTGAATGTTTTTTTTTTGTTATCTTATGGTTTTATTTCAGATATCTACTGGTTGATTTTGGTCTTGCACAACGTCTTTGTGTTCCTAGCGTATCCGAGAGTACGCGGGCCTTGCCACCCCCCGCTCATAATAACAATGGAAAACGCACGCGAGAGGAGGTATTATAGATTAATTACAGTATTATAGTCCGAGTCAAATGTTTTGGCCGCTCTGAATATAGCTTTAAATTCTCCTTTGCGCATAGTACAGTCAAGAACTAAATACAAAAATTCAAGTGAATACAAAACAAATTCAAAATATTAATATAGGAATTGAACATTGACATTTATTAATCTTTGTTTCGATATTATACATTTAGAATATTTGCAAAAGATAAGAGATAAAAATGAACAGATAATAAAAATTTAATCATTACTGAGGTAATAAAACAACAGTAAAAACTAGAAATGGACAATAGTATCCGAACAATAGAATAATAGATAAAGCTAGAATATTAATAGTTTGCCACATCATGTATTTGTCAGTTATAATTAAATTCAAATAACATTTATTGGTGAGTTTTGGGTGATCGCATATTTTAATTGAATGATCCCCCTTATGCAGTATTTGTGTCTATCTGTGGCATATATCTTGTAGCATATGTATATATGTATGTGTTATTGTAAATAAAATATATTCATAATAAATAAATAATTTAGAAATAAATAACGTCCTTCATAGAAACATCATTTTTTTTAAGTGGACGGTTTTTCTAATAATAACAAATATAAAATGGAATGAGTATAACCCATTCAAGTAAAAAAAATATTTATTAAAATCGGTTAACAATTGACGAAGATATCGATTAATAAACATAAAAAAAATACATACAACTGAACATAGTTATTTTCTCCTTTTTTGAAGTTGATTAAAAAGTAAAGAACGGAAATAGCAAGAAGAAATTAATAACAACGAAACTATTCTGATTGCGACTATATTGCAACTAGTAATGACAGGGGACGTGTGTCAACGTGGGTTCAATAGGGGCGGGCTACGTGCGCAGGTGAGCCTGCTCCCCTTTCTGCGATTTTTGCGTTCCTCTGATACCTAAATTTGTGCTCTGCGCATATATTTCAGAGCGGTTAAAAAGTTTGACGCGGACTATATATGTATGCGCGTTTTTAGATCGATAATTTTGAAGTGATCGACAGTTAAAGGCCAATGTTCATGATGTTTATTTATAGGATGACTTATCACCGGAAGTGAAAAGGATGGCACTCGATCTCACCGTAGGAGCAAAGAATGTGACCACTGAAAAATACGGCCCAGTTCGAGCCGGCGTGCCCGCTAGAATAGACATGTCACGGATTGTCAATAGGAAAGTTAGTGTTGTTTATATTTAATGGAGTAATAATGCGAGCGGTATCGTATGTACGGTGGTATGACACGTGCACGCAGAGCGGGGAGACGCGCGCGCGCTGCTCGTGCGCCGGCGTGGCGGGCGTGTGCGGCGCGTGCAGCGCTCGGGCCCCGGCGCGGGCGCCGCGTGCCGGCACGCAGGGGTTCCGGCCGCCCGAGGTGCTGCTGAAGCACCCGCAGCAGAGCACCGCGGTGGACGTGTGGGCGAGCGGCGTGGTGCTCGCGAGCGCGCTCTCGGCGCGGTACCCGTTCTTCCGCGCCGCCGACGACGTGTCCGCGCTGGCGGAGCTCGCCGACTTCCTCGGCACGGAGCCGCTGCGGCGCGCGGCCGCCGCGCTGGGGCGCCGGCTGCTGGCGGAGCCGGCGCGGCGCGGGCTGTGCCTGCGCGAGGTGTGCGCGCGGGTGCGGGGCGCGGGGGCGGCGGGCGCGTTCCCCGAGAGCGCGTTCGAGCTGGCGGCGCGGCTGCTGGAGGCGGACCCGACGCGCCGCATCTCGGCCGCGGAGGCGCTCGCGCACCCCTTCCTCCAGGGACGATGACCTTCTCGCTACTGCTCGCCTCATTACAGATAACTTTGAACGTATTGTATTCATACGCTCCCTCCTCTCCAATTCCTACACATGATTTTTCGGCTCTGTACTTATTTATATACTTGAAAGTTATGTTCGTTTTATGTTACCAATTTATTATGTTATGTGACTCCCGTCCTATATAATCAAAATAGAACACATATGTTAAATATTCATTAGTATTAGAATAAGAAAAGAAGATGGCCGCGAAAACTGTGTACTGTTTAGCTATTTTTTCTTTTTTAATTATACTGTGTAATTATGAGAATATTGGTTTGGTGGAAAATAATTTGTCAATCTTTACCCTTCATATTTCCCTAAATATGTTATTGGGCAGTTTGTTAGAAGTTTACTTGTAAACATTACATTTTATTTTAACATTCCTCATAAGAATACTCATAATATTGTACCATGTCCAATGTTCAGTGACCGACATTAATAAGTTTTCTACAAAAAGAAATCTACTTTAAGAACTTACATGTAGCTAGGCTGAAGTAATTCTCTTACCCTGCTGCCGTGATATAATTAGCAATAATAAATACTTCTTTCATCCTACACTCTGTATTATTAAGTGCTGTAATTTTTAAAAGTAAAAACAAAGTGTGTATGAAATAATTTAGAGACAATAAATATGCTGTCTCACAACCAGCTTAGGCTTAATAACAATTGTAATGGATTTTATTTATTTTGTTGATTAGTTTTAAAACGATCTCAAATATGTTACATATCAAGTACAAAGCAAGAATGCTTACTAATGACTCCATTTTTACACAAGTGTTTTGCTGTGTTATATAATTGTGCATGGGATTGATACTCCCTCGCTCTCTACCTCTAGACTAAATATCACTGCTGATGTGCGAGTGCCTTGATAGTTGTTCGGTAGGTGGTAAGTTACCCTGTTGTGAAAAATTTCAAATATTAAATGGAGTATATTTTATGTCAGACTTTTTCTTGATAACTCTTTACTAAGTCCCACTCTTCTCATCTCATGCTTCAGACTCAGTAAAACCAATAACAGTTTTATAGGTACTAGGTTTTACAACAAAATCCCATAGCATATTACCGATTTGCTGAATTGTAAGTTTAAGTGCCATCATGTCAAGCGGGTTTTGTTGTCAAAAGACCATTATATAGGAGATCAATATATGAGCGACGGTGATGTCTGGAATTGACTCCTCTCTGTGCATCCAATAAAAACGATTGTGATGTGTAATGTATTGGAAATATAAATGTTAAAAAGACAAACCCGATTGAGTTTGTTGTCGGTTCTTCTCGATGAGTGGATTGTTTGTGCGAACCGGTGGTAGTTTTGACGTTCATAAGCTCCTACTTATCATTAAGTGGCCTAAATTGAATAAAGTATTTTTGATTTTAAAACAATTTTAATATGATACTTAGTAATGAGCTTTGTGGTTTACTATTTGAAAATTATAAACATGAGGGTAGTAGGACACGATAATTGTGTTAGACTGGGATATGACCACCATACATCCAGTGTAATATTCGTAATTGTGGCAAGTGTAGATGTGTTGCGTTCTAGGACTGGCCAGTGTATATGTAATTACCAAGCGGGACAGTGGGTGTATGTACCGAACGGGTGCACACCACAACATACATGCTGATAGAACTGTTAACGCGTTCTTTTTATTTTATTGCATGTCTGAGTCTCAAGTGCAAACTTGTAAGTCGGTATGATTTTTTATAGGTTTCTGTGTTTTATCTTAATTTTATAATATATTTACTGATGGTATGGTCCACGATAGGGATACGCTAAACCTAAATGATTGGCTCTCGAGTGCAGCTGCGGGAACACACCAACAGTTGCTTGGCGACAAATTTTCATATTAACAGAGTAGACAAAGCCCACTTCCTTGTAATTAATCAAAATGTTTAGTTTTGTTCTTGTTTTTTTTATTATAAAGTGCGTAATTAGAATTGTCTATTAAAAACAACCACTGCGAAAATATTTATACAGAGTGACAGTTTATTTTAATCATTGTATGCAAGAATTGGGGAAAGTAATAACAATACATATCTTAAAAAAATGGTTTTATTAAAAAAAAATCAAGGACTGAAAAATGGAATTCTGCAGGTTAACTGGCTCAGAATTTAGTTATTTGAAAATTTATAATTGAATTATAATTTTTATAGCCCATTGCTTAATAGTTACTTTTGTATGATCACTTCATTAAATAAATCAAAACGCAATAATATTATTCAAGAGATAAACTATTAAAAAGTTATTATTTAAAAAAATATAAGTATAAATATTCTTTATTTAGTAATTATAAATAGTATAAAACCAATAACCTGGCGAAAATTATTTTTGGTCCTTGAAAAAAAAAGTACATTATTTATTATACATATATTCATAAGCAGTCTTTATCTACTGTATACATAATAAAGTACTTTTAGCACATTACAGCTGTATGGGATACTCATCATTAACATCTAAATACAAAAGTGCATTCAAATTTAAATAACAATCTTATTTGGTAAGCAGATGTGAAGACATTATTACTTGAGAGCTTAACTAGTTTTTCAAACTGTACTATGACATCCATCCATGTATCCTATTTGTGAAAATGAATCAGCTAGTGTCCTTTGGATGTTAAATTTGGTGCTAAAGATAAATACTACTACTAACTGCCTTCTAAATGTTTCAATGAGCTATAAATAATTTTAGAAAATAATGTATACTGGTACTGTATTGTAGGGCTATAGTCAAAATACTTTTAACATTATACTTCATTTTCTTATATCAGCAATGCGAGGATCACTGTTGTTCTCATTATTTGCTTTTTAACATTGTATTATCTTGTGTTAGCTATTAAGTAGTTCGCTGCAGTTCATCTTATCTAAGAACATTTAACTGTTTAATTCTTCCAAAAGTTAGGATTCTGTTGCAGTCTACGTTCAAAGTTTTGGTACCATATGTGCAGAGTATTTAGAGGAATATAAGATACACCTGGTGTAGGTGTCATCTGATCTTGAGTAACAGAGAATGATGCTACAAAGTTGACTAGATTTTCCAACATTTTTTGGGCAAATGTTACATATTTATTTGCCTCTTGTGCCTGAAAATATATAAAATAAAATTAAAATAATCCTGACAGAAGTTGATGTCAAACTTCACCATAGGTTCTCGAGTAACAAGTTCTATGAGTTTTGTACCTAGAACTCTATTGCTTCCTTCTAGACATAACACAGATCTACATAAAGCTTATACATTCTGTATAGATTTCTTATGACAATTTTAACTTGTCACGTAAATCAATTTTATCATTACTGTCTAGTCCCTATAGTAGAGGGCGATGACATGTAGCCTAGATCTTTCCTTAGATTCAGTCCTATGTTAAACTTAAAACTACTATCTAATTTAGTCAACAGTTTTGAAATGATGTACTTTAAAACATTGAAAAAATTAATATTTAATTGGATACATACCATAGAAGTAGCAAGTAATTGAACATTAGCTTCGGATTCAATGGAAATACCGATTTGTGCATTGTGGCATATCTGTTGTTGACCAAATGTACTTACAAATTTGTTTTCATCTGAAAAATATTCAGTTAACACTATTAAATAGTTTATTAATTATAAAACACTAGCATTACACTGTATGGCTATATAGCTGTTCATTACTAAGTCCTTTTTAAATGTGCACATCTTAATACTGGTGTAGTGATAGAAGTTATATTTCACAATTTAACAGGGTTCTGGCTTATTTTCAACATTAAGGATAGTGTATGATTACTCACTAGTTAGTTCATGGAGCTTTTTTAGGTTTGATATTTTTAATATGGTTGATGGCTTGCTGTTGGATATGTGTGCAAGCAGCTGCCAGTTTGGAGGTGCTGCGGGGTCAGGCCAACTCCAATAGAGCATAGCAGCTGTACCCACGGGTAGAGCTGCTGCTCCTGTCAGGAACACCGCTACGTGGTTGATATTGTCCGCTTCCGGGATTGTCATTAAAAATTGTGTTTCTGACAACGGTGTGAAGTCTGTTTGAACCTAAATAAGTGGATTTCAGTGAATATTCATTTACTTTAATATAGATTGTAATATTTAATGAAATTATTACGGGTCACCGCATCATCTAATATTTTATAACTACGTATGCACTTATATAACAGTGGTTTAACTATATAACGAATAATATTTTATGAAAAATTATAACACCGATCTTCATGCAGAACATTATTCCTTTGATGTTTACAATTATTTGGCATATACAATAATAAATGAAAATACTCGACGTTTTAGTCTTTTCATAAAGAAGGAAAACTTTAACTTACTGGCCTACCCGATGCAATCAACCCGAAAATATTAGACATTTTAAGCAATTTATGTTTTACAAATATTGTAGGTATTAAATAAAACACGTTATGTTTCACTAAGTTTCTAGAAACAACCGCATTTTGTCTGTGATTGTCAGTGACACTTGAAAAATAATAAGTAGGACTCTTGCCAAGTGTCTGTCTCCTCTTCCCCTTGAATCCAATACAGAATTCCCCTAAAATTCGAGTTTTATCAATAAAACTCTGATATTTATTAATCATAAAAGTTAAAGCTGTCCCTTTGATCACTAACTCGCTAAAATAGAAAAGTAAAACCTAAGTTCAATAAAATAAGACGGACAATTAAAAAAAAAATTTTGTGTTATTGGTTATTTCCACACAAGACATAACCAATCCTATATTTATTATTACCTGTCTACTTGTAAGAACTCTGTATGATAAACTCTCTCTGTGTATTTATTATTAACTTTTCTTGTTGCATTACACATCGCGCATCACGGACAGAAAATATCAATATTAGATGTACACAGGCGATGTACGCATCATTAGTCTGACGCAAGTCACGCAAGTACAATACGGTCTGTCGCGCTTATTACCGTAGGTAGTAAGTACTTTTGTATGTGGTAAAGTCACGTTGAAGCTGTTACTGGTTTCAGTATGAATGGGTCGGCTCACCCGGGGTAGTATCACTCTCTCACCAAAAAACGACGTGATGTAACAGTGCTTGCATTGTTTCGTTCGGTCAGTGAGAGCGCATTTCCTGCACTTCCTTATTATTTAATTGTAATGCAATTGAGTTTGTATTGGAGAATTTTCGCATATTATATATGGGATAGAGAATGCATAACACGTTTTCCTTCTTTATTATATTTTTAGGAAACTAATGAAATAATTTCGTAGCCCCAACAGTTTTACTCGAACGTTTTAATAGAACATCGAAGGGAAATTAATGTATTAGATGTGGCAACACTAAAGTGTATGACGCCCATTAATTTTAGATAGTTTATAATATTAAGTAAGGCTTAAAAGACTTGCATCCAGTAGCCTTAATAAATTAAAAAAATAGGCTCCATAAAATACACATGTTTTAGCTCTGAAGCTTACGTTTACATTGAAATTTGTCTATGTAATAGAGTAACGTTAGTAATTGTTATTTGAATTTATTAGTTTCATCATTAAGAACGCGCTCTCAATTTTGGCATCGAGTTCTACTACGCTTCGTTTTGCAATACGTACAATGGACAATTTATTTTCTAATGTGGTTTTGAATAAATTAAATGGTGACATCAACGCTCAAGCTCGGGCTGTAATTCATAACGTGTTCCTGTTTTTAAACGAATTGAAAACTGACCCCGAGAAAAATGCTTGCCTCAATTTCAATAATCCACGAGAGCTTAAAAAAATATATGCCTTAGATCAGCTGGCATATGAAGGGGTCACGAAGTGATAAGACTGCCTCCATATCACTGTCAATATAATCCCATCGAACTCATCTGGGCAAAGTCAAAGGAGAAGTTGCTGCAAAAAATCATACATTTAACATTGCTGATGTTGAAATTCTTCTCCACAACGTTATTGATAATGTTACTCAAGAAGACTGGGCCAAATGTGTAAGGCATGCCGAGGAGCTTCAGGGTAAGGAAAACGATTTTGAGCGATCAAGCACCGCCTCTCATAATTAACCCACAGGAAGATGACACAGATGGGAAAGATACGGATGAGGATTTTTGAAGAACTAAGAAATATCCCTAGAAAAGATAAAAACGGCCCTTTTCAGGGCCACATTACGATCTATACAGTTTCTCTATGATGACGTCGAAACAAACATTTTATCTTACAAATTAAAAACTTTTATTTTCAGATCGCGAAAAATTATTCCTATAAATACTTAACATAATTTAGCATATCGATCGTACCTATCCCGTTATCGATATGCACCTCTACAATTCTTACGCACGTCATTACACCTCTCCATAGGACCTGTAAGACCTGTCCATAAGACAGACAGATAAGTATGATACGAAGCCTCAGTTTATAATGCTATACGGTTGGCATAGGGAGACGAATGAATACTACAAGATTCAAGTGGCAACTCACTTTTATTAGATGAAGAGGCATTTATATATACTACCTTACATTTCCCATCTAATAAGAAAATAAAATAAAATAATAATTTTATTTTATGTATAAAGTACAATATTTTAATACTTAAATCTATCTAAATAAGAAAAAGAAGAAAGAGTTAGTCGACATAACTCAATATTATATAGGTATATAGTTATTATTACAATAATAGCAAAAAAAATGTAAAGATAATATCTTATTTTTTTCTTTGGTTACTTAAAACTATTAGGTACATTAGACGGTTATGATTATAATCATAAAAGTAGATATACATGAATTAACAAAACTGAACTGAATCTGCGAATCATCATGAGATGGTTTCGAATTCGATTACCTATCTCTGTGTAGCTGAGTGCTCGTAATTACGTAATATACTTAATAATACAATGGCAAGTGATTATATAGTTTATATACCTTATAATATAAAGATAAACATGACTACACAAGCTTAATGATATAAAATAAAAGAAAAGGTATTTTCTGTCATATCAATAGATATCAATGGTACCTTTTATTACGGTAACGATCTTAACTGGAACTATGAAAAGGTTTTGTCCTATTCTTATGTACTAAATCAATTTTACCATTAATATTCACCTCAACGTTTGGAGATACTTCTCGAATAACAGTATAAGGTCCTGAATACAAGTCAGTCAATTTATTACCCGTTTCATTCTTAATCAACACTTGGTCGTTAGGTTTATAACAAATCGGATTAGTGTGTCTATCGTATCTATTTTTAATATCAAATTTACTGTTTATTACATTTTTCCTCGCTTCGATCTGTGATACCTGTAATCGATATTTGAGCTCAAGGGGATAACTATCGTAATTGTAAAGTGGTTCTACCTGCTTAGTAAGATTGGAAGGCAGGTTACATTTCTTACCGTAAACCAGCTCAAATGGTGTAAACTTTGTTGAAGAGTGGACAGACGTATTATAACCAAAACACCAAAATGAGAGCCATGTACTCCACGTCTCTATTCTTCCATCAGCTTGTATGCGTAGAAATGCTCCTAAGTTTTTGTGAGAATTCTCCAGTGCTCCTATACTTTGGTGATGATACGCTGTTGAGTTAAGTTTATGAATATTCAAAATATTACAAACCTCTTTCATGGTGTCAGACATGAACTCAGTGCCCCTATCTGTTGCTATGGCTCTGGGTACGCCGTGCTGTAGAATAAAGTTATTAACAAAGGTTCGCGACACCTCTGTTGAAGTTTTAGATTTCAACGGGTACGCACACACATATTTTGTCAGCTCACACTGCAATGTTAGTATGTAAGTGTAATCATTGACGTCCCTTTCAATTGGTCCGACTAAATCTAAAAATATCTTTTCAAAAGCCTCATGAGCAGTTGAAGTAATAACCATTGGTTCCTTAACTTGAATAGTGTATTTTTGTTTCTGACATTTAGGACATTTTTTAACAAAGTTTTTTATATCTGATACAAGTCCTGGCCAGAAATAATACTTTCTAATATTATTGAACATTCTTCTTATGCCAGCGTGGCCACTAGAAGGCAAAAGATGAAAGTCATTTAAAATTACTTTCCTATCGTCCTTATTTTCTATTCTCTCAATGTCTTTTAAAATACATAATCTAGGCCCTTTCCAACTTGCGTTATTTTTTATTTCACTCGCTAGTTTATCTACAAAAATATTATTTTTATCATTCTTTATAAAATATATTTCTTCTACATTGATTTTTCCGCAAAAATCTGACAGCTCTCTCGCAAATGCGGCTCGCGTCATTTGTGATTGAGTAGCTGGATTTATAATTATAAATATTGTAAAAATATCAGACATATATTTAAAATTTTTATTTTCATATGTAACTTTATATTTTTTACTCATTTTTTCTAAGTTGCTCTTATCTACATATCTTAATTCACAAGAATTCATTGGTTTGAAATGAGTTTCTACGACTTTTGGGTGATCAGTCCAATCGTTTGTAGTAACCATGTCAAACGAAGAATTCATATGTAATCGTTTTCTTTGTGCACGAGTCATCACATTCGCACACTCATTCATCTCTTTTAATATATATTTAATATATACTTTTAATATTATTTTGCAGTGATTATTCCATAATGATAATTTGTTGTTGTTAAAATTTAAAATAGATTTGTATCTATTCAAAAAATCGTAACCAATTATTCCACTCGATTTACATGGTAACGAATTAAAAATAAAGAACTTATGTTTCAACAATTGATTCCCAATTTGTAAATCTAAATAAACATATCCAATAGCATGGACTTTGCCTCCGATACCGCTGACAGTAATATTCTCTTTATGGATAGGAATATTCTGAGCAAGAATATGTTTATGTTTGATTCCCGATATGGAAGCGTCGGTGTCAATTAGCCATGTGCATATATAATTATTTCGTGTGTTTAATTTAATGTAACACGCTTTATTGTTACAGGATAAGATTGTATATTTAGTCTCGAAAAACTGATTCAAGTTTTCAACTTTATTGCTAGGCGGGCTAGATTGAGGATTTGCATTTGTATGTATGTGACGTTCATAAACCCTTTGATCTTTAAATTTATTGTAGCTAGACCTACCTCGAGACCTGTAGAACGACCTGGTCGCACCTGATGTATTCTCGTGCCCCCTCCATGCTTGAGTTGCGTTCTGCTGTTGTTGGTGGGGAAAACGTTGATGTTGAGGCCGTCCCCGACCTGCAGTATATGATAGAACTCCTCGCGGAGCATAATTATTCCATCGTCCACGAGAGCTTCTAAAATGACAATTATTAGGTCGATTAGAGGTCATGTATCGATTAAAGGTCATTATATCACCAGAAGTCGAATGAGTACTGTCTTCATCAACCGCTGCTTGCACAGCATCTTGAAGAGAGTTATAATTTCTTGCTGATATTATTGTGCCTAGTCTCCTATTACGCAAACCTTCCGAAAAAGCTTTAATAGCCTGCCTTTCATTAAGAGGCTTTAAGACACTAAAATCTGAGTCATTCCCACCGGACTGGGAAATAGTAATTACTTGATACCTACCTACCTATTACTTGATAATTTTATATTTTGCAAAATTTTTTTCCAAAAAAATTTATTTATATATACTACTTCGTCTGCGTCTTTTAGTTTATTTATAAGAATTTCGCCCTTTCTTCTAGAGGGACCGATTTTATAATTAAATATGTTCGTATTGCCCATAAGTCATCATAGCAACATTGTAATACATTTGCCATATGCTTAGATACACAAATTAATTAGGCATTATATTATACTTTGCAGTTGAATATATGAAAGTGTAACTTATATTAAGCATAATAAATGTAAATGTAAGTACAAACCCAAATTAATGAGGATAACATAATATACTTTCGTTTCTCATACGTACGCATAACTATTAGCTACCTTATAGTCTCTAGAATATATTTATAATAGTGTTCAAAATATTTTATGACGGCACTGATATGACCGAAAACACACTACACTGCACTTTTCTGAATTATTAAACGATTACACTTGTATTTGGATGCCCAATGCTTGTTTCTGGATCTCCGTCTTTACGGCGGCGACAGTAAAATGACATTTGTAACTTCTTGAGAGAGTGACGCTGAATCTCTCGTGTAATCAGCTTTTTATGGCATTTCTTGTAAGCATTAATACCAAAGTATACCAATACTGTGGAGAACAAAATAGCGATGACCCCGATGATTATGTTGATGGTACTCGCGTGGAATCCCAGCTCTTCTATTTCTCTGTTACTGGCACTCCCCCCAGCAGCATTTTGTGCTAACACCATTTCTTTTTTAGTGTTCGATGCACCCATTTCTTTTTATTTTGATTTTTCTAGTCGTGTGCACGAAGTCAGACCGAAGTTACGAGTATTAGTCGTCATTGTTGTAAATTATATTACAGATTGTCCCATATTAGGTGAAAGGAATTCGCGTGCGAGGCAGAATACTGCCTAGTGGCAGGGTCGCCATATACGGTTGGCATAGGGAGACGAATGAATACTACAAGATTCAAGTGGCAACTCACTTTTATTAGATGAAGAGGCATTTATATATACTACCTTACAATGCGTCGACTATAGACGCGCATAGCTCACGCACACATAAGGACTACAAAGACGACATATGTATTTCTACCCGTCAAGAAGTTCCATAACAGTACCTGAAATCCATCTACAGTCAAAACGTAAAAAAACTAGCCTAATAAAAACCAAACTTTGAATTTTTGTTTCAACCTAATTACAGTGACTCTTGCTACTAGAAATATAAACCCTATAATATAAACACTATAAAAAAATGTGTGTGTACTTATGTACACGCGTTAGAAGTTATACTTCTTTGGCGTAACAAGATAAAAATCTTTTCAAAAATTTTATCTATCGCCTTATTCTACGTTTGTAGAAAAAACGACACTAACAATAGAAAAAAGATATTTAATACATTGAAAGTTTTAATACAAAGAAATACTAACAATAAATACAAAGAAACAAAATGTTGACATCTGGAATAGTCCGAGAACCTCTCGTAACGGGAGGATACTCGACAAACTAGGTAGGGTTCTCGCATTTGACGTCATAGCCCCTCCGGAACCCACCCATTATCAGGATAACTGTCGTCCGTCAGTTTTAGACATAGCTTTGTTAAAAAATATCACGCTTCGGGTACGACTCATACAAGTCGTACACGAACTTGATTCGGACCATCGCCCGGTCGTATTACAGTTAGGTTTTAACTCAGACTTCACCCCTCCGTCGGTTAGGGTGGCTGATTACGCGAAACTCGCTCGTTATTTTAAAGAAAATCCTTCGTCTAGCAATTTAGACAGGATTCCGGACGTGTTGGTGTCTAAAGCCGACGCGGATTCGGCTATCGATTCCCTGGTCGACTATCTCCAGACCGCCGTCAGAGAGACCTCGAAAGAGGTACAAGCGGCGAATGATCGCCGTTTTATACTCCCTGACGACGTGAGAGCGTTGATTACGGAAAAGAACGCCGCGACTCGAGCTCACGACGCTTACCCGTCTGCAGAAAATCGCGACCGTTTACGCTTGTTACGTAAAATAGTCAAATCTCGTATCTCTGAGATTCGGGGCGACAGGTGGGAGAGACTTCTGGAGAATCTCCGGCCGTCCCACCTGTCGTACTGGAAACTCTCGCGAACTTTAAAGTCGGATCTCACTACTCCGATGCCTCCTCTCGATAGAGGTCCCGGATTGCCTCCTGCGTTCGATAGCATAGATAAAGCGGAATGTCTTGCCGCGAGTTTAGAAACACAGTGTTCACCGAACACTGATAACACTGACCCTATCCATATTAGGTCGATCGAATTGTCGGTAGAGCATGCACTAGCGTCCCCTCCCGTGGATACCCTAACCTCAATAACTTTCGATGAAGTTTCGACCGCCATCCAGCGTCTCAAGCTTAGGAAGGCCCCAGGTCCCGATGGAATCAGGAACGAGGTACTGAGACTCCTTCCCGATCACATCATAGCTCTATTGGTCTGCATCTTCAATGCGGCCATGTCCCAGGGCCACTTTCCAGCCGCCTGGAAGAAGGCCGTAGTGATAGGCATACACAAGCCCGGCAAAAAAGCTACGCTTCCCGATAGCTATCGCCCGATTAGCCTGTTAGATACATTAGGTAAATTATACGAGCGGCTCCTTCTGAACCGTCTCCAGGTTTCGATTACAGATTTAAAATTAATACCACCTGAGCAGTTCGGATTTCGCGCCGAACACTCTTGCACGAATCAAGTACACCGCCTCACGGAGTACATTTTCTCTAATTTTAATGCCGACCCGAAACGTAAACCGAAACGCACAATTGCAGTCTTCTTCGACGTCGCCAAAGCCTTCGATAAGGTCTGGCATGGAGGGCTCATCCATAAATTATGTAAATCTCACGTACCCGATAAGTTAATTCATATTATCCACGATTATCTCACTGATAGGACTTTCCGCTTTAGAGTGGATGGGGAACTATCCCTGCCCCACCCGATACGCTCAGGTGTGCCACAGGGCTCCATACTCGCGCCCTCGCTCTTCAATCTTTTCATCAGTGACCTACCTCGGTCTAAACGGGTCGAAGTAGGTTGCTATGCTGACGATACCGTTATTTACACTTCCAGCTTGCGGTCGGACTTTCTTAGGAAGCGCATCGAAAAGGCCGTTTTCACACTCGGTAAATGGTTTCGTCGATGGCGCATAGAAGTTAATCCTGATAAGAGTGCCGCGATACTCTTCGATCCTTTACGACGTAGTAATAACCTCGAGCCCATCAGGCTATACGGAACCGATATACCTTGGGCCGACGAGGTCAAATATCTCGGTGTTACATTAGATAAACATTTAAATTTCGAGTCACATATAGATAGAGTGCGAAACAAAGCCGCTATGGTCTTGGGGCGCCTCCATCCGTTGCTTTGCTATAGGAGTAAGATGTCCCTCAGACACAAGCTCACTTTGTATAAGACGTGTATCCGTCCCGTGATGACATATAGCAGTCCCGTTTTTGCGCATATGTCAAAAGATAATTTTCATAAGTTGCAGGTTCTTCAAAACCGCGTTTTACGTAAAGTGACCAGTGCCCCGTGGTACATCCGGAGAGTTGATCTACATAGGGACCTAGAGATGCCTTCTATCTGGGCGTACGTAAAATCACTTACGATTAGTTATTTTGAAAAAGCCGCGAATCATCCCAGTCCGTTAGTGGTATCCGCCGCAAAATACAAACCCGTACCAAACGCTGCGCGTTGTAAAAGACGACCGCGACATATTTTTACCGACCCTCCCGATGAAATAACGGCAGTGAACGATCAGTACCAGCCTGTCTCTCCAAACAGAGCGTGCTCACGCCCACGCCCGCGTAACCACAGATCACGCCGCCGTGGTCTAGGGATAAATTTCGCTCCCGCACACCAGACTAGGCCCCCCTCGGCAGTTGCTCAAGCCTAGGTCCGTTCCCTCGGCGTGGAGCCCTTGAGTACGCTGCTCGCGCGATACAGTGACATAAAATCTTACATCACTGCGACAACATTACACATATCACCTCCACACACGTGCACGCATACACGCTTACACATGCAAGTGGAAGGGTCTTATCTTTTTTCCCTTATCAAACTGAAATAGTTTAGAAAATTACCCGATACGAAATATATATAAGAGTTGTTGAGGTATGTATGCTTGGTACACATATATGTTTCAACAACTCATATATGTATGAATAGTTAGCTTAGCTTAGGTTAGCTCACATAGGTCGCGAACTGCATGTATCAGGCAACAGCCAAAGCCGAGGTGTGCCGCGCACCCTTGAGCTAGTTGTCAAAATAAAATCGGCTGAGTGCCTTAAGCGCTCGCCTTAGTAGTCCGGTGAAGCTGTTAAGACCTTGCTTGGTCAATAGCGTAGTCAGTTCGAAGAAAAAAAAAAAACAAAATGTTGACTATAGCTAACTTCAGGGTGTCGATTTTTCGTCGGTGTGTGCGCGCATCGTAAAAAATTACTCTCATCATTTTTCCCTAACGCGCCAAAAGAAGTATAACTTCAATAGTTAGTTTTTAGAAATGATCAAAACGTTTTACCCACTCGGTACGGCGCCTTCTTTTTTTCTCGAACTGACTACGCTATTGACCTAGGAAGGTCTTAACAGCTTCACCACGGACTACTAAGGCGAGCGCTTAAGGAACTCAGCCGATTTTTTTTGGACAACTAGCTCAAGGGTGCACGGTACACCTCGGCTTGGCTGTTGCCTGATGCATGCAATTCGCGACCTATCTGAGCTAACCTAAGTTAAGCTAAACTATTCATACATATATGAGTTGTTGAAACATATATGTGTACCAAGCATACATATCTCAACAACTCCTATGTGTATTTTGTATCGGTAATTTCTAAACTATTTCAGTTCGATAAGGAAAAAAAGTATAATCCTTCCACTTTCATGTGTATGCGTGCACGTGTGTGGAGGTGATATGTGTAATGTTGTTGCAGTGATGTAAATTTTGTGTCACTGTATCGCGCGAGCAGCGCACTCAAGGTGTCCACGCCGAGGGAACGGACCTAGGTTTGAGCCGCTACCGAGGGCAGCCTACTCTGGTGTGCGGGAGCAAAATTTACCCCCAGACCACGGCGGCGTGATCTGTGGTTACGCGGGTGTGGGCGTGACACTCTGTTTGGAGAGACAGGCTGGTACTGATCCTTCGCTGACGTTATTATATCAGCAGGGTCGGTGAAAATAAGTCGCGGACGTCTTTTATAACGTATTTTTATAATGTAAATCTACTGTGTCTGTACTTTTAGGTTTTTGCAAAAAAAATTGATTTCATAGGAGGTAAACGAATAGGCGGGTTACCTGATGGTAAGTGATCACCGACGTCCATAGACATTAGCAACACCAGGGGAGTCACAAATGCGTTGTCAGCCTGTGTTTGGGGGGAGCGGGAAGGAACGAGAGAGCGGGATGGGAGGAGGGCCTCCGGCGCTCTCACTAACCGAACGAAAGGCAACGATACAAGCACTGTTACTTCACGTGGGTGTTTCTGTGGGTCGGGTGGTAGTACCGCGGCCGAGCCGACCCATTCATGCTGAAACCAGTAATAGTTTGAGCGTGGCTCTACCACCTACAAAAATAGTTACAAGTGTCTAGAAATAAGTAATAAAACATACTTCAATCATTTTTAGAAATGTCTGTATGTTTGTTTGATTACTGCTAAATTATTGCGTTCATGATAAAACCTCTCAAACAAAATTATAAAGCATATCTTCGAGTAATATTTAGTCGTTGTTTCACTAAAATCCTTCCATCAACAATAACGAGATCGGTCGACTCTTTCAAAAGTTATTGTAATTTTAATGACGACGCGATTTAAATACGAGAGAAAAGTAAATTGTGAATAGACTTAATACATTCAGATGACTTTATTAGTCATTGTTTTGTATATAAGGTTCTGGACGGATAAAGTTGCGGGCACAGCTAGGCTAGTATATAAATAAAACGATATAGGTTTGGCGTTGTGCGCGCAACTCTCGAAAACTACTGGATACATTTCAATTATTTTTTTTATATTACATCTTGTACACTTGGTCCTTATCAAGAAAATTATCACGATAGCTTCATTTGATATAACGTTATTAGAGTTTTAAGAAATTAGGATTTTAATAAGAATGCGTGTCCAGCGATGTACGAAATGCGGCAAGTGGTACGCCCATGTATAGCAGACAGGAAGTAAACGTTTCACATAAAATTGTTTACAAAGAAATTTTGTTAGCAAATTATATGTTTGATTTCCATTTTTGTAAGTTTTTTACTTTGCACATAAAATTTGAATATGTTAAAATAATAAACAAGGCAGAAAAAGTCGTACCTGTCAGCTAATTTTTGATATACAAAGTATCCAAGCGATGTGTTTTTAAACATCGAAATTAACCGATACCGCGATACAATATATTAATTAATATCTATATATATAATAAGAATGTAAATCTAACGTGTCTGCACTTTTTCGATTTTCGTGAAAAAAATCGTTGCAGGTGTCTAGGAATAAGTAATGGAATACATTTCAATCATTTTTAGAAATGTCTGTCTATTGTCGCATCACTGCTAAGGTACTGGGATCACAATAAAAACCTCACCAATAGAATCATAAAGCATATCCTCGAAAGTTAAATCTTTGTTTTATTAAAATCGGTTCACTCTATCAAAATTTATTGTAATTTGAATGACGACTCGAGGTAAGTACGAGAGAAGAGTAGTAATTTACGAGTATACTAATAATAGGTCTTTACCTATGAAATTGCCGTTCTGCAGTACTGGCCATTTCAAATCAAAATAATTTTTGTTTGGCTAAGAATTCTAATTTCAAATTAATTTTATTTTACAAACATGGAATTCTTTTCCAAAAGTAGTCATTTGTTTATTGATTAGTCTTACATTTTCATCGCATTTCAATCTTTTTTGTCATCATGGATATGTTAAAAATTCGAGTAATTATGGAATATGAGTACCGTCGTGGCAGCAACGCGGCACAAGCGGCACGCAACATCAACGACGTTTACGGAGCTAACACTACAAACCAACGCACCACCTGTTATTGGTTTGCTCGCTTCCGTTCTGGGAATTTCGACCTGAAAAATGAACCTCGCGGTCGTCCGAAGACTTTGGTCGACAATGACGAATTAAAGGCGATTGTGGAAGCCGATGATACACAATCTACGGCTGAATTAGCTGCAGCATTCGACGTTAGCGTCAAAACAATATTGGTCCATTTGCGTCAAATTAGCAAGGTAAAAAAGCTTGATAAATGGGTGCTCCACGAACTCAATGATCGCCAGCGCGAAGTACGCGTCGAGACGTGCCTTGCACTGCTCAACAGACACACAAATGAAGGAATTTTGAACCGCATTGTTACCTGCGATGAAAAATGGATTCTGTTTGATAACCGCAAACGCTCAGCAAGTTGGTTGGATCCTGGTTCAGCACCTAAACAATGCCCTAAACGAAAACTTACTTCTAGAAAAGTGATGGTCACTGTTTGGTGGTCTAGCGCCGGTGTGATTCATCACAGCTTTTTACCAAACGGGGTGAGCATTACTGCAGATGTGTACTGTGAAGAACAAGAACTGAACACAATGATGGAAAAGCTGGCACATCTCCAACCAGCATTGGCCAATCGCTCATCTCCGCTGCTCCTGCACGACAACGCGCGACCTCATACTGCACAGCAGACTGTCTCCAAGTTGCAAGAACTGGGGTTGGAAGTTCTCCGTCATCCGCCCTACTCACCAGACCTTGCGCCTACAGACTACTACTTTTTCCAGAATTTGGATAACTCCTTGGCGGGAAAAAAATTCAATACCCGAGAGGCAGTACAAAATGCCTTTGAAGAATTTGTTTCCTCCCGTCCAGCTGATTTCTTTAAGAAGGGCATCAATAAACTACCACTGCGTTGGCAAAGATGCATTGATTGCATGGGTGATTACTTCGATTAATACAAATAAAAAATACATGAAAAAAAATCGTTTAAATTTTTTCATACAAAACAGCAATTTCATAGGTAAAGACCTAATATTATTAAGTTTATTTGTTTCCTTGAACGCGCTAATCTCAAGAACTACTGGTTCGATTGGAAATATTCTTTCAGTGTTAGATAGTTTATTTACTGGGAAATGCTATATATCATCACGCTAAGACCAATAGGAGCAGAGGACCAAGGAAGAATGTTTCAAAATCGTTTTTTTTTCCTTTTGAGAGCTACCGTAGCTTGTTAGCGTTAGCCCAAAGTAACTTCCACGCGAACGAAGTCGCGGGCAAAAGCTAGTTAATTAATAAATATCGATACATCTTTTGATGCATCGATTTACTATATTATTTACTCTTAGCCCATGCTGCCATCTATCTGTAGAAATACACATCTAATAGTTTGTTATTGCATCCAATTTCATATTCTTTTGTTTCATTGATCGCGAGACTTGAACAAATAAGTCGTGTAAAAATGAATGGAATCGCCCAACAACCTTGAAAACGTATTATTTATTTACCGATCACGCATTAACATTTTTAGTAGATAAGATTGACGTAGATTTGTTTTACACAAATGTATTTACTTTTTCTTAATAATTTTATACAAACAGTACCTAATTACAGACAACTACGCAACCGATGCTAAAGGATTAAAAAAGGTGATACCCATTATAATTGGTGTACACAAGATAGCAGCTTTTTTAAGTATACAGAACTTTATTATGTAAAAGAGATTTCTATATAGAAGCTTATACTAGAGTATATACTAAGCCTATAACCTATATTAATATATTTAGTTCTGTCTGTATATAAAAGATATATTATTAAGAATCTATCTGTATAAGTCCTGATATCATTAAGACATATTAACAAAAGGCTTTATCGATTTCTATAACATTTTGTGTAAGGAGAGGTAATATATCATTCCTTAATTAATAGTGTACAAGATCTGTCAATATTTATATTTCATGTAATCATCAAAAAATATATTCATATTTAAAAAAACAACCTAGTCAAACATAGTTAAATGCATAAAAAAGAATTCAGTTGCTAGTTAAAACATAAAAAACTAGATTCATAATATACTCAAGTTATTTATAGATTACGTATGAGTCATATAATGATATAGGTTTTTCAATATTAAAAAATAATAATTGAAAGAATATGTTACAAAAATTTTAATTCCATAATCTACAAAGAGATACGTAGTTTTAATGTATTCTGGCACATTTTTATATATATGGTATTTTCCAGGTAATAAATAAACAACTACTGATAACTACCAATGCGTTTATTTAAATTACTAATAACTCAGTCATACAAGGAAGTACAAGAGGAGAACTAGCACCTGAGATGAACAAACAAACATAACAGATACATAAATAACATATTCATTTGTTAACATAGAATAAAAGCATTAAATGCAGAAACTTTACACAAAGAACAGGCAAGAACACGAGACAAGTCAATAGAGATAATAATACTCGGTATAGATAACGAAATAACTCAGTTGTATCTATGTTAAACATTTAAATAATTTAATTTATAAATTACAATAAATAATTACATCACATTACCTATTGTAATGTTAATACTAAGATATCAATCAGTGCTTCTAATATAATTCTACAGACAAACATATCTAGATACTAGTTTCGTAACATTCAATTTAAAATTTTATCTATTTAATATCCTTATTAATTGTATCTAATATTTATTGTTGACAGAAATTTGAAATTTTATTTTACTCATCATATAATAAAATTGATGTATTTATCTACTGATTAAAATTTATTATTGTTATTCTAAATATGAGCTGTTTTCAGTTTTCATTGATATTTTAAAATGGAATAAATAATCTAATAGCCTAAACTTCATTTTTGCAGATAAATACATTACAATGATTAAAAATTTGTGTTTGAAATTTGTGACTTTTGCATCTTACAGCTCTATTGTACACATAGTCAAATTAATCTCTCATATAGGGATAGTCAATTTCTTGCAGAGGAACAAAGGTTTCCTTAATAGATTGTGGTGTTGTCCAGCGCATTACATAGTTGGGGCCACCAGCCTTGTCATTAGTGCCAGACATACGTCCCCCACCAAATGGTTGCTGTCCTACAACAGATCCTGTTGATTTATCATTTATGTAGAAATTTCCTGCTGTCATTTTTAGCTCTTCAAGAGCTGTCTGAAGAAAATTAATATCTTTTGCAAACACAGCTCCTGTCAGAGCAAACTTAGTAGAGGATCCCACAAGAGCTAGCGTTTTCATAATGTCATTGTCGTCATATACATATACAGTCAGGACAGGGCCAAAGATCTCTTCTGTCATTAGCTTATCGTGAGGATCTGTAGTCTCAATGATAGTCGGCTGCACAAAGTAGCCCTTACTATTATCAAATTCACCACCACCGAGTATCTTGTTCTTGGGATTCTTTTTGGCCTCAGATATGTATCCAGTAATCCTTGCAAATGCTTTGTCATCTATAACTGCAGCAGCAAAAACAGAGAAGTCAGAAGGATCTCCAACCTTTAACTTTGTCCTCTCCTTCAGTAGACCTTCCTTAATAGGTTCATAAAGAGATTTGGGTATGTAAATCCTTGAGCATGCGGAGCACTTCTGTCCACAAAATTCGAATGCTGAACGAATTGTGCCACTGACAACAGTTTGTATATCGGCTGATGGATGTACAAAGTGATAGTTTTTTCCTCCACATTCTCCAATCAGACGAGGATAGTTTCTGTACAATTTCAGATTTTTCCCAACTTCATTCCAAAGCCAGTTGAAGGTTGGCACAGATCCTGTGAAATTAATGCCCGCTAAGAGAGGTGATTTTGTGATCATACGGCCGAAGGTAGGGCCATCTGCAGGAACAAAGTTAACGACTCCGTCAGGAATGCCTGCTTCACGCATTATGTTAAAGATGCGCCAGTTGGACAACAATGCTGTATCTGAAGGCTTCCATAATACACCATTTCCCATGAGAGCTGGAGTGTAAGCCAAGTTACCACCAATGGCCGTAAAGTTGAAGGGACTAATAGCAGCAATAAAGCCGTCAATGCCACGAAGTCGTAGTGAATTCCTTGTAACTGACGGGTTTTCTGATATTGGTTGATACTTAGCATTTTCCTTCAAGAAGTATACATTAAAACGGAAGAAATCAATGAGTTCAGCAGCAGAATCAATCTCAGCCTGGACAACAGTTTTAGATTGTCCAAGGATGGTGGCTGCATTAAGTCTTTGCCTGTGAGCTCCAGCCATCAGATCTGCTGCATTTTGCCAGATACGAATGCGCTCATTTAATGGAGTACGATCCCATCTAGTCTGAGCAGCAACAGTAGCTTCAATTGCTTTTTCGATAGTCTTTTCACTGGCGTAGTAATACTTGGCTAGTTTCTTGGAGTGATCGTGTGGCATAACCTGGTACCGCGGCGCGCCGTCCTTAATGATTTCCCCGCCGATAACGATGGGAATCTCTTCGGTGACTGCAGCGGTGCGTTGCAGTTCCTCCACGAGCTCCGTACGCTCGCGACTCCCGGCGCGGTAACCAAGCACGGGTTCGTTATGGACACCGCCGTCTTGGAATTTCGGCAAGTCCACGATGCTGGAGAGCGAGCGCTCTAATGAGCACCCGCGAATCGCTTTCGTACACACGGTCAACATTGTCGATAAACGATAATCAATCAATCAGTAGTGACGGTGTCGAGACGAGCCCCCGGGAGAGATAAGGCGCGGTGACGAACGTTTATTACGTAAACTGCGACGGCACTGCTCGAGAGAGAGATAAACAAACCAGGACACGGTTACTGACGTCTTTCGTTTAACAAAGGGATGACCTTCAGCGATTCACGTTCAACATACTGACTGAAATATACACGTATTTTTGAATATAGTGAACAATAGTTCTTCATAGAAATCACTTGTGTATTCAGATCACTGAAATCTCGAATGTTTTAATTTTTTATGTTTTTTTCCCTCGGCCAATCATTTCAGCTCACATTACATTTTATAATGCACACTGTGCAAATCGTATACGCGATTATAGTGACAACTGAACACATTTTACAGTTATTGTCTCTGTCACTCTTTACGGTAAACGAATAGTAACACGAAACAAATTTCTGTTTTTCGCACTTGCGCAACTGTGTTGGTATTTTGTCTCAGATTCTCGACTCCAAAGAAATGTCAAAATATTGCACCTGACATAGACAAACCATAGAATCAAAAAATAGCACCATTTTTAGTTTTTATATAATGACAAAAGGCATTACTGATCTGAACTACTACCCAAGTAATTGTTATCTAATTGATGCTTGGTTATTAAATAATGGCCCACTATTGGCCAGCTAATTTGAACCGAGTTTAACTGAATTTTGTCATACAATTACAATCATATTATAACTAAAAAGCTGTAGATACGTTACCTTTTTATTTTGACAAAACAAATGGCACGATGAGGCACATAGACGTAAAGTAATATTGTAACACCACATTGACTTAGATAAAATGTGAAAGTAAGATGACATATTCTCAATATCGGTGGTGAAAAAGAAATGGTTATATGTTGCTTAGATACGGGCGGATTGACGGGGTAGCCCTCAAAAATAAGTTAGCTAGCCAAGTTTTATCAAGCCGCTGTCGAAACGCTTAGAGGTATCTACAGCTTTCTAGTTATAATATCATTGGACGATTGTGTGTTCAGAAACCTAATTTCACAAGTTATTGAACGGATAACGCTATTAAACCGATAAACTACAATTAAAAATACCTCAGAAACCAGGCATTATTGATTGTTTTTCATATGATTCATGTTCATTCATTCTTCATGTTATTAATGATTGTAAGAATTTGTATAGACTTGATTATAATGAATGTGTCTGAAACTGGTTATGATATTTTACCAATAGATAATCCGATTAAATTTTATATTTTATAAATATTACTAGCGGGCTCGGCAGGCGCTGTTCCGCCCTGACTATCAAAAAATCCTTGACAAATTGTATACCGAAACTTTCCTCATGGGTCACTTTATCCACTGGTGAAAATCGCATGAAAATCCGTTCAGTAGTTTTTGAGTTTATCGCGAACAGACAGACAGACAGACACGGTGGGGGACTTTGTTTTATATTATGTAATGATGATGTTCTTTTTTTAAAATTGTCATAAATAACCACGTTGGGGTTTTATTTCCAAAATTGCAGATTTAGAAATTATAGATTGTTTCAGCATTCAAAGGTAATGCGGAACTGTTCATCTGTTATAACATTACGTAACGTTCGCGATGGGCGAGCAACAGCGGACATGTCGTGCGAGTGAACATTCAGTATCGATCGGCCACGCCCACTCTGAATCTTCATTCACGTTCCTTCACCTAGTCTGTACGCGGTCTAAGGTCATTACAGAATATTTTAAATATATATAAAAATCAATGTTTGTATGTTTGGCCACTATGCACGCCGAAACTACTGAACAGATTGTGATAATAATTTAGGGGGGTATTCTGGAGACGCTCGAGAGTGTTCCTGGCTCAAAAAATCAATATATATATACATGTTTTTTTTAAAATATATTAATGAAATCGTTTGCCTTCAAGCAAGAAAGGACTTATTCTTCTTATTTAAAACTTTTTGATATTGTTTCGACATGTTTGACATATTTCAATAAAACATCAGTTATCACAATTAATCAATTCCATTTGTATAGATGCCATTTTTTAGGAATTTATGTAGTTCTGGCATGGATACGAGGACATAGAGGGATCCAAGGTAATGAAGCTGTTGATCTTCTTGTTAAAGAAGCTATCCAGAATGGATATTTTGGTCACTATAAAACCTATGTTCAGTATTTATCCTCTCCATACAAGACTTATTTTCCGTCCGTCTGATTTTAACAAACGTATAAAGGTGTGTATTGTATCCTTTTGTGAATACTCTGACTAATTTTAGAAGTTTTAACAAAATTAAACTTTAACATAACACAATAACTAACAGTAATTATTATGTAAATATATATTTATTTAGAACATGATGTCTGTGAGTGTTGTTTGTCTTTGTGTATTTCAGTGGCCTAATATGGAAGAACTGAAAATAAAAATTTAACACCACCTATAAAGTGACTCTCCCATTCATTACAATAAAACACTGACACTGGCAAATGCTTCTGCGAAGCCAAATCAAGAAGAAGAAGACTCTCCCATGACTGACTTGACAGTGGTAGAATTCGTATCTATGAAACTCCAATATTAAAAAGTTTAAGTTGAAGTTTTTGATTTTGGGTGTTCGGTGTAATTTCTGGTATTACCTACTGATCCGATTTTGAAAATTCTTTCACTATTCAAAAGATATATTACATTATTTTTCATATTGGTAAATATATATTTTCATTAATTGATTACAATAAGTGTAATTAAAATTATCAAAATTTTATAATATGGCGTGCGTTGCTGGAATGATCTTAAATAATGGAATAATATCCATAGCAAAATTAATTACTGTTTCTTTTACAAAAAAATACGAAATACCATATATCTGAGTGTAATATCTCAGCGAAAAAGATTGTTTACGTTTATCTGAAAAAGAAAATAAATTATACAATTGCTAATTACAAACTACTAAGTTATTTTTTTTTCTCGAACTGACTACGCTATTGACCTAGCAAGGTCTTAGCAGCTTCACCGGACCACAGGCTAAGTTATTAGATACAGGTTTCGTGTATACTTTACAAATTTAGAACAAAGAGCTAAATCAAAATGAAAATTTAAGGGAGATAAAGTTTATTTTTTACAGCATGTTAATTGATGAAGTTGGTTAGAACATAATAACATAAAAATTATAAACCGGTACAATTATTGTGTTGTTGCGAGGATAGTAATGAATGGGGCGCGGAGATGAGGATCAAAGAAGCAACCCAGGGGATACCAAGAAGACATTTCTTGCCAATATATATATATGATAGTTTGGATTCACAATTGGACCCGGTAGGTGTCCCTGCAATTGGCTTCTAAGGTTATTTAAGATTTTTTTGCATTTGGAAATAAAATTGGAACAGGTAATAACCGATTTGGTGCAGACGAAGTCGCGCGGAACAGCTAGTTTTAAATAAAATTTAACAAAAATGTTTTGGATCGTGTGAATGTTATTTTTTTAGGTAATTTTGCAGTCATTTTACTTTATTTTATTGCACTACAAGTGCGATAACCGCGTTAATTTCAATTGGACGCGCTCTCCAAAAAGGTCAATTTTCACTGTTTTTTCGGTAAGAATTAGAACAAAACTATTGAACTTTGGTAAATATAATGACTAGCTACAGATACATTGAATCTTTAACAATGATGTACAGATGATTGCTTTTCAAAATTAATAGGTTTCCATTTAAAAAAAATCAATTCTCCGTAGTCCCCTCGCACAAAACAGCCTGCTTTTAGGTATGACAATCTCAGTAAATTTTCTTTTTTTTAATAAAAATAAATGCCTGTTTATGCTACATATAGTCAAGTTTAAATGACATAAAATAAAATCCAAGTTATCTACACTACATCTGAGAACAAAATTATTTAGTTGTATACAAAATTTCTCATTTTTATGTCAGTTACGTAGACCTTAAGTCCTATGTAATAAGGTCCAATTTATTTCTTTATTTAGATTCGATGTAAATAAAACTATGGAAGAAGGATTCACGTCGCGCCTCCGCGACCGCGCTCAGGCTATATAAGGTCTCAGTATATAGTATCTTATCTATGCCAGACCGCTTTCCTTTTTACGGATAGTACTCTTTGCAGACCGCGCTCAGGCGCCGTAGCGAGTGGATATATACGTCGCTTTGTACTCGATTACAAAAAAAAAAACATCGCTGTAGAAATACGTATACACTTCACAAAACGTTTTGATCATTTTGAAAAACTAACCAATTTTTTATAGTGGTTTATATTTCTAGTAGTTTAAGAGACACTGTAATTAGGTTGAAACAAAAACTCTAAGTTTGGTTTTTATTAAGTTAGTTTTTTTTAACGTTTTGACTGTAGATGGATCTGAGGTGCTGTTATGGAACTTCTTGACGGGTAGAAATACATATGTCGTCTTTGTAGTCCTTTTGTTAGTAGTAACGAGAGCTTACCACAGGACTTAACAAAGTGAGCTGATGGTGGTATCCAGAAGTTGTTATCGAACTCCTTATCGGGTAGAAATAGATATGTCGTCCTTATAGTCCTTTTGTGAGTAGTGAGGAGAGCTTACCGCAGGACTTAACAAAGTGAAGTGATGGTGGTATCCAGAAGTTGTTATCGAACTCCTTATCGGGTAGAAATAGATATGTCGTCCTTATAGTCCTTTTGTGAGTAGTGAGGAGAGCTTACCGCAGGACTTAACAAAGTGAGCTGATGGTGGTATCCAGAAGTTGTTATCGAACTCCTTATCGGGCAGAAATATATATGTCGTCCTTATAGTCCTTTTGTTAGTAGTGAGGAGAGCTTACCGCAGGACTTAACAAAGTGAGCTGATGGTGGTATTCAGAAGTTGTTATCGGACTCCTTATCGGGCAGAAATAGATATGTCGCCCTTATAGTCCTTTTGTTAGTAGTGAGGAGAGCTTACCACAGTTCTGAACAAAATGATCTGATGATGACCTACTTCAAAAACTGTTATGGAACTCCTTGATGGGTAGAGACAGATATGTCTTGTTTGAAATAAAGGGGCTATGGTTTTGGGTCGCCTCCATCCGTTGCTTTGTCATAGGAGTAAGATGTCCCTCAGACACAAGCTCACTTTGTATAAGAAGTGTATACGTCCCGTGATGATATATAGCTGTCCCGTTTTTGCGCATATGTCAAAAGATAATTTTCATAAGTTGCAGGTTCTTCAAAACCGCGTTTTACTTAAAGTGACCGGTGCCCCGTGGTATGTCTGGAGAGTCGTTCTCCATAGGGACCTAGGGATGCCTTCTATCTGGGCGTACGTAAAATCACTTACGTTTATTTATTTTGAAAAAGTCGTGAATCATCCCAGTCCATTAGTGGTATCCGCCGAAAAATACGAACCCGTACCTAACGCTGCGCGCCACAAAAGACGTCCGCGACATATTCTTACCGATCCTCCCGATGATATAACGGCAGCGAACGATCAGGACCAGCCTGTCTCTTCAAACAGAGCGTGCTCACGCCCACGCCCGCGTAACCACAGATCACGCCGCCGTGGTCTGGAGGTAAATTTCGCTCCCGCACACCAGACTAGGCCCCCCTTGGCAGTGGTTCAAGCCTAGATCCGTTCCCTCGGCGTGGAGCTCTTGAGTACGCTGTCCGCGCGATACAGTGGCACAAAATCTTACATCACTGCGACAACATTACACATATCACCTCCACACACGTGCACGCATACACGCTTACACATGCAAGTGGGTTTTATTTTTTTTTTTCCCTTATCAAACTGAAATAGTTTAGAAAATTATCCGATACGAAATATATATAAGAGTTGTTGAGGTATGTATGCTTGGTACACATATATGTATGAATAGTTAGCTTAGGTTAGCTCAGATAGGTCGCGAATTGCATGTATCAGGCAACGGCCCAAGCCGAAGTGTGCCGTGCACCCTTGACCTAGTTGTCAAATAAAATCGGCTGAGTGCCTTAAACGCTCGCCTTAGTAGTCCGGTGAAGCTGTTAAGACCTTGGTAGGTTAATAGCGTAGTCAGTTTGAGAAAAAAAAAATTGAAATTGATGTTTCTATGGAAAGTGTTGCCCCACTATAAATAAAGGTTTACTATGAATCTATTTGATTTACAATAACACTATTGTAGCGACACACAAAATACTCACACAGTATATGCTACAAGTTACACCCTGCAGAGAGAAACAGATATCTAATGTGGCGAATTGTTATTATTCTAACTTTGTTTATTACTTTATTGTTTAACGAATATTGTCTGTTCATTTTTATTTCGAACCCTTTGGAAATATTCTACATGTGTATCTAATATGTGTGTATTTGTTCTCATATGTGTGTATCTGTTCTCATATGTGTGTATCTGTTCTCATATGTGTGTATCTGTTCTCATATGTGTGTATCTGTTCGCTCAATGCAAATAAACAGATTTTCGTAAATTAAATGTGAAAGCGTTAACAAGACTGCACAATCGGAGCCATGTCTTTGTTTCACGTCCAAAATCTTCTGGAAATAGCAACGTGAAGTACTGTCACATCCTACTAAATAGTACTACTACAATACATATTACTAAATAAAAAAAATGTGTGCGTGTACTAGTGTACACACGTAAGAAGTGAAACTTGTTTAAGGCCTTATTTTTCGCAAAATGATCTATATGCAACTTAAAAAAAAAAAAAAAAAAAAAAAAAAAAAACAAAAAAAAAAAAAAAAAAAACCCTTTCTTTCTTTATGGCAAACAATTTCATTAATATATTAAAAAATAAAGTTAAATTAGATAAAGTTTAAACAAAAGGATTTTATTATCATAGACATGAATACAAAAAAGATGGCGCGTAACCGAAAAATGTGACGGTAAATTTTTTCCAACGCCGATAAAGAAGTTTCACTTCAAAAACCAATTTTAAATTAATAATAATAATTTAAAAATATAATATTTTTTGTTTTTGTATTAACTAAAACTGTGTACAGAGTGGCCAAAGAGTTTGACGCGGACTGTCGTGGACACTATTGAACTTGTCTTTTTCACGATTACTTAACAAGACGTAAACTTGCGGTCCCTGCAGACGTTGTGCTGCTTTGGTAATTTTAAAAAATCCTAAAAACCAACCGCAGCGTCACCTACAGGGTCCAATTGCGAATCTAAACCATTTTCGAAGCCATTATACATACATACATATAACACGCACACAAAATTTCATCAAAATCGGTCCAGCCGTTTAAGAGAAATTCAGTGACATACACCCGTACAGAAGAAATTTATATATAAAGATATTATAATATATTACATATTTAATTATATTATAACTCTTCGTGCAGGTACAAAATTCATTGCTAAGGATGGTGTTTTAAGGTTCATAAACATAAGCATGTTATAAAAACACCTTGACAAATCACAATTACAAAATAACTTATTAGTGTAGGTGACTTTGTAAATTAATTAATTGATGTTTTGTTTGACATTTCATCTGCCGAAACTAACCTGAAACGTTTTTTTTTGTTTCGAACCCTTTTAGCACATATAGTGTATTTTTGTTTAGATTATTGTTATATTTATGTATATTAAGACCAGTGTATACTCATGGTATCTGATGTGTAACATCTTTTGTTAAATATGATAAGTTTTTTTTTAAATTAACTACTGTATGAATAGCTGGCTTAGACAGATTCGCGAAGTTGCATTCGACGCAGCAGCCGAAGCCAAGATTCGAACACTCTGGCCCCTTCAGCTTGTTGCCAAGTGGCGAAGTGGCGAAGTGCCTCAAGCGCCCGCTTTAGTTCAGCGAAGCTGTCGTAGTCAGTTCGAAAACTAATTATAATCAACTACGTATTATTTATAAGCGCGATTGTTAACACGTTCCGTGGTAAACCATTTTTACCTGACAGGCCATTTGATATTGTGACAAGAATAGATATATGATAAAACAACATTACATTACAACATACTTAACATGGCATAAGTAGTTATTTCGTTTTTTGTGGTTATGAAATCGTGTAACTCTGGTAGTATATGTGGTAAAGATAAAGTTAACATGTACCAGTGATGGTGCATGTGGCACGGAACGTGTTAAACGATTTGATGTAATTAGAATGGATTTGGTGCGAGTATATGCTTATTATAATATTTTGAATTAGTTTTATTCGTTAAAAGAAGTCTAGACGGTTTGTTGCTTCGATCATTGTCAGAATTGAAGTTAAGTTTTCGAGTATAAGTGATATGGGAATTCAATAAATAAAAGTCGTTAATATAGTTTGTTTAAATTTTTATTGCTAATACAGCATTAATACGTGTAATATGATTAATAAAGTCGCTCGCAGCAAACGTTAAGCTCCGTCGTAATTACAATAAATGCGAGAACACATGGCGGAGAACGAACCGTCTCTACCGCTCTTAATATAACGCAACACGAATACAACTGTCTGCTCACCATTTTGTACAAAAACAATACGAGAACATCACAGTGTCTCAAATATATGCTATTACCGAGCGATCCCTACATTTGTTTTACATTATATGTCATCGTGGGTCAACTGAGAGTGAGCCAGTTCATTATTTTGTCCATTGGAATTATTGTCAAAGCCGAGGTTTAACTATCGCCCAAGCCTTTTGTCATAATATATAATTTATATGAGTATATTTGAACACACATCAGCCCGCAGTCACAGTCACTCCTCTCCCAGTTTATATTAAAATACTTAATCTCTATTATCATATAAAAACTAATAATTAAGATAGAAAGCGGCGCCAGCACTAGCGGTGTGTGCGCCCGCTCGCTACACGTATGCTAATGTCATAAAATGCGTTTAAATAAACCTAAGCATTGGCAAGTGTGAGCCGCGCGGCCTCCGCTGCCCCATACATACAGCACAACATTACACAAGCAACTTCGCAATCCACCTGTCTTCAAATTAATCAATGTTTCAGAATTAATACTACAGGTTCTTTGGTAAAATGTTACATTAACGATATTCAAACTCTTTCTTCATGTGTATTTCAGCATAATCATCAGGGATCTGCTACTTATATTAACTTGATCTGTATGTATGAAACAACTATTAATTATTATTAACATACACGTATATATAATATGCCACTGTAGAGCGAGCCCGAACGTTACCGACACTTGTAAACATATTATAAAGCTATATTGAACGCTATCTGATACCATACACATGCTATAACATAGTAAATGCTGTGGAACCTCTCACGCTTACTAAAACATTAGAGGAGCACATAAATACCTACTATGCATTATATATTATCCAACTTTTACAATTATTTTAATATAAAAAGTAAGAAAATATAATAATCACAGTACAAACTGAATATTTACAGTAAAATCATGTCTTCAATTTGTTTGTATAAACTTGTCAGTTAGAATTTAGAAACGATCTATGGAATAAAATTTTAATTGATTAGATAGCAATCTATCTTCTCTATGCCCTTCCATAGACTAAGAATAATCACTTACTTTTGTATAAATACAATAAAAGTTATCAAAAACTTTTTGAATCGAGGTCGTTACGGGCTAATCAGTCGCTTTCACATAGAGTTATTCACTACTTAACGATATGACTCGATGTTCCTTAATCTATGCGCGAACTTGCTAAAGCACTTGAGCAAACAAACTTACAGTCGCTCCTCCTAATCATATATTATCTCTCCGTACGCAGTAAACATACGATGTCATATATTTTCAATTTCATTGTTAACGTTATTCATTGAAAGATATGTTAGATTTAATACCAATATACAACAGTTAACATATACCATTTAGTCAAGTCATTAAAAGTAAATATATAGTTTATATAAAATATCACATGGAAAATAGAATGTATCTGCGAATGTATATTCATAATATTTATCAAATACTCACAATATCCCAGTTTGTCATTCTACACTAAATTTCAAGGGGAATTATGTTTTCAAATGCTGGAATTTGTACAACGTGCCACTGCAGTTTATCTTGTATATTAACACTTCACTCCATATTTGTATATATAAAATTTTTACTTTAAAGTGTTAATGTCAGTTTTGTACATTTATGTATCTGAATAACACAGTGCCCGGTACACTATACACATGTCATACACTCAAATTTATTTATTTTATTTGCATTATATTATTCACGACTTAAGTAGAAAGGCCTTTGTTACTACGTCAAAGCAATTTTACTGAATTGTGAGTAAAAATTGATATAACTATTGTGTCCAGGCACTTTTGTTACAAGTAAAGGGCTGTTTTTTATCTTGCATATTCAGATACGTTGATAGGAATTATTCTCTAGTAATAAGGCGTCCTTGCGAAGAGCTTGTCGATGGCACTCACATACTTATCAGGAACAAATATGAATGATATTCGTGTCGTATTGAGAGTAAGTCGCAGAGCGATGCTGCGTTGTTAACTACACAAGTCTAATGAATAATCACTGATAATGGGTATTAAGAAGTTAGTAATACTTCTGGTTTGTCTGAACGCCTCTCGATTCTCCACTCCAAAAGACACACCACCAATCTGTAAACGGTAAGCAATATACACATTAATTATTAAAAAAAAAAAACCAGTATAAAACCTTTTCAAATTCAATATCAATAAATTTTTTATTCAATTTAGGCCCTGAAAAAGCACTTATGAACGTCAAAAGTAGAGACGTCAGTCATCGAGAAAAACCGTCAAGAAACTCGATCTGATTTATATTTTCATTATACAAAGCATAATTTTTAATTATTACAAGATGATAGACATATAGAGTTACACTCGTTCCCGCCGGATGCACAGAGACGGGAGTCATTTCCCGACGTCACCATCGTTCACATATTGATCCACCCTGTAATAGCCTTTATGTATTAGAACCAGCGTTACATAACACTTAAACTTATCTGGTAAACCGGTAATGTACTTTGGGACTTCTAACACTATTACCTTAAAATTGTTACTGGTCTTAGTGAGCTTGAAACATGGAGTGACCAGTTTGTTATTATTTCTAGTATTTAGATTATGTCGTTTTTATATCCAGATTCCAGATAATCGAAATTATGTAAGTTTCTGCGGACATACATTAAATTATCAAGAATATATTGGGAGGGCAGAGGGCTTAGCGTTCCATTGACGTCCGTCGAGTTGGGGGTTGATATATTTTTTAAAGAAAGGTTACATTATTATACACAAAGTTTCAACATGCGGAGACATGCTTGTGGGGTGGTAGGGTGTCTATACCCGACTGGATCGCGACCACCGTACACCAGGTGGAACACCCGCCATAGTGGCACGTTTGGGCGTGTCGCGTTCCGAGATCAGCCGGTGTATATCCAGCAACCGGGGGGGGACTGTCCCTGACTGGGTCGCTTTCAGGCCGACATGACAGCGGCGACCGGCGATGGATAGTATGTCTTTCGGTGGTCGCCATTGTTTTTGGATTGTACTGTGCTTACCATCAGGCACAGTACAGTCACTTTGCCGAGCTACAATAAAAAAAAAAAAAAAAAAAAGACGCGTAGTTTTTGAGAAAAAAAATAATAGAAATCAATTGTTTTTGCAATTACTATAGATTATATAGAATTCTCGGCATCGAACCTTTCGTTTTACCTATCGTTAAGTTGTCATACGTTCGGTAATATTTATTTTAATATACATTTACAAAATAATTATATTTCGTATTCATTTCAATAAGTTTTCATGCACACTTATGTTTAACAGTTTATGTATATTACATTACGATTGCTAACCAAAACTGTATTAACTTATGGCCCAGTGTAATCTTTGTGGTGTAAAATGTCGCGCAAAATTGGTGAAACGGAACGTAAAGAAAAGAACTACGCCATTTGCGTCATGTGTCAGTGTCGATTGTGGTCGTCTTGTATATTAGGAACTATATGATCTTTAAGAAAACAAAACAGTTTCGTCTCGTTTTGGTTACGTTAGGTTAGACTTGCGACCAGAATGTAAACCATGCGACAGCTGCGCAAGACCTGTTCCAGTCCATGAGAGAATGGTCGGTGCCGGTGGCGGTAGTCCGGTGAAGATGTTAAGACCTTGCTAGGTCAATAGCGTAGTCAGTTCGAAAAAACAAAAGGTGCCGGTGGCAGTGCTCTCAGAACCGTACGTAATCCCTGCCAGGGATAACTGGGCGGGGGATATATCGGGCACGCTGGCTATCATATTTTCGGTCGGAGAGGACTTTCTTATGCTGCTCAAGAACTCAAGAGGCCCCGGTTTCGTTGCAGTAGAGTGGACAGAGATTACAATTATATGGGTATATTTCTCCCCGAAGAGACCGATGGCAGAGTTCGAAGACTTTCTGGACAAAATCGAAACTCTCGTTGGTGAAACCAGGCATAATCCGGTTATCGTTGTAGATTTCAATGCAGAATCGTACGCTTGGGGGTCGCCTGTTACGAATGCACGAGGCCGTGTACTACAAGAATGGGCAATAGGGAGAGGCCTAATAGTGATTAATCAAGGATCGGTGAACACTTGTGTCAGATGGCATGGATGGGTCTATCGTCGACCTCACTTTTGCAACACCTAACATCGCGCGACGCGATACAGACCTGGAGGGTTGTCGAGGATACAGAGACGCTTTCCGAGACCATCTGTATATGAGAATTGATATAATTCGTTCGGTGAGCACACCACCAGCGCAGAGCAACATTGCAGAAAACAGGTGGGCTATAAAACACCTTAATCAGGAAAGACTGGAAGAGGCCTCTATAGTTGCGTTGTGGACAGCGCAATCGGATGGGCCAGTAAGCGTGGAATCAGAGGCGAACTGGTTCAGAGGTACAATGATGCGAATATGTGACGCCGCTATGCCTCGAGATAGGCCACACTCTCCCAGGCGCAGAGTCTTTTGGTGGACCCAGGAAATCGAAGAGTTGCACACCTCATGTCATCTCTGGCTACAAGACGGCGTTGTGCAAGATATCGCAGGCTGCGCAGGAATCGGAGTAGTAGTACAGAAGCCGAGTTATACGAGACATATAAAGCGGCCAAGAAGGTTCTTCAAATTGCTGTGAGGAAGGCTAAGGATTCAGAGAGACAACGCCTCTTAGAAACGTTGGACAGAAACCCATGGGGGCGACCCTATCGCACGGTCTTAGCACATGTGCGTGCGTGGACCCCACCGGTCACCGGCTCTTTACAGCCCGCGTTATTGGAGAACATCCTGACGGCGCTGTTCCCGAGCCAGATAGAATTTACAACTCCTGACATAAGTTCATCCACTGCACTGGGGTTATCGGGAAACACCGAGATACCTCCGGTATCTAGAGCTGAATCGGAGGTGGCGGTAGTGCGGCTACGTATTAAGAATACAGCCCCAGGACCGAAAGGTGTGCCGGGCCGCGTATGGGCTCTTGTGCTTAGATCCTTAGGCGAGCGATTTAGACGGCTTGTCGATGCGTGCCTTCATTCGGGAACATATACAGCGTAGTGGAAAGTCGGTCGACTTGTGCTGCTAAGGAAGTAAGGCCGGCCAACTGAATCACCAGCGGCGTATCGTCCAATCGTGCTTCTGGACGAAGCATAAGTTTGTTGAGCGCATAATCGCACGTCGGTTAAGCAAGCACCTGGCTCAAGTAGGTCCTGATATATCAGATTTGTAGTATGGAGTTCGGGTTGGCCGCTCGACGATTGACGCGATCTTGAGGATTAGGATGTTAGCGGAAGAAGGAAACTCCCAAAGAGGAGTTTTATTGGCAGTGTCCTTAGACATTGCCAATGCTTTTAATAGTATACCTTGGCTGTGTGTCATGGTGGCGTTGAACCACCATGGGGTGCCGCAATATTTGCAACGGATTTAGGGGCATATCTACAAGACAGAGTCGTTACTTACATTGGAGAAGATGGAAACAGTCATGAAAAGATAATGTAGCGTGGTGTTCCACAGGGGTCGGTCCTAGGTCCACTCCCGTGGAACATTGCTTATGACTGGGTTCTAAGGGAACACTGTCACAAGGATCGACGGTAACATGCTACGCTGATGATACCTTGGTGACGGCCTGCGGAAAGATGCTTGAGGAGGCAGTCTCCTTAGGCACGGCGAGTGTCACAAGTATGGTAGATAGGATCAGAAGGTTAGGGCTCAGAATAGCTCTGGAGAAGACCGAGGCTATTTGCTTTTACAGCCCCCGAAGAGCACTCCCACCTGGCGCTCATTTACAAATAGATGGTACTCAAATCAAGATTGCTACTACGATGAGATACTTAGGACTTACCCTAGACAGAAGCAACGAGTGTAGAGGCCCAGCCAACAGATTTGGCGTAGGACGTAATGTCTATGGATACGCACAACATTCTTAAAGAAATACACACACTTAACAAGTGTACCTGGAAATCGTCAAGAACGACCTAAACAAAGCTCAAAACCTTACCAGGCAACAAAGCTGGACCCTCTTAGAGAAGGTCGTGTCTATTACCACTAGAACAGCAGCTGAATTTTCGAGGGCGCCCCTGTGCTATACAAAGGCTCGGTTCCACAAATGAAGCAACGCCGCAGTAGCGACAGACAAGTGAAATTATTACGGTCTCTCCGCTTGCACAGAGGAGTGAGCAGGAGGGCGCGCTCGCATCGGAATAGTCAACGTCGATCTAAAGATGCTCCGTAAAAGAGCAAAAAACGTGTAATCGATTGTGCTCGTTAGATATTAATCTCAAACAGATGTTAATTATATTTAATTATTCATTCTTGCATTTTGCATATTGAACTCAGTTTGAAACGTGTTACGAGAATGCACTCATGAGTATATAATATAGTGTGTTCGTGTGCGTGCGCAAGAGTTTCGCATACCTGCAGGTTCAGACTAGAACAGTAAGTCGGTGGCGTGAGTGCGCGCCTCACTCCACGACCGCGCCGCGTCCGCCCCGCACGGCCGCACGTCCCCGCCGCCCTCCGCCTCCGCCTCGCCCTCCGCCCCCGTCCCCGCCTCGCCCTCCGCCCCCGCGCCCACCTCGCCCTCCGCCCCCGCGCCCGCCTCCGCCCCCGCCTCGGGCTCGAGGCGCGTGACGCCGAGCTGGAAGGGCGCCGCGACCGTCTTGCTCGGGGTGTAGCGGCTCAGCGCCGCCGACGCTGTAACGATAATCATATATACAGTATTACATTACACAATACACTTATACCACGGGGATGGATTGCAATTTTGTTCCAAGTGAACTGAACTTTCCTTGTACGGTCTTTGTTAAGAGCATAATAAGTGATACTGATCACCACTTTTGACTGATTGTACAGTTCTACTTAATTGTTCAATTACATGTGTTACTTCAAATTAATACATACAGAAACACATAAGGACGACGTTTCTTCACTTGGTCAATTTAAATTCCTTCAACCTACAAAAAGAGTGCAAAAAAACTGCAAGACAATCACAAAAACAACCTTTATACGATCTATGTCAATACGTCGTCCATGTCTTGTTTGCTACCGCCTTAGCATTCGAGATTTCTTTCGCAGCTCCTTATAATAGGTCTTTACTTATGAAATTGCCGTTCTGCAGTACTGGCCATTTCAAATCAAAATAATTTTTGTTTGGCTAAGAATTCTAATTTCAAATTAATTTTATTTTAAAAACATGGAATTCTTTTCCAAAAGTAGTCATTTGTTTATTGATTAGTGTTACATTTTCATCGCATTTCAATCTTTTTTGTCATCATGGATACGTTAAGAATTCGAGTAATTATGGAATATGAGTACCGTCGTGGCAGCAACGCGGCACAAGCGGCACGCAACATCAACGACGTTTACGGAGCTAACACTACAAACCAACGCACCACCTGTTATTGGTTTGCTCGCTTCCGTTCTGGGAATTTCGACCTGAAAAATGAACCTCGCGGTCGTTCGAAGACTTTGGTCGACAATGACGAATTAAAGGCGATTGTGGAAGCTGATGATACACAATCTACGGCTGAATTAGCAGCAGCTTTCGACGTTAGCGTCAAAACAATATTGGTCCATTTGCGTCAAATTGGCAAGGGAAAAAAGCTTGACAAATGGGTGCCGCACGAACTCGACGATCGCCAGCGCGAAGTACGCGTCGAGACGTGCCTTGCACTGCTCAACAGACACACAAATGAAGGAATTTTAAACCGCATTGTTACCTGCGATGAAAAATGGATTCTGTTTGATAACCGCAAGCGCTCAGCAAGTTGGTTGGATCCTGGTTCAGCACCTAAACAATGCCCTAAACGAAAACTTACCCCTAGAAAAGTGATGGTCACTGTTTGGTGGTCTAGCGCCGGTGTGATTCATCACAGCTTCTTACCAAACGGGGTGAGCATTACTGCAGATGTGTACTGTGAAGAACTGAACACAATGATGGAGAAGCTGGCACATCTCCAACCAGCATTGGTCAATCGCTCGTCTCCGCTGCTCCTGCACGACAATGCGCGACCTCATACTGCACAGCAGACGGTCTCCAAGTTGCAAGAACTGGGGTTGGAAGTTCTCCGTCATCCGCCCTACTCACCAGACCTTGCACCTACAGACTACTACTTTTTCCAGAATTTGGATAACTCCTTGGCGGGAAAAAAATTCAATACCCGAGAGGCAGTACAAAATGCCTTTGAAGAATTTGTTGCCTCCCGTCCAGCTGATTTCTTTAAGAAGGGCATCAATAAACTGCCACTGCGTTGGCAAAGATGCATTGATTGCATGGGTGATTACTTCGATTAATATAAATAAAAAATACATGAAAAAAATTCGTTCATACAAAACGGCAATTTCATAGGTAAAGACCTAATATTTATTACTCCATTGCGTTACTTTCGGTTCGGACTAGGGAAGGTATAAGCTGTTAGCGAGTTGATACTCGTATTATTGAGATGTGGGAGAGGGTAGTTGATAGAGAAGTGCACATACATACCTATGTGTGTGTTGGCGGCGAGGTGTGCGGGGGCGGTGGGGGCGGAGGGGGCGGAGGCGCGCTCGTCGGTGGGCGAGTCCTCGCAGAGCGAGTTCTCGGAGGGGTACTCGAAGGTGCGCGTCAACGAATCGTCGAACTGGAGCTTCAGCTGGAACACCAACAATATACACGTTACAATCAGTAAACTAGCGTTTGTTCACACACAGCATGGAATATTTAATTAGGGAATAACTCATGGTAGCTCAGAATTCGCCATTCCATTGAATGTTTGTTGTTGTGCTGTATGGAACATTCGCAACTTTTGAAATGGAAAACTGTTGCACATTTTATCTGAATATTAAAACCTTTACCTAAACCACACAAACAACATAATTTAGTAAAATCCAACGGCTATTGCGTGAGGCTGTTGTTTAAGAAGTATTGAACTTACGATTTCGATTTACTTGAATCGGGCCTACGAAGGTCTTGAGCTTTCAAACGGAATTACTAGTATCGTATTATCGCCGCACTGTCTAGTCGCCGAGACCTTATACATGCTTCACTTTTTTTTTACAAAAGTATTTATTTCTATTTGGAGTACCATCGACTCTTGCATATAAATGGAAGATTTGAAAATGGTATACTTGTAACTTTAATAGGTAAGTATTGCGCTTAACAGAAAACACAGAGCAGTCATTTTATCACGTATCAATAAAAAAAAGTACTTAGGAACTCCGTACTTCGATCACATTCAAAAAGGGACTACAGTAGATATTTAATTTCCTCCAAATATCAAGTTAATACGCGCCACCATCAGTTAAGTTTATATGTAATCAGATATTCCATGAGACAGGCATCGCCTAGTTTGGGGCCATAGTTAAGGCTTAATATTTTGTAAAGGACTTTCGAAAATATAAATATTTTTTATTTGTAAATACTATAATCCTTGTAGTGTCCAAGCCTACATCTTATCGTAGTCGATGTAACATTTATCGACACAAAGCGCTTTGCATCTTTATAAATTATGCGAACCGTTAAGGAATGGTACACGCTACCTGCGTCTGTTTTACCAGAAGTTTCTAATGTAACGGTCTTCAAAAGAAGAGTGAATAAGGTTTTACTGAGACATGCGTTACCTTCTAAGCCTCGTCCTCACATTCCATGTGCTGTGACTGAGGTCAAGCTGCGCCCAGTGTAGTGTAAAATTAAATATAGAGTACAATGTGTACCTTCGCAATGCGGTCCTTATTGGAGTTGGTGGTCATAGAGGAGCGTCCGTTGATGAGTATGTTGTCATTGAGGAAGCGCACTCCGCAAGGCGAGGGCGGCCCGCAGTCCGGCTCGTCATCCGACTCAGGGTCCCGGAGCAGCGCCTCCGGCCGCAGTACCACCACGCCCGCCTCACCCGGCTGCAATCATTATATAAACCATACTCATTTTAATTATCATATTAACCTTTTTACAATCAATACTATAAAACAAACAAATTACAAAACAAAACCACGGCATAAGTGATATTTTTTTGGGATCACGAGCATTTAACTAAAAAAATTCGGAAAATTAATCGATTTAGGATATTAAAATTGCGTTTTTAATCTCAACTTAATAATTGATAAATGAGAATGATAATGAGAAATCAATAGTAGACAAGACATCCAACTATACATTTTAATTTGACTCCGCGTATTAGAATACAATGATTACGATGATACATACGAATATTGAGCTTGGCTGCCGCCGAGCACCGGCTGCAATGTGACGTGTCATAGAAGGACAAAGAATTTGAGGCGATGGCAAAAACGTTTCACTTTGTTATCTAATTGTATGTATTGGGGAATAATAAAAACCTCTAAATCGCATTATCTATATAATTTCCTACCTCAATTGATTGACCGAAATGAAAAACGTTTGAATTTATTTGGTCGTGTATCTGAAAAAGTCTGAAATTAGAAATAAAAAGACCGAAAAAAGGTAAAATTTCCGATCTAACTTCTTCAGGTAGACATCATTACGCATAATTATGATTGGTTTAACGAAGACCGTGACCAACAGATACCAACAGCACCTTTCCTCTTCACTTTTTACAGTATGAATCAAGTTTATCCAAAATCAAATCAAATTAACTTTGCGATCCAGTCTAGTTTAGTCACAGTTCTCAGAGTTTTGTCTGTTTTAAGAGTATTCTCATACAAACCAGTTTCCGAATTAGTTGGTTCATACTTTCTGAGATTTGAATAAGTGGTGGAAGTGAGTATACAGTCACAACCATATAGGTAATAGATGAGGCGGACTTTGACACTTTTTTCAAGAGAAGCACTTTTATTTGTTCACAACCGGCTTTACCCTATATCTTCCGAAAATTTACAACTTTCCAATCTTTATACCAAAGTTTAAATTGCAATTATTTTTGTGTAACTGTCATATTCTACTCTCAGCGTCGTATTAAACACATAATATTCAATCAGGTATCGATGAGGTCAAGCGTGGTAATGTATGTAACAAGAAAAAATAAGACATATGAAGCAGCATTATTGATACAGGTTGGGACAGCGTCGCATGTATAGTACCGGACACAGTTGGGATTCCTGAGCTACGTAGCGTCGCGCCATACGAGTCGAAGCCTTCAGACCCGGTTTTAGAATTACATTGGCGATCAGTCCCACGAATGTTTTCTGCGTGGCAACATTCCCTTGTGGGAAACCTAAGTGTAATCGGTCGCACTACCCACTGGTGGGTTGCAATGCGAATGTAACATTCAACCATGTAGTTTGATGATTGGACACCGAATGGAAGCCAGTTGGCTTCGACTTTACACGTCATATGTCTTTGAGATAGGCTTACATTATTTTTGCTAGCTAGTACATTTTTTAGTAAAGTAATAGGTAAACCAATACCACCTAAGTCTATTCTCTATATAGAATTTGTTATTAGCCTTACAGCTTTAAGGGATGTCGTAGTTGTAAGAACACATTTTTCAATAACTGGAGTTACTATCTTCTAATATAAATTTCCATGCTTTAGTGATTATATCAGTATGCATCTTCATATTATGAAGTCATATGAGGCGTGGCAAGCTAATGCATGGATTTACAGTTCTTAAAAGTATGCCCTGCGTTTATTCTGAGACGATTTTTTTTATTATGTCTGTCCCTGTCTATACAATACTGACCAATGAACGTACACTTTATACCTTTCATAGTCGATTAAGATGTTTTTACAAAACGTTCTATTTTTTAATATAAAGGAAAATCCAGAATATATCCAGAATATGGCTAGTTTAAAAATATATAAATGCTTGTGGGCAAACACGTGTGTCGCGGATAACGGAGCAGGAAACCGCTTGTTGTTATTACTTGTTATACGATTCATCTGTAGGTCCGTGCGCGCTTATCGCGGCGCTCCACAATGATTTATTCGCGTTCATTTGTCCAATACACTGATACGTAAATAATTACTCGTATTATAAATAATTTCATTACATACAGAGATATAAGCGCGACACGTTAAAGGTTGCAAAATATTAATTGTTTAACTCAGTTCGTAAACCACAAGAGATGGAGAGCTTTTAGTGATTTATGTCGAATATTTTCTATTTTACTAACCCTATCAATTAAATTTTCACTGCTTTCCGTCGTTCATGGATTCCTAAATTTTAAGCATAATTTTGTTCCCCTCTCCGTATTTGAAGATTCCTCGTATAGAATTGCAATGTTATCAAATCCGAAATATTACGTATTCTTCTCGATAAATAAAATGTGGTGTCCGATTAACGATGATAGAAAGAGACAGGAGGAAGAGAGTTTATGAAAAAAAGAGTTGTTATTGTACTATAAATTGATTGTAAAACAGAACCACAGTTCCGAGAGGGAATTGCAACGTGGTTACGTTCGTTACTATTTACAATAGACGATTCATCATACATTTTATTGCTGCCGGGAATGGTTGTAGTTGCCAACATTCTAACTCCGCAACTATGTTACTGTTTATAAATTATTTTAACAGACTGTTGCTCTCGGAAATAGTAAATTTTATGAATGGCGCTTGCTTATAAGTTAATATTACGTCGCATATGAATTATTAAATACAATTGGCATGTCAATGTTAATTAAGATAAATAATAAATATGTTATCTAGGTAATGAAGTAACTGCATGTGATCGGTTCGAGACGCATAATTGACTACATGCACTGTAGTCTTAAACTCTATGCTGCCTAACTACGACAGATTGCTCCTTCTGATGATTCATCAGGCACATCTCCTGTGTTATTATTTATTTTGTTATTCGAAAGCAATTTCTAGTATATCAATTTATCTATACGAATATTATGAAGCTGCTATACTTAATATTATAAAGATCAAGAGTTTGTTTGCTTGAACGCGCTAGTCTTAGGAATTACTGGTCCGATTTCAAAAATTCTTGTTAGGTAGCTGTGTTAGATAGATAGTGTGTTAGATAGCTCATTTATCGAGGAAGACTATATAACATCACGCTAAGATCAATAGGAACGGAGCATCAATGAAGAATGTTTCAAAATCGGGGTTAACGTACGTATTATTTAAAAATATTTTCATATTCTACGTAAACGAAGCCGCGAGTTTAAGGTAAAGGTAACTACTCCACGCGGACGTCCGCTAGTTTTTAAATAAGTTTAACTAAAATTGTTTTTAAATAATTTTAGTTTTTAATATAATAACCAAGATATTGAATAGTTGTTCCGTCCCCTTTGCAGGTATTTGGAATTGAATAATCGTAGAAAGTTATCGGGATAATGGAATAGTGATGTACCTTTATCAGGAAGACGGGCCCGCCGGTGTCGGCGCCATTGCCTGTGTCGCACGTCAGCGCCGCGTGTCTCATAGCAGGTGAACGGCACTACGCACTGCGCACGCTCACCGTGTCCGAACCAATCGCGAAACTACCCACTATCTTAATCACGGATTATGTATCGATTATATTAAATCACCTTAATCGTTATCACTTACGTACATCGCGCACCGATATGTCTTGCAGTTATTTATAAAATTTGTCATTCCATTTTACTCTTAATAACGGTTTCAAAAATAAATAATGTCCGTACTTATGGAGAGGCGTAAGTTACAGTACAAAAAAATTGGCAACACTACTCGCGCTATCGTCATTCTACAAGAGAGTAAGTGAGTTGAATATACAGAGATGTATGTTTATTTACGCCAGTTACGCCAAACAATTTATTTAAAAGTAAATATGAAAAAGAATTCTACTGTTAACATGAAATGAACTTGTATACATATATGTAGAAGTCCAGATAATTGTCGCATATTTCAATATAAAAATTTCCCAGTAATGATTTGAGATGGGATAACATCAGGCCCACTCCTGATCCACACATTCGGTACAATGAATTTATGTTGGTTATTCCCGCCGCACAATGAATATTATACTTGGACTGGACACGGATCAGTAATACCCGATATGAAGTCGTGTTTTATTTATTATTTGTAAGTGTTGAGTCAACATCCCACTATATTTTTGTACTAGCGATAAGCCTCGTGTTAGGTACTGCCGTTAACGTCACTTCCTTCCACAATAACAATTGTTAACTTAAACAGAATTATTTATATTATTACTTTATGAGAAACTTGAAACTGTATGAAAAGGAGCGAAACCCATCAAGCGTATGCTCTGACTAAACCAGAGTGATGCACACGGCGGTATGTCTGTGGCTCTAGTAACACAAACGAACTCAGTTCATTTCTCAATTTGGAGTTTTTGTCCTGAAATGTCATGTAGTGATTTTATATTTTGCTATATTGATAGTGTTTTACGAAATATAGGTTGGTTATTGTACACATGTGAAGTGGATGGGAAAGAATACCAAAAGTTCAACAAAACGGCGATCATCTTGTTAGGCAGTTAAAATGATCGCAACAAACTTGTAATATGATTATCTACACAACAATGATAGTAATAATGTACTAGAAGAGTGGTTGCCATAAATCAAATTAAAAACACTCATAGATTTTCATCAAAAGAAATTAAGTCGGTACTTTGACGTTAGGCTTATATGATTAGAATGTAGTATTGATATGTGAGTGTGGGGTCAGTCAGGTCTCAGTTATATGCAGGTATTGTTTACAGACGTGCATAGCGCGTGCGCAGACACGTGCCACACTCGCCGCGCTTGTTTTATTCATGTTATACATCTATATTAGTTAGAGCAAACACTGTCTATGATCATATTCCTTTGATTATTAGAAATGTTGTATTGTAACTCCTGATTAGTTATGGAGAAATTATTAGAAATGGAGATGTTTTTTTATGTAGCAATTATCTAGGCTTAGGCTATGCAATGGGTTTTTTACTCTTTGTCGTTATGATATTTGGTAGGTACTATTACTATATGACACGCTTCGTTACAATACTAGACTGTGTTTTTCCATTACCTCGATTCATTTTGTGTAGTGCCGACAATTGGGTATTTCCTTGTTAGTTTTTGCTCAATATTGAATAGACTCTCTGTTACATCTTTTATTATAACATCAATCAATATCCAGAGGCGTAAATCATCATCAAAATTTGACAGAACTCGTCACGTGTAAACATGAGCGTTGCAGGTGGAAAAGAGTGAATCTACGATTTCTTCTTTTATGATATCCTAGTATTTAGATATTAAAACGTAAACAAATTAAATCCATAGTGCTTTCTAAAGGATTAAGTTAATTAATCGCTACGCTAAACACATGTGGTATAGGATTTGTTTTATCACTATAATATGTTCATATTTAATACACTGTTTATTAAAAATATTGTAAAATTACTTTAGTTGTTTAATCATTATTTAAAAAAAACTGTAACTCTCTGGTAATAAGTTTACGTTATTACATGCTTCATCTTTCGTACGATATAATAATCTGAAACCTAACATTTATTAATCCATGATCTATTCTTGTGTGGTGACGTAGGCATAGAATTACTAGAAATACATTTTTAACCAGTAAATCAGTCTAGTAGCCGATAATAGTTGTATATTTTTATGGGTGTTGTTGTCTCTATAAAATTATTAGATTAGTTATCGAGCTGTTAAAACCTAGTATGAGGATCGATCGGCAGCACGTTTTAATGATCACGATGACTATTTCAAAGTCAGTATAGAGTTGATTCGATATTCGCGGGGTCAATTATACGTTAAGGATTTATTAAATTGTATTAATTCTTCTGTCCGTGTATATGTAACTGAATTCCTAATAAATATCTCGACAGGTTTGTATGAAATTTTTTGTGTGTGTTCAGGTGTATTCAAAAATAGTTAATTGGACCTGGTAGGTGATGCTGCGGTTGAATGTAAGGATTTTTTTAGTACTAGGGCAGAACACCGCCCTCTGGGCCCGCTAGTTAAATATGAAATATTATAAAACAAAGTTGATTTTCACGTCTGACTGAGTGTTCCCTATGATTTTCTAAAATAGCCAACAGATTTCACACTTATACCTAAAGACGTTGTTTTCAGGACGGTTGACGTATATAATATAATGACAACATGTAGGATAACCCAACGTAAATAATTTTATCGTTTATATGTCAAAATGATTGGTCATTTGCGTCGCGTCATTACTATGATATTAATCTTTGTCCAATTAAATATTTTAGCAACTTTTAATTGAAAATATCCATTACAGCATATCGTTTCAACAAATACCATTAAAGATATCACAGATGTAAAATTAAACGAAACCAAAGAGATACTTGTTCAAGATTTTACGTAGCTTCTATGTCTTTGATCAATTCATCAAATATCAAAGCTTCAAAAATGGACCGAAATTGTTTACTCATCTATGACGTCACACTAGTATATCGCCTCCATGTGAAGTTGGGACGGGTTGCTAATCATCATCAGCCTGTAAGAGACCCATTGCAGGATCGTAGATCTTTTCCCTAAGGAAGGTATGGGCATAATCACCACGCCAAGCCCGTATTGCTGATTTCAAACTCCAAGAAATCAACATTTCTATATTTTTCCTACATACTGTGGTACTACTCGAACATTTCTAAGGTCAACAGGTTTCCTTACGATATTTTCCTTCACTGTCAGCCGATACTGTTACCAAATAAAATTAGTAAATGTTTACGAATTCAGAAAAACTCTTTGGTACTGCCGGGGTTCGAACCTGCGGACATCTGATTGACAGGTCAAACTCTAGGGTATTTTTTGCTAGTTGTTAGTACTAAATAAAAAATAAACAGTGTGAGCTGAAGCAAGTGGTAGCGCAGTGATCCGACTCGCTAACCGCCGACACACGATCTTTCGATTGCGACACTAATTACCGCACGGCTCATGGACATATAAGATGCGTTCACAATAGGGTTGCGTGTGTAACATGATGGGAATGCGATTTTGTTGATGTAAAAAAATTCTTAAATTATAGGTTTTATAGGTTTAAGCGTTTGACCACAACGCCATCTGGTGTCAAATGACAATGTGCTCTAAGATAGTAAACACTCTAACCCTGAGAGGGGGTTGGTTCTCAAGTGCAGTTGCCGCAACACACCAACAAGTGCGTGGCGACAGATTTTCTACTCAAGGGTGGCAGCTAGCCAGGCGAACTTGAACGCTATTGGGTGACGTAGAATCGTGTTATTTTCAAAAGTTAAATATGGATAATGCAACTCAGTCAGAAGGTGTATATTAGACTGAAAACGCTTTATCACATCGATACAACTGACACTATTAACAATCATGAAATATTAAAATAATGTAACACTGAATGTTGTAAAGCGTAGGACGAGGGAAAAAAAATTAAAAATAAATAAATGGAAAAGTGAAAAAGAATTCATTTATAAAACTAAAATTAACTTATGGAAAAGAAAACAATATCGCAAATATAATTAACTGACAGTCGTTTAAATAGCCATGTATATAAAATGTGCTTAATTGTCATTTTGAATTTAAAAGCTCGATGGTCAAATATGTGTAATGAGACGCGCCTGGATGCGAGCTCATTGTACAAACGAGTCATACGTACAATTGGATTGTAGTAAGAACTAAATTACATAATATAAATACTACGAGATACTTAATTTTTACATTGGAAAATAAGCGATACTACTTCATTCCCGGATACACGGTAACCGTTTTTTCATTGTCAGTTTGTTGTTCAATGGCCTTGTAAATGGGTAGTGTCAATAGACTCGCGTTAGTCCGCGCCCGCGCGCTCTCTGCCGCGCTTTCACTGTGACGAAGGCCTAACTTGTTAAGGACCGTGTACATTTAAATCTTTTATGGTAGCAATTATATTAAATCCGGGCAGTGAATTGTACAATGATTATTGTCAATATACGTCCAGGTCACGATCATTCAAATTTGAAGTATGAACACGACAACATCTCTATACATATAATGAGAATGTAAATCTAACGTGTCTCTACTTTTAAGATTTAAGTGAAAAAAATTGTTGCAGGGTTTTAGGAACAAGTGATAAAATACATTTCAATCAATTTTAGAAATGTCTGTCGGTTTGTATGGGCACATATCATTTCTAAAGTACTGCTTTCACGATAAAACCCTACCAAAAAAATTATAAAGCATATCCTCGAGTAACATTGTCTTTGTTTCATTAAAATCGGTAGACTGTTAAAAGTTATGGTAATTTTAATGACGTCACAGAACGCCTGGCAGATGTGAAACACATATGTAACTTAGTAAACGACACTGTATACACTATAGGTATGCGAGCTCAGTGCGGCAGAAGAGATTGGACACAGTCGCGTATAGTATTGCGTCGCCACGTCTCGCCACGCCAACAATCAGGTTTACCCTCGCCTATAGATGTTTCACATCAAAAGTAGATAAGTAAATGGACTTAATACATTAGCCACAGTTTTTTTTACATTAGGTTCCATGCGGACGGAGTCGTGGACACAGCTAGTAAGATGTCAAATGTCAGTTGATTTTTCTCTGTACATAACATAATTATATTGTTACAATAATAAATAACGCTGACGAAAATAGTTGAAAAAAAAAGTATGATGACCCCTGAGGAAAACTAGTCGAGCTCAAAAAGAGATTTTTTTTCGAAATGACTACGTTATTAGCCTGACATGACGGGCCTTCACAGCTTCACGGGACTACTAAGTCGAGCGTTGAAGGCAAGTGCAACAAGCTCAAGGGTGCTAGAGTGGTCGAGCCTCGGCTCGGGCGACGAAAAGAGATTGAAAGATTATTCCAGCACATGGGAGACACGAGCAACCTTATATAAACAATATGATAAAAGACTACGGGTTAAGTTTCGTTTCGTTCGTTCGTTACATGCAAAACAGTAACTTAGTGGTGATTGCGCACCTGAGGATGACGAGTATCGATCGATACGGTGTAAATGCGGTCAAGAGCGACACTATTCTATACTCATATTAGGGAATATGAGTTTTTGGCGAGATTTTTTTTATAGGTGGTAGAGCCACGCTGAAGCTATTACATGTGTCGGCTCGCTCGGGGTACTAACACCCTCTCGCAGAAAACCGACGTGAAGTAACAGTGCTTGCATTGTTGCGTTTCGTTGGGTCAGTGAGAGTGCCGGATAACCCAACTCCCCACCCCCTCCTGCAAACACAGAAACACAGGGTGGCAACGCACTTGCGACTCTTCTAGTGTTGCAAGTGTCTATGGATGATGGGGATCACTTAACATCAGGTGACCCACCTGTTCGTTTGCCTCCCATGATATAAAAATATATATATATATTTAATGTCATTTAGTGTATTTTATGTTTTATTTATAATCTTGTATTATTTCAGTCTATATTTTGTAATATAGTATATTTTACTTAATATAGTTGGTTATTGTGCACAAGAGAAGTGGATAGGAAATGATACAACAGAGCATGGATTCTGACTTACCACAAAAACTCTCTGTAAAGTTGTAACAAGACGGCCACGATCTTGTTAGTTCATTAAAATGATCGCAAAAAACTTGTAATATCATTACCTCTCCTCGGCAATGACAGTAATAATCTACTAGAATATTGGTTTCCAAAAATAAATAAATATAAATAATATCTACATGTTAAAAGTCAAACTGTATAAATCGGAAAGATCTAGTATCTATTCAAATAATATATTTTTTATGTTTTAAATACCAACTGTATAGCGATACGAGTTATAATTCTGTTTAATTACTTCCATTCGACATTAGAACACGAGACGTCCTCCGAGCGGTTTTGCACGGAAGCGACATTTATTATAAATGTTTTTGTCAAGTTTCGGTGAGTTGGAAGGTCGCGCGGAGTTGACAAACGTTAGAATTAATCAATTATAATGTCCAATCTTTACTTTCTACTACTATGTATGATTGTGACACGCGATTATATATCATTTGGAAATCTCTAAAATAATTTATGCTTATTTTTATTAATTCTCTTTTGTAATTCATCGTATAGGAGAGAACATTGGTGGAATGTTGACTACCATTTAGTGTGGAATATCTTACCGCTACGCAATTCTCCTTGTACTGATATCGAGATGATAATAACTGTATATCTACACACATATAATTATGTATTTTCAATGTTGTATATATAACAAATGCGGTCAAGCCACGTTACACTTTAGTACTCGTATTATAAGTGTATGAATTACAAACAATATTATTACTACGTGCCACAGAGTTCCGGGAAAAAACGCATTAAATAGATGACTCCGGTGATTGCTTCCAACAGATTGCATATAAAACTGGACAATTGTTTAATTAAAATTTACACTTGTATCAATATTTGACAAGTCGAGTCTGCGACAAGGAAGTCATTAACGTTTTAAAGGTCCCAAACGTCTCAAATAAAATAGCCAATTGAATTCAATGTATGTTGATTGCATTTATTCATAACTATTAAATTTATTCGTTGTATGATAAGAATGTATATAAAATATAATAATCTGATAATGTTAGTAAAAATAATTTAATGTTGATTTTAAGTTATGACTTGTAATTATATTCCAAAGCAGTGTTCAAAATCACTTATCCCGCTTACAATGAATATGACATACGAGTATGCGCAAATGGTAATTGCTTAATTTGGTAAAATTACTGAATCTATGATGTGTCGAAAGTGTTAATGAAGACCGCAAAGATACACGTGCTTGCGAATTCTTGTAATCAGACTGAGCTTCTTTCAATGAAGACATCGCTGATCGGTTTGTTCAGTTTTGTTAATAATATATAGGTATTATTAGTATCTGACCACAATGTCATCTGATGTGGTTTAAGATAGTAAACACGTTGGCTCTCAAGTAAAGCTGCCAGAACATACCAACAGGTACTTGGCGATATATTTTTTATTTGAGGTTGGTAGGTAGCCAGGCGGAATTAGAAAAAGTCCTACCAGCATGCTATGTTTCATCGCAATGTTTTCCTTCATAGAAAGCTCCGACTCGGTTGTTAGGATTCGAAGCTATGTCCATGGACGCGGTGTCCGAACACGCTATCAAAGGTTGAAATAACAATTCGAAGTTAGCAGGTTCGAACCTTCGGATGTACGGACGAGTTTTTAGAATCAGCGCGTACATATACCAATTTAAAATGGTAACATTACTGATAGACGGCGAAGGAAAACATCGCGGGAAAACCTTAACTTGAAAAACATTGTAATAGTACCATCGTGTGTGTGGAAAAATATAGAACTACACATTTGATCGACTTTTGCAATCGTTAATACGTTGTAGGCTCAGTATAATTATGCCTATACATTTCCTCGGGAAGAAACCTTTTGCCCGGCAGTGGGACTCTCAGAGCGAATGTTATTAATAAAAAAGAGAGAGTGAGATGTTTTTGGTGGTATTTTATAATACACTTGAATAGGAACGTACATGTAACTTTATTGCGTGTCTCAGTGGCCATGACAAGTATACACATAGATTATATCCATAGATTATATAGACTAAATACAAATACCTGACAGAGAGAAGATATCTTTATAGAATAAGTATGCAGCAACAATTTTCGAGAAAAAAATTAAAATTGTGCAAATATTTGCGCAAAATTTGGTTGACCGCAAATTATTTTTTTATTTATTTTAAGAAATATCGACAGCTTCTACACACGATACACATACACAAGATACACGATTCAAAATAAAATAAACAACTGAGAGCTAATTAGTAGTAGAAAATGTTGAAGAAGTTATCAATGATGTCAGAGTTTGCGACAGCGCAGAACCAAAATCCTACATCGCATTGCAGTCGTGCACAAACCACGGTAATTATACCTATAGCATTGAGCTGCCTCTTTGCTAACGTCAAGGGGTCTGAAGAACTCACTATGTCGTCACATAAAAACGGAATAAACAACTTTTTATCTGTTCAATGATGTGACGAAAAACATCAGCATATTTTGTAATCGAATGTGTCACATAGTAAAATCGAGGTTACCGACACTGCCCGGTGGAGACTAATATTGTGTTATCACGACTCGAGATTGCAACAAGTGTCTAAACATAAAACTCACGCGCCATCACACTTGTTTAAGGTTAAATATTTGTTCTCATTGTTGTTACTTGTCTCTGACTACGACTTCGCCTGAAAGCGGTGAAAGCGTAATAATTTAAATAGAGCGATAATATTCCACTTTTGTCAGAGATTCAGTGTTACCAGAATGCACAAATCAACAGTTGTTATAAATTTGTCAACTAATTCCGTTAGAATTTAACACGCTTTTATTAAAACTAGGGGTGTGCAAATAATGCTCGAATCGAATCGAATAATGATGTTTGATTTGAATTTCGTATCGAATATTCGAATTATTGAAGGTAGTCGAATATCTTTAAAATAAGGAAGAATAATTAAACTAACAGTTATAGGAAATTATACAACATTTCCTAATCCGAATTATTCGAATGGTTCAAATTATTCCAACTGTTCGAATGTTCAATTCGAAACATTTAGTTCGATTCGATTCGACATCTAATATTTGCACACTCTCAATTAAAAATTAAAATTAGCTGAGAGCAAATAGGAATGCGCCCAAGTTCCACACACATCGTTTTTTGTATTGACGAGGGGAAATCCATTATGGATACCCACCCTCCCGGGGGATAGAGTGGGTTATGTCCGACTCCCACGGACTAAAACCCTCCGATGTACCTCTATTGCTTTGATGGGGCGACACGGGCTCGAGCTAGCTAGCAACTATGTCGCTCCGGACAGCCAGCCCAGCCTCATCCTGGGCCTCCCGCGCTAAAAAGAGACAGCCTGGTACATCCCGACTACCCCGACCCATCTCCCCTTGGTCCGGCTTAAAAGTTCCACACATACCTGGTATATAAAAGCAAAGTATAACTTTTATAGTTTTTTCATAACTCTAGCTCTGTAATGTTTATATTAAAATTAATTGATTGTTTAGGATTTAACAGAAGCCCGTGATGAAGTAGGCAGCACGGAATAGTGTTAGAGCGGCAGCGGTTATCTCTCTTTCCGGTCTAGTTCATCGTGTCAGAAATGATAAACTTCTACGCGTAGTACTGTCACTCAAGAAAAATCAGTTCATTCGTCTATTTCAAATACAAACGGTTTTTTTCGAACTGACTACGCTGCTTACCTGGCAAGGCAAGCTGTAAAACAGCTTCACCAGATTACTAAATACAATCGGTTTCCTACAGCCATCAATTTTATTATATATTCGAGTAGAAATCAACTAAAACTGAGACTGTAAATATAAATATGATGTTATTAATGCTCGACTTGATATATTGGAAATAATAATGTGGTGAACAAATTAGCAATATGGCGTAAAAATCTGGATCATCGAGTGTGCAACATTGCACAAGTTATCTTGCGGGTAATCGACGCTCGCGTCTCCGCGCGGCACTGTGACGCAACGCGCGGCGGATTCCGATGCGACAGATTTTTTCGTCACATTTCTTGATATAATCACTTTAAATGAGTACTAACTATGTTTATATTTATAAAATATAATAATATATATATAATCCTACTGTATAATATATCCTTTGATCCCATGATCTCAATTCATATTAATTATTGGACAATTATTTATTACTAGCTGTACCCGCAGCTCCGCACGAGTTTTTTAAAAATCGTATTAAAGAATTATAAAATCGTGAGACTATTTACAATTATAGAAATGCTCTTTAAAAACAATTGTAAGTACGATGCGCACGCCATTAAAAGTACATTATATATATAAATACTAACAGCGTGCCAAATGAGGTTTATCATCAGCAACATATTTCGAACCTTAACCCACCATATAACCTCAGTGCTAAGTGAGTACACTATATAAGGAACTAATGAAGCAATAACTTAAAATATTATTATAAAGATTTACATTTACATTACATTTAATATACATTGCCATTATAATTAAGATTTTGTGACTATACAAAAAATAAAGGTTTGTCTGTTCCGCAAGAAATTTGTATTATGGAACTCTTTACGTAATACGTTTATAATTTAAGATCTTATTAGGAAGCCCTCTATATCATTAAAGTTATTAATAACTATAATGTCGAATTGGAAACATTAAGCTCATAATTATTTCTCTTATTAAAAATAAAGAATGAGTTGAATTCTTGCCAAATTTTATGCAAACAAAGTCACGGGTAACAGGTAGTCTAAAATAGACCTCAATTACTTTTTATAAGGTTCGCTATTTACCAGTGAAAGTCCCGTGAAAATCAGTCTAACCGTTTTGATGATAGCACAGCGGATGAAGCCACGGTTAACAGCTAATCTTAATTAACATAAATTACTTTTTATAAGATCTGCTATCTGCCAGTGAAAGTCCCGTGAAAATCAGTCTAACCGTTTTGGAGAAAGCACTGTTGGCGAAGCCACGGTTAACAGCTAGTATAAACTAAAATTGCTTGAATTACTTTGTATAAGGTCAGCTATCTGCCAGTGAAAGTCTCGTGAAGATCGGTCTAACCGTTTTGAAGATAGTACTGCGGGCGAAGTCACGGTTAACAGCTAGTCTAAATTAAAATAGACTAAATTACTTGCTATGATGTCCACTATCTGCTGGTGAGAGTTCCATGAAAATCGATCCAACCGTTTTGGAGATAGCATTGCGGACGAAGCCGCGGTTAATAGCTAGTCTAATTTAAACTAGCCTAAGTAACCCGCTGTAATTTTAGTTATCTGCCAGTGAAATTCCGGTCAAAATCGGTCCAGCCGTTTCGGAAATTACCTAGAACAAACAGACAGACAGACCGACAATAATTTTAAAAATTGCATTTTTGTTATCAGTAGCGTGTATACTTTCGTACCCACCCAATCAGTATTTTTTTATTTTGATATTACATACAGACATTTCATTTTTATTATATGAATATATACAGATTACGTGAGTTAGTACGGTCGGGGCGCGATGAAGTGTACCGGCAGATATAGCGCTCTGACACTATCTTACTCGCATACTAACTTATCGCCGACATCAAGTTACTAATTTGATTTTGATTAATAACGCTGGCGCCTACGGGTGAAGTAAACATTATGATAAAATTAAAACACTACGAAATTTTTTTCGTAATGCCGTGTGTTTTAATGAATATTTAAGAATTTCATACATCAAGGACTGTTATAACAGGCACCTAAGACATTCCACGTGAAGTGAACAGCGAAAAAAAGACAAGGTTTTTAAATTCGTTCATATTCAGTTTTAGTAGGTATGAATGTGAAAACAGATTTTTTTTCTGTGTTATTTGTTTGATGCTTCTAAAAATGGTAATTTTTTAATTTTGATTTTTCGGGAATAGTTTTTCCGAATGTAACAAATTTATAATAATATATAAACGCAACTAGCGGGCCCGGCAGACGTTGTCCCGCCCTAATTATAAAAAAATCCTGGACAAATTATATACCAAAACGTCCCCCGTGAATCACTGTATCCACTGGTGAAAACAGCATAAAGATCCGTTCAGTAGTTTTTGAGTTTATCGCGAACAGACAGACAGACAGACGCGGTAGGGGACTTTGTTTTATACTATGTAATGATATTAAAACGATTCATGTAGAAAAATTATTGCTCTTTTTAAAAATAAAACCAAAGATGAAAAAAATATTTTAGATGGGGAAATAAATGTTGATAACTATACAAAACTTACAAAATCGATCGTAAATCGAACAGTTCCGCATATTTGTAAACTTGTTTTATAAATATAGTGGTTGTTTATACATATGTAAATATAATATACTAGCCGACCCGTGCCCACTTCGTTGGGCGGTAATAGGCATTATCAAGCTAAAACTTTTCTCTAGAACTCAATCATATATATCTCATAATTAAAGCAGCTTTCGTAAGAAACGTTTTCGTTCGACCATTTTTCTCCGACTCCCCAGATATTACCCCCTACAACCTCACAAACTTTACCTCTTTATAATATTAGTATAGATTATAGACAATATAATTAGTTAATAGCTTCTGCCCGCGACTTCGCACGCGTGGAATAGTTATTTTGGGCTAAGACGCAGCGGAAGCTCTCAAAAGGAAAAAATACCCCGATTTTAAAACATTTTTCATTGTTGCTCCGCTCCTATTGATCTTAGCGTGATGATATGTAGCCTATGACACTCATAAATACCGTGGCTTTATATTGGTAAAAGAATTTTCAAAGTCGGTTTAGTAGTTCCTGAGATTACCCCCTACAACGTCACAACGTCACAAACTTTACCTCTTTATAATATTAGTATATAGATTATAGCCCCTGCCCGCGACTTCGTCCGCGTAGTAATAGTTACTACTCTGGGCTAACGCTGACACACAGCAGAAGCTCTCAAAAAGAAAAAAAAAACATCTCGATTTTGAAACATTTTTCATCTGTGCTCCGCTCCTATTGGCCATAGCGCGGTGATATAACCATTCTCGATGAATGAGCTATATAACACTGAAAGAATTATTCAAATCGGACCAGTAGTTCCTGAGATTACCCCTTACAACGCCACAACGTCACAACATCACAAACCCACAAACACACAACGTCACAAACTTTACCTTTTTATAATATTAGTATAGATGGTATAAATTAGTATAGAAGTATAAACTATATTAAAAGTGCGCACACCTAAGTGTTTTTTCACGGAGAAGATTTATCTCGGTACTAGGTGTCTCGGCACTGAGCTATATACATATAAGTAGTTCTTATTAAGTTTTGTATTTTAATTTAAACTGAACGAAGTCACGGGTGATTACTATATATATCGTATTCGCCCTTTCAGTGTTGACTGTCCAACCAAAACAAGGATACAAATACGCATTTATTTGAAGGAACCTTACAACTTTGCGATTTCGTTCCTATTGTTCTATAGAGAGTTATTTTTTTGCAAAATCGACGAAACAGGTTTGTCCTTGTGCGGGTGTAGCGTCGCGTAGGTACGCGCTACGGACGGCTGTCGAGTCGTTATTCACTGCCACATAAAATGATAAACTACGAGATACCGCGTATCGCCGATAAATTTTGTAATACCTCCAAATGTCAATGTTGCTGAATTGTTATGTTTTCTTTGTATGAAGTAAAAATATTCTAAATCACACAGTACGTGATCAATAAATATAACAGTGAAAAAGTGGCGACCACCATCGAAAGTCGCAATCGATATCATGTTATTATATGAGGAGACCCGAACTCAAACACATGCCCATTTTTACAACTCTCTCAATATGCGTTTATTACCGGCAGATAGTCACAAACCGTCCGATTTTATGAACAGACAGTGTTGCCATTTTTCGGCATCAAAATTACGATGATTTTTCTGAGGTTCTCAGTACGGCTAACTATAAAATATTTGTGAATTTTAATGAGTATTATTATTTTTTAACAGACTACGTGCGCTATTAGCCTGAAGCGTCGTGTGATAACTCCATCGGGTTTGGTGGAGAGAACGGAAGGTAATCGAAAAGGTAACTAGGTTACGCTTACTTACGTAAGTGTTCATCCCTGGACTGTCTAAAACCATAAAAGTTTAAGCTCCATACAAACGAATGCAGATCTCATAAGTCACAGGGCAACAGACTGTTGGCAGCGTAAGCTTGAAAAAATACATAATTTACTACAAAACTTTGAAAAATAGCTAATTTGTATAGTAAAATCATAATTTTTGATATGAAATATATTTTGAAATTATTTTTCATTTGTACCATTTTTTTTACTAAACCGTTAATTTACAATTTACTATGTTGTGAAATTAAAAACATCATCCGCCATTTTGAGATCTGGGTACTTAAAAAATCGGCCAAGGGGTTAAAGTTATCGAATCTAAGCAGGAACTGCAGTTTTGCAGCGAGTTAGCTCAGTGTGGGTACCAAAAATAAAACCTATAAGCTTACTGTGTGGGAGCGCAGATATCTGAGGTGCAGGCAGTGCAGTGTCGTGCGTATCATTACCCAATGAATGCGAGGTCATTATATCGCGTAAGCAACGTGCTAGAGGGTTTAATTCCGATGAATCGGATCTAGGAGTACTACTGTGTATCTACTGTGCAATTATAATTCTTCTTAAAGATATTTATCGGTTTAACCTTCTCAGTTACGTAATAAATGTGTTACAATTTAGCGTCATAGACATTTCTAATATGTTTACGATCCGAGTTCACTGTGAGTCTCACGATCCCATCTTGTATTTACATAAATGTTTGCACGAGATAAGCGAGACTTGAACTTGACCTCGTTGATGTTTTATTATAATCAGCTGTGATGTCGCATTAAATAATAGGTCTTTACCTATGAAATTGCCGTTCTGCAGTACTGGCCATTTCAAATCAAAATAATTTTTATTTGGCTAAGAATTCTAATTCCAAATTAATTTTATTTTAAAAACATGGAATTCTTTTTCCAAAAGAAGTCATTTGTTTATTGATTAGTGTTACATTTTCATCGCATTTCAATCTTTTTTGTCATCATGGATACGTTAAAAATTCGAGTAATTATGGAATATGAGTACCGTCGTGGCAGCAACGCGGCACAAACGGCACGCAACATCAACGACGTTTACGGAGCTAACACTACAAACCAACGCACCACCTGTTATTGGTTTGCTCGCTTCCGTTCGGGGAATTTCGACCTGAAAAATGAACCTCGCGGTCGTCCGAAGACTTTGGTCGACAATGACGAATTAAAGGCGATTGTGGAAGCTGATGATACACAATCTACGGCTGAATTAACAGCAGCTTTCGACGTTAGCGTCAAAACAATATTGGTCCATTTGCGTCAAATTGGCAAGGTACCGCGAACTCAATGATCGCCAGCGCGAAGTACGCGTCGAAACGTGCCTTGCACTGCTCAACAGACACACAAATGAAGGAATTTTGAACCGCATTGTTACCTGCGATGAAAAATGGATTCTGTTTGATAACCGCAAGCGCTCAGCAAATTGGTTGGATCCTGGTTCAGCACCTAAACAATGCCCTAAACGAAAATTTACCCCTAGAAAATTGATGGTCACTGTTTGGTGGTCTAGCGCCGGTGTGATTCATCAGAGCTTCTTACCAAACGGGGTGAGCATTACTGCAGATGTGTACTGTGAAGAACTGAACACAATGATGGAGAAGCTGGCACATCTCCAACCAGCATTGGTCAATCGCTCGTCTCCGCTGCTCCTACACGACCTCATACTGGACAGCAGACGGTCTCCAAGTTGCAAGAACTGGGGTTGGAAGTTCTCCGTCATCCGCCCTACTCACCAGACCTTGCGCCTACAGACTACTACTATTTCTAATTTCTAAAAATAGATGATTTCACAGTCAACGCGAATTTTGCCATAAACATATATGGAGAAGATAAGAAGAGAATGTACACACAAGATGAGACATAATATTGTAGGAATAACCTTTTACAAAATATTTATAAACTTTATTAATAGGCTAGGGCAGAGGCGCCCAATGTGTGCGGCGCGACGCAACGTCCTGGTGCGCCATATAAAGTAAAGAGGGGCACTGTAAGACTCTCCTCTTTACCATTCTCAGGTAGCTTAACTTAATTATTCGCAGATAGAAAGTAAACAAATTAATTATAAGCACATACTTCTATGTTGTGGATGTTTTATTGTACCTATTTCTATTGATTGTATCTATTTCGTCTGACTTAGAGCGCCGAGAGAGAATACCGAATTTGAAAGTACGCGAACTGAAGAAGTTTGGGATCTTGTGGGCTAGGGATTTAAGAAATTATCTGTTTATTATTCAACAAACGGTTATTGATATGATTATCGGCAAAGGGATCGTGGTTTCACTGCGCACACGCAAGTGACGCGTCTCACTCGAAACGAATCGACGCGACGTATCGACCAAAACAGACATGAAAGCTGATGAATTCGGCACTATTGTATTCGTTTTATATGTAGACAAAACTGCTTCCTACGGTTTGTTTAGAATGAATACAGAGAACATCACATACAGCGAACGTGATAACTTTAAGAATCCATTAAATCCTGTGTCGGGCTTACAAGAAATCTTTTGAAATTGCAACTTTTATAGGATGTACTGATAAATACATATTGTATTGATAAATATCCATATTTATATAAGAAAAAATATTTTACAAAAATTTGTCGATGTGTTCTGGGATGGTAAACATGCTAAACCTAGAGGGGGCTGGCTCCCAAATGCAACTGCTGGTGCTGCTTGACGACAGATTTTCAACTTGAGGGTGGTAGCTATCCAGACGGACTTCGATATAGTCCTGCCACTATGCATGCATGCAATGCGTTAATCGTTGTTTTGTAAAAGTCTTTGTCAACTTCAAAAAATATACGAGTACGTGGATAATGTATTTATAGGAAGTCAGTTATAGTATATTTCATAATAACATAGAGTAATGGCAGTATATGAATATTGTGATCGGTATCGCGTCGTCTCAGGTCACTGGCCGCTGACCGCACAACAGCTGATTACAAACTGGGTCGAATACTAATGGAATGTTTTAGTTTTGTTTATATTCATATACTTATATTCCCTTTCTAACATATAACAGATAATAGCGGTTTAAATAAACCAATACAATACGCCAAAGTCCTATTTGATAGGAAACAATTACTTACTGGAAAGTCAATTTCACATATTTTTAATAAGGGGTCATTTACATAATAACTAAAGGTGGGCGGTCTTTGAATTGCTTATTTTTGATGACATAAGGGATGGGGCGCTCTGGATGTGTAGCTCTGATACATGAGGCGCGCGGTCTTATCCACTGGGCTCCATCACCCTAGTAGCAAACCGTTATACGTTAATTCCTCTATAGGCTATAAATTCTTCATTTCTAGACTTGTCAACTGTTGCCCATTAATCAATATGAAAACTAGAACCAGATATTTAAAAAAATCTTATACTATAAATGTTTATATAAGCATCTGGGTAAGAGCATTTCTTACTTTTGCTCACCAGGGAGAGAGGCCGGTAGGAAATATAACATCCTTACATTTTTCAAATGTGTAACAAGGGCACTGCAAGCGAAGCAATTCGTATCACTAGGCTTTAGTTGTTACTGCAGGTATTGGTTCTTATAGGCAACACAAGATAATCCTGTTCAATGATTACTCTGTGCCTGCCATTAACTATAATTTTAAAATGCATGCAACAAATACATAAAATACATTAATTTTGTGTAACAAAACATCTGCAGATAGAAGTAATGTAATTATAAAGTTGCATTGTCCACACTAAACAGTTGAATAAAACTTGAAAAACTTTCTAGGGTTACTTAGTGAACAAATTAAAATAACCGGTCGAGGTTGTAAGTTTCGCTGTCGTTTAATAATAATTTTCTAATTATGGTAATTGTATGCGCGTGCGGTTGTGAGCTGTTCGCTCTCACTGCGCGCTCTGGGAATGAATTTTTTGGTAAATATCTACTATAATTGTCTACGTTTGAGAATTCTCTAGATTGATTATTGCCAGGTTATAGAAATATTTGCGACACATTTGATTTTAGTTGCATTTTATTTGTAGCAATTAAAATATCGTAGATCTTGTTACAGGATACCTGGAAAGGTCCTACCACAGAGATGTTACAACATTGCATCGTAAATAAAAATCTATAGATTTTTTTAAGTGAAACTCCTATAAGGCTTTGACATTCTGATCGAAAAATTTTTTGTGTGATGAAAAATGGTAGGGTTACACACACTGTATCGGGTAGAGTGTTGAAACCATTATTTCTTCTTCGATCACCGACGTTATACAAAGTTGGGCGTGGTCAGTACTTAGATGGACCTGACCAACTGGGAAGTGACGTTGGTTTTTTGTTGTATTTTTTAAGTTATGTTTTCCTGTAATACGAAGGTTTCACTTCTATCGTGTATCTTTACGACACAGGTTTTTGCAATGTATTAGCATATCATCGAGTCCGTTTAGTATATATTTAACACATGATATTCATCACACACTAAAAAAGCTGACTTATTATTAGGCAAACAGATTATTCTAAGAGTCATAATTCTATTTAATCTAACTGTGGATAATATACTAATAGATTTTGTTGTTTCACCGGGAATATGAAACTATTTCTATATACCGGCTAGTAACCTTATAAAATGATAAATAGTAATACGATGATACAAAAATTATACAGAGTACATATTAATATCTTTATGAATTATCCAAAATTAGTTTTAAATGCGACTAATAATTATGACGCACAAATATAATTGTTTTTTTTTCTCGTACTGACTACGCTATTGACCTATCAAGGTCTTATCAGCTTCACCGGACTACAATATTTTACTGGTATTGTATTCTACTACATTTATAACGGGTCCTAGTTGTTCCACGTGTATGGCAACACTAAGAACGCACGTGTTTTTCTGTGAAAGCGTCAACATTATTGCGGTAATTATAATGAATTTCCGTAAGTTGTCACGAGTTGAACGTAAATTAATAAACATTGACACAGATGGTGTATACAGACAGAAGTTAAGTTAGCCCTACACTCTACTTGTGGAGGTACTAACAGTGAAGCGAGTATAAGAGACTTAAGCAGTTTTTTTTGTACACGTGACCGGCGTCCACAAAAAAACAATATTTTTTTATGGTGAAAACGTACGGTGAATCTTCGTGTTTGTGTGTATAACCTCCTATCGACATAGCAGACTGGTCTAGTCTGTGTCTTAAGTGGATCTTACATCATAAAGCACCAAGAACTAAGAAAGTACTTGAAATATTACGTTTACAGATAAACGGTGCTAATTTTAACTAGTCATTAGCAATTATTTAACGCATTGCAATTAATCATATTATTATAAATTATCAATTGACGTCATCAAGCTTGGTGATATGGTTCGAAGAAAATTGCGAATGAATCGTGAATCATGCTGATACAATTCACAAAATAACATGGAGTTACATCGATGAGTAATGTCACGTTCTTCTGAGGAATTACATCGATAGCTCTAAAAAACACGCGATGTAGTGAACTTGTAGCAAAACTGCAGGAAGACGGACATTACTTTAGGAACATTACAACTTGCAATTCAATAAATTCTTGTACATTCAAATAAAATTGACGCGAAGAGCTAATAACTGAAACAGATTCTATGAAGTATTCTGGGGAGGTAAACTGACCCGTGTGAAGACATGGTTAGGGCATACTATTCGAGTATTCGCCCTTATTTACTATTCAAATACTACCGACCCAAGTATTCGAGCTTTTCAAATAGCTATCAAATCCTAACACAAAAGAACTATGCGCCTATAGAAGACAAATAATAACATTTTATTATCACTGTTACTTTTAACTTGTCACATAATATATATCACAGGCGAGTCTGAGCCGTCTCAGGTAGAAAAAAAATACAACATCCTGACATTCGACCATCTTGAAAACGAAGAAGACTAAAGTGCATCAAACCAAGCAAAAAATAATATGTAAAAAATACTAAGCATAATAAAGAAAGCAGTAATGGCAAACAGAGAGATCTTAGAAAAAATAGTTATAAGCCTACTTGAAATACGTTATGGTTATTCAGTAAGTTCGTTTAATGACTTTACCTTGGAACATCAAGTTCCATGAGATTTCATATTTACTACCTTAATATATATATATCCTATGACCATCTGGAGTAGGGTATCTTTCAAATAGTGATTTTGTTTTTCTCTAAGTTATTGATCTAGTAAGGTCTTAACAGTTTCAGCGGACTACTAAGGCGAGCGCTCAAGGCACTCAGCCGATTTTATTTGACAACTAGCTCAAGGGTGCACGGCACACCTCGGTTTGGGCTGTTGCCTGATACATGCAATTCGCGACCTATCTGAGCTAATCTAAGCTAAGCTAACTATTCATACATATATGAGTTGTTGAAACATATGTGTACCAAGCATACATACCTCAACAACTCTTATATAGTAGGTCTTTACCTATGAAATTGCCGTTCTGCAGTACTGGCCATTTCAAATCAAAATAATTTTTGTTTGGCTAAGAATTCTAATTTCAAATTAGTTTTATTTTAAAACCATGGAATTCTTTTTCCAAAAGTAGTCATTTCTTTATTGAAATTGTCATCATGGATACGTTAAAAATTCGAGTAATTATGGAATATGAGTACCGTCGTGGCAGCAACGCGGCACAAGCGGCACGCAACATCAACGACGTTTACGGAGCTAACACTACAAACCAACGCACCACCTGTTATTGGTTTGCTCGCTTCCGTTCTGGGAATTTCGCCCTGAAAAATGAACCTCGCGGTCGTCCGAAAACTTTGGTCAACAATGACGAATTAAAGGCGATTGTGGAAGCTGATGATACACAATCTACGGCTGAATTAGCGTCAAAACAATATTGGTCCATTTGCGTCAAATTGGCAAGGTAAAAAAGCTTGACAAATGGGTGCCCCACGAACTCAATGATCGTCAGCGCGAAGTACGCGTCGAGACGTGCCTTGCACTGCTCAACAGACACACAAATGAAGGAACCGCATTGTTACCTGCGATGAAAAATGGATTCTGTTTGATAACCGCAAGCGCTCAGCAAGTTGGTTGGATCCTGGTTCAGCACCTAAACAATGCCCTAAACGAAAACTTACCCCTAGAAAAGTGATGGTCACTGTTTGGTGGTCTAGCGCCGGTGTGATTCATCAGAGCTTCTTACCAAACGGGGTGAGCATAACTGCAGATGTGTACTGTGAAGAACTGAACACAATGATGGAGAAGCTGGCACATCTCCAACCAGAATTGGTCAATCGCTCGTCTCCGCTGCTCCTACACGACAACGTACGACCTCATACTGGACATCAGACGGTCTCCAAGTTGCAAGAACTGGGGTTGGAAGTTCTCCGTCATCCGCCCTACTCACCAGACCTTGCGCCTACAGACTACTACTTTTTCCAGAATTTGGATAACTCCTTGGCGGGAAAAAAATTCAATACCCGAGAGGCAGTGCAAAATGCCTTTGAAGAATTTATTGCTTCCCATCCAGCTGATTTCTTTAAGAAGGGCATTAATAAACTGCCACTGCGTTGGCAAAGATGCATTGATTGCATGGGTGATTACTTCGATTAATACAAATAAAAAATACATGAAAAAAATTCGTTTAATTTTTTTCATACAAAACGGCAATTTCATAGGTAAATATATTTCGTATCGGATAATTTTCTAAACTATTTCAGTTTGATAAGGGAAAAAAAATAAAACCCTTCCACTTGCATGTGTAAGCGTGTATGCGTGCACGTGTGTGGAGGTGATATGTGTAATGTTGTTGCAGTGATATAAGATTTTGTGTCACTGTATCGCGCGGATAGCGTACTCAAGGGCTCCACGCCGAGGGAACGGACGTAGGCTTGAGCCGCTGCCGAGGGAGGCCTAGTCTGGTAATAGTGAAATAATCTTGAATCGGTATAGTACCAGTATGATACCAGAGTTTACTTTTGACATATAAACAAACATACAAAATCCGCTCTCTTTTTATAATGTTATTAGCCGAGGTTAACATAAATATAACAAATAATCAGCCTAGAATCACCAGTCCATTGGTGGGTAAATGTTTTTTTAAAACAGTCATCACGCTAATTTGAATGCCGGTTAGGTATCAGCATGCAGGCTAAAGGGCTTCCAGGGGAAGAAACTGACTCTATTTCTCATATAAATTGAAGTCAAGGTGCCCTGGATCCCACAAGACTTTAAAAAGCGATACGTACAATAAAATGATCTGAAATGTAATTATTATCTGATATAAATAATATGTTGTTGGTATCAGATAACGTGCCTCGCATTAAGTTAATGGATTGTAGACAAATCCACGCGATAACACACTATACACATGTACATTTTGTTATATGAATGTATATAAGAAATTCTGTATCTGATTGGATCATATCGATTGGATACAATGCACCGATAGTGTTCAGGGTCAACATTTTTTACTTCATATACCGTGGCAAAGGTCCTCCGACTGTACTGTGACTTTTAGTTCTTCCGGTATTCCGCTAGGAGCGTTCGTAATTCGGGCCTGTAAGAAAGTGTATTTTGGTCGTACAAGGCGAGTATAGTAGTTATTGAACGATGTGAATACTTCCCGCCATTTGATTTGCAAATAATAAAGGTCCTTTAGAATAATATAAAATGACGAGAAATAGCATGTATTAACCCTTTGCACTCGAAGGCTCCGGATCAACACTTTAAGTGGCTCCGCTCTGGAGCCCTACAGTGTAGAGGGAAATACATAACTGCAAGAATATTCGCAGTAAAATAGTTCTATTTAAGTGGCGTTCTTTTTAAATCATGATATGAGTCAAAATCTCCGATAATACAGACATAATTTCTGTTGTGTTTATATTTGAGTTTTTAATATTAGATGAAGTATAAAAGCCACCAAAGGACATCTTTTTAATAAAATCAGAAATTCCGCGTGCAAATTGAGGATATTACAAAAAATAAATATTAAAAGATGAACCAAAGAAAACATTAGTAAAAGTATTATATCGTTTTTTTATATTTTCTTGGACGTCCGTCACTTCGAAACTATTGAATTATTGTATAGGAAATATCTTGCACTTTTTATAAGAACTAAGAAATTATTATAAAAAAAATGAAATAAATTAGTAGAATATAAATGTTGCGTGTCATGTAACTTTTAAGATGAATACACTATGGAGCTGGTAAACATTAGTAGTCGGCATTACCATGTAATATTTTAATATATATTAGCAACGTTAATGATATACGATACAGAATAATTTTAAGTTAATTTTAATAATTTAAGTCCGGAATAGTCACTACGATCCAACAGAAAATGATGTGCTATAGATGTGAACTTTTCTCTCTCTCTCTCTTTGTAAATATTTTGAGTACATTAAGTATATACTACCTAATTTTTGCACAACCTAAAACCTATATAATATATTTCCTTTTTGTGACACATTTTTGTTTCATAAAATCCAATTCACACTATCTCAAAAGCAGTTTCACTTCAACAAGTTTTTCTTTTAACAACATTGTATAAACAAAACTAACTTGTGTCCGTTTTTGGTTTTATTTGCTTATCTAATAGTTTGTGAGTTAGTTGACCTGCAGTTCGTTTACGACACTGTTTATTAAATGTCTGCGTACGTGATGTAGTAATTAGCAGAGAGATATGAATATGAGGGTACGAGTGCTCCGTTACTCGTGAGTCACAACAAGATCACTCGGTAACTCGCTGTGTACAACGTTGCGGTTCTCACGATATCTCTACGCGTGTCCAGTGAGATACGCCTACCTTTAATATTTGTCATACACTTTAAATAATTTCAGTCGGTTGTGCACCAATAGATGGCGCTGTATAATATCTTTGTACAGCTGTATCGCAATGTCAAGAGGAAAACCAAATTACCGGTGCTTGTTTACAAATTGGGATTTCTATATCCCTTTCGTAAAGGGGTTTCTGTACTCAGTTGATAATGTCAGATTGTTATTAAAACAGAGTCCATACAATATCGCAATATAATCAAAATTATATCGACGATTCTATGCCCTAATACAATGTTTATTCTTCTGTCCGTTTGTATGTGACTGAACTTCTTCTCAACGGATGTACATATTTAGATGAATTGTTTTGTGTGTGTTCAGGGTTTAGTCTCACAATTGGACCTGGTAGGTGGCACTGCGTTTTAATTTTAGGATTGTTTTATCAAATCGGGACAACGTCCGCCGCGCTCGTTAGTTATATATGAAAATATTATTAAGAATTTAGAAGTATGTAGTCTTCGGATAGGAGATAATTTTTGCTATAATAATTTTACAAATGGGAAATATTTTGCACCAGCGGCCACCTGCAACTTTGCCTGCGTTTGTATGTATTAAATGATGACAGTATACATTACATTATCTACGTGTAACTCTTGACGGCTCATTCAGCAACAGAAATAACTCCCATATTTAACCGACTTCAAAAATGAAGGTTATGTGATCGACCTGTATATATGTATGTATATGTTTGTAAGCTCACGATTTTTTCGGAAACTACTGATACGATTCGGGTGGGGTTTTCATTATTGGCTTATGATGGCCTGCAGGGAATGTTTCAGTATTTCAAATGTTCGGAGCAGATGAATATCTTCTTCAAAAAATATATAATAGGTAACATTTGAATGGTGTAATTGTATCTTAATTAAAAAAAAATTAAAACAAAGTGTTATTATAAAATATTTATTTTACACTTTTGAGTTCGTGTTCTTTTGAAGGCGGTTAATTTTTCTTTGAAATTGTTTTTATAAATTAAATTACTACTACATTACAGTCTGCGACTCTGCAAAGTTTCATTAAAAACCGTTCAGTAGTTTTGCGTGAAAACAACCATCCATCCTCAAACTATTTCGTCTAGAATATCAATAAAATTATGTAAAAGTAGAGCTCTTTTTGTGGGGGCACGCAGTACCCTTAAAGTGAAATGCGAAAATACGGAAAAATTGCCATAAGTTGGTTTTCGTTCTGAAAATTTTAGAACAGTATCTTACTATTATATTGCAAGTACGTATCGCAAAATAGGCCTGAGTAAAAGTATCAAAATCCAGTAGCACATGCTATGTATATTAGCAGATGTATGACCGTCCAATGCATCTCAGTCAATCACAGATTTAATTTCAAGTTCACTGGCTGGCTAATGCTTTCGCCACGGCTCGAGATATGAGTAGGTTATGGTTTGTATCGACAAGAGAGACAATGAAAAATAAACACAATGTAACATAGCGTATTTAATTATTTTAAAAACGCTCTTTTATACGTCAATTGGATTATACGTATTTGTAAAACGGTTGACTAATGAACAGTTAATTAGAATTGTTTCCTGGTATATATTATTGGTTATTTGTATTAGCGAAACAGATATAACATACTTCTTAGTATTATATATTGTGTAAAATGTTTAATAGTCCTGAACAGTTTATATTGAATTAGAGGTGCAATTAAAATTTTGTCTAAATCTATTATAATAACATAATTTTAATGAGTCATCAAGAATCATAAATTAAACTAAATCTAATAAACACGAAGACGAGTCACCCGGGATGTAGTTCAGAATTACGTATTAAAAAAAAACGAATCGTTGCAATCGATAGACACGACTACATGAATAATAAAATATAAAGACAAGATGGTATTTAAATATGAAGTATCAAGGTTGACACACACTCGCATCGAGACGAGATGGCTTAAGCACCGAGAAATTAGACGAGAAGACCGCTGAAGCGCGTAAGCGGTCCGACTAGTTCGACCGCTTCACAACACTAGTGATGTCAACACTAATTCAATGAACCCGGGCGGACGCGATTACATTATACCAATTAACTCATTCGTAGGATTTATAAAATTGTTTAAATTAATTTTATTGATATCGTGTGCAATATTCATATTTCTTGGGATGATTTTCATTATTATATATAAGGTTTTTTTTTATTACAATAGGTAAATCCTGGATTATATTCTCAACATAGCGTCTCCATTAAACTGTGATTGTTGAAGTGGCATTTAAGGTGAGTCGCTTCATTTTATATGAGATAGAAATATGGTAATACAGGGTAGAAACCTATCGCCATAAATTACTATTATTTTTATTGAATTATTAATAACTTACGTAAAACGAGTCTCGAGGGAACCACACTATGTGAAGCGTGCTTAGCAGTTCATATATTCTCATTCAGAATTGGTAAATGTCCGCGGTTTACTATTATGTTAGTGTCACATCACTTGCGTCGCGTCGCGTCGGGTCACGATTCCGAGGCACCTGCCGCGGCCGCCCGTTTAATTGCTCCACAGTCCGCTGTATCTCTATTGAAGCTGAACTAACAAGCGTCTCTTTGAAATGAACAGCGGCCCGTTGTTTCCAAAATCAATTAACAATCCAGTTTGCAGCTGCTTCTCTACAAACAACTTCTAACAAAGCGTCCATAGGTCTTTTAATTAGTTTTGTAATATTATTTTATGTAGCATAATAATCTTAAATTTATGCCTCTAATTTAAAACAAGAATATATCAAAACAATTCCATTATTGATATAATAATAGAGTTGTAAATAAAGACTACCTCATTGATATGGGGAATTGGCATCACAAACTTTCTCAAAATTCTCATTGCATATTATACACGATATTATGTTGCTATACATTAATTCATAACATTAAATATTAATGCGATTCGTTCAACGGAAATATATTTACAAACAAAACTTTGCGACCATCGTTTTCAATTATAAAATTCATAACAGCATACCAACCAATACGTTGTTAATAAAGGCTATATATATTGACTGATTGATTCCGCCGGTACTATGACTACGGAAATAGACAAGCTTGTGAAATTAATTAATCATTTAACAGCAAATTTGAATATAATGATTATACGAGTCTGGTAATTAAATAACGTCGAATGATTTGGCTTGACGAGGAGCGCAAGCGCAGATGCGCGTGGGCTACATCAGTGAAAGCAAAGTGAGGCGAAGGTCAGCAGCTCGACCAGTGTCGTAAATTTTATTTATCCAACCGCTTAACTTAGGTTTTGCTTACGCAACGAAACAAGAAATTTAAAAATTACTTATTATAAATATAATCAAGCATATAAATAATATTTGGGACAATACATAGGTATTCACATTTTTGAAGAAAACAACCATTCTCAAAACGCATCTGTGATGCATCTAAGTGGTAAACTATTTAATGCAGTTTCGACAGTCCAATCCGTACCGACATCACGTTTAATTTTATTACTTACTTATGAATCATTATAAATACTTATCAGAACTGATAGTTCGATATGTTAACATTTTGTCGAGTGTCTCAAGGCAAGCATGATTTCAATATAAAATCACATTTACTGAATAAACATTATTATTGGTTTAGTTTAAAAACAATCAGTTATATTGAGTCTATAGATTAAGCGAACTCGGACAGTTTACTTTCATATCCTTGAATAATTCTATTCTTTGCTGAAAGTTGACAGTTTTGTGATTTATTCACATTTTTCTCATTTGTCTCCTGAAATTTGTAAAGTAGTTTGGTTTGGCTGTACACACATCGCGATTACCTCGAATGTTAAGGGGTAAAGATAGTGTTCTGCGTGAACAAGAGAATTCCTAGTCGAGTCTCTCCGGCTCTCTGTTTTATTATTCAATATATTACGTAAGAGAGACGCGTGCCGGAGAGAGGTCTCATTAACATTCCGCGGCGGGTGTCCGCTCAGGCCACTTTCCACCAGCCGCATCTCGTAGAAACTGAGAGTGTCCATACTAGGTTACTACCACATGCGATATCCACTCGTATTATAGCCAATTATCGGTACTACATTCCAATCTCTGATAATGTCAAATAGGTTTAATATTTATTCAGTCTGAGGGGTCGTTCAGATCCAATCACCTGCTCAGCAAAATTAAACAATGCTCTTAACCCACATCCCAAAAATGCTTACGTAAACATTTATATAATTGTATTTCCTTAGCGATTCATGGGCAACAGTTAACAACTCTAAAAATAAGGAATTTATAGTTTACAGAGCAAGTAACTTATATTGCTTCGCTTCTAAGGTGATTTAGCCTAATGGGTAAGATTGTGCGCCTCACAAACCTACACATCTAGATCCCCCATCACATTTTACGCTTACCTAATACTTGAAGGGGCCCTGATTATCATAAACCACTTAGGAATTATTGACTTCGCTACCATTGTTCGTGCGGTTGATCGTTGCGAAATATCCCGCTTTTAAGCCACGTCACTAGTGTCCCGTTGAAGTTGTTGAAAGCTATAAAGTTAAAGTAGTACTTACGAAGCTTCGTGTAAGCTTGTCATTAGAAAGATATATTGGTTTGTCTTCCAGTAGGGCGAAGAAACGAATCTCGTGGTGACATTTCTTGACTTCCATCACAGTGATGGCATTCTAATGTCACATTATCGAGAGATAAGAAGCCAACTAACAAAATATATTCAGTAAAAGTTGGTTTAGGCACGGACACTTGCATATTAATCTCCTTAGCTTGAACAAAATCACGGAAGGCGTCGTCCATACCACAATAACGCTAAACACGTCTCGCGGCGCGCCGCAGAGGACACTGCTCCCACCATAAACCACAGTATAAATTTTAACAATGATAACATTTTCATCTAATCAATGAGTTTTTGGCGAGATCTTGGAATGTCATGAAGTACATTTTGTATTTTATTCATAAACTTGAATTATTTGACTCTATATTTTGTAATATTGATGGTGTTTTATGTAATCTAGTTTGGTTATTGTGCACAAATGAAGTGGATGGGAAACAATACCACGGACTATAGATTCAGACTTGCCACCAGAAAAGCCATTGGAAAGTTCTAACAAAAGGGCCACCATCTTCTTAGAGCATTGAAATGATTGCAAGAAACTTGTTATATCATTACCTTCTATCTCCTAAAAGGTTGGTTGCCAAAAAAATCTAATGAACACAAATTACAATATATGTATGTAAAAACGAAAATATCTATATTTTTCTTATAATCTATATTTCAGTCTCTACAGGGTTAGGTTTATAATTTCGATTAGTTATTTAACGTTGAATAAATGTGAGTAAGAAATATACGAAAAGCACGACTGAGTTTCATTTTTTGTAATGACCGATCAATTCTTATATCAAATAGGCAAGTGTGGCGGCACGCGGAGGGAGTTGAATTATTCAAAAATTATCTCACTATTTGGTTCACGAATACACTGTGACAGAGCCCCTATACTCGGGTTTCAGTTTCGCTTGTCGCCATCGAATTTAACACTTTCACCGTTTGTAGAAAATATATTATTTATATTGACACATACTATTATATAACGGAGTTTTGTCAGTATGGATAGTCGCATTAGATTATCTCTGGAAAGTTTTTCCCCAAGATTTACATGTTGATAGTCTAGCGTGTTAGTAGGATCGAGAACAAAATAAGAGAGATATTTGCCTATTATATTAAGTAAATCTTCGCATCTCTCGGTAGTCGCCATTGTTTTTGAATTGTACTGTGCGCACCATCAGGCAAAGTGCAGTCACCTTGCTATGCTACAATAAAAAAAAATCAACACCTGGTTAGCAACTCTTCGGTGATCGCGTACTTTAATTGAATGACCTGTCTTATACAGTATTTGTTTCTGTCTGTTGATTATGTCTAGTAGCACATACTATGTGGTATCATGTATGTGGCTGCAATAATGTTATTGTAGGTGAAATACGTCGTAAATAATACTTATTTATAATGTAATTTTTGTGTGTTTTCATGTGGCGAATATATAATAGTAAATATAAAATAACGAAACTATTCTGGGTGCGACTGTACTGCAACTAAACCAACGCCGGCGAGCACCGCTCCCCCCTCACGTCTTCCGCGTCCCTCTGATACTTAAATTTGCGATCTGCGTAGATACGTAGATTCAGAGCGGTCAAAAAGTTTGACGCGGAAAATTTTTTAAATAATCTAAGCCGAAGAAGTTAGGTGTTGTAGCTGTACAGAAAGTATTCCGGAAATGTATTATTTTTGTTATGTTTAATTTATTGTTAAACGACAGGGATGTGACTCTTGGTTGGTGATGGTTGTTCAGAGCGAATTGTCGCGGCTTGCTGTCGATATAGCGTACATGCGTACAAAGCACCTGCGGCGCATTGGTTATCTACACAACAATTAATTATGTGATAAGGTTATTACGAGTAGAGTTGTCGATAGTGTTATCCTAGTCACAAAGGCTACTTACTTCTTGCGGAGACCTGCAGCTTATGCAATTTTAAACATTCCTTAGATTTATTTGTATTAGCTGATAATTTGATGACTGTTAGCTATGATAATAGCTGGTAATAATTCGTGGAATCTAAGTATCGGTTTAGTATCATATTTGTTATTATAATAAATAAGAAACGATGTGAAATTGTTAGTTACGAGATTCAGAGAATGCGTAGTTTGTTAGACTTACCTTGAAAGCGCTCTTCCTGGAGGCGCGCAGCACGATGCCGTCGTTCTCGATGTAGTCCGGCACCTCCTTGCGCCCCGAGAAGTTGAACACCATGATCGTGGCGGCCGGCGCCGGCGCGCGCCCTCTGCGCTGCGCCCCCCACGGCGACGCGTCCCCCCCCGCACCCGCCCCCGACCCGCTCCACGCGCGCTCTATTCCCGCTGTACCGATTTTGCGTAACCCGCTCATTGGCTTCGGTTCAGGACTCGCGCGTCCGTTCACCGCGGGAGCGGTCGCTCGCACCGCCGCCACCACGTTACGCGGCATCGGCTCTATCGCCGCAGAGGGCGGAGCGTCCCGCCGCTCCGTGCGGTTCGTCGCCGACTCGGGCTCGGTGGCCGGCGGCGACGAAACCCGGTTTACTGCATCTTCAATCTTAGACGGTGAGTCACACCGTGTCGGACAGGGGCTCGGCGAGTCGCGGTCGGCGCGGAGCGGCGGCGCCGGCATCGGTCGTATCACACCGACGCGGCGAGCGCGACCGACGAGTACAGGATTCGTTGCCGCGAGGGGCGGCAGGTGTGAACCGGCGCGGGGCGCATCGAACGCGTATCTAGTGGTGGAGCCGGCACGAGCTATTTCCTCGAGGGCGGCTCGGGACACGAGCCGAGCGCCGCCCGCCTGTCTCTCGGAGGCCGGTTCCTCTGGAACGACAGGATCTATAGCGGGAGGACTGGGCGATCGCGCCGGTGAGAGTTCGCGCGCCGGCTCCGGGGTCGAAGTCCGCGGCGGCGGTTCGAGTTCGCGCAGAACGGCCGAAACGCGCGCTGCGGGTTGTGGACGTCGCGCCGGAGTCGTTTCGAATTTCCGAAGAGCCGAGCGGACGAGGTCGACCGGCGGTCGTTCGGTTTCGCGGAGCAGTGGTGTCGGGCGGCGCGGGGGCCGAGCGGCGCGAGCGTGGACCGGGCGAGGCTGCACCGGCGGCGGAGGTGGCGAAGGCGAAGGCGGCGGCGGATCATCGCGCTCGAGCCGGCTGAGTGCGTCGACGGAGCGCGCTCGTTTCACGGATTCGCGACGGGAGGTGAAGGTGCGCGGGGCGGGCGCCGCGGGCGGCGCGGCGAGGGAGGCGGGGCGCGGGGGCCGGCGCAGCGCGGGTGCGGGTCGCGGTACCGGAGAGGAGGGGGCGCGCTCGTCCAGCAGGTGTTCGAGGGAGGCGGCCCGACGAAGCACAGAGGGTCGGCGACGGGGAGCGTCCCGCAGCGCCAAGCTGAGATACCGTGACTTGAGCCTCTTTACAATTCCAGGTCCGTAACGCAATTCCTCGTCTTCAACCTCATTGACGTCGTCCGGCGGCGGCGGCGGCGGTGGTGGTGGCGGTGGAGGGGCGACGGGCGGTGCGGCTGTTCGCGATCGAGCCGCTCGTCGTTGGAGCAACTCTCTCTTCCATTGTGGTAGTGATCCGTTTGACATGCCTGTTAAAATTATACAGTTCAATGAAAAATTAACAAGGTCTGCTCCGTAAGAGTTGATTTCAGTGTTATACATGTAACTTATGCGCACACAGGTTCTGCTTTATGAAATCAAAAAATCAATTGCCTACGTCGAGGATAGAAAGTTATCGTAGCAAACTGTGATATGTAGCATGTGATTAGTAAAATTTTAACCTGGTATAATGTTTGTTAATAGAGGTTGCGCAGCTAACGATTCTTTATCTCACGAAAACGAAAGTGCCTCCCCGCCAAAATCATCATCATCATACTTCTTATATACCTCTGTTACGAACTAGAACAAATCCCTGAGACATGCCGGTGTGCGCATGTACTAACGGGAGGATATCTGTTATCAAAGTTTTCACTGCTTGGTCAGTCGGTATTGCAAGTGCGTGATTACAGTGAGCATACCCCCATATATATGTGCCTATAACAAGTTTAATAGTGGTGACTTATACACTACATGGCTGTGTGGAAATGCTATTGACGACTGAAGAAGCCCTGGAACAATACCCCCTCGGAATACGTGATTTTATGTAACTTTATCGCCCACCATTTAGTATAGCTCAGGAATGTACTCTACTTCATGAATAATTGGTACATTCATTGATATCGAGGAACATATGAGCTATTTACTCTAAAATCAGATCTCCGGATGGAAGTTTAATAACAATAGATACACTTCTCGATTCTGTTTTCCCAGATCAAGCAACTTGTGTAATGCGAGTCAGTCTAAAGCAGCCCATCAGGATGGAATGTGATTAATTTAAAGCATCTAGCATAGTTTGAAGTATACCATTTTCAGCACGATCATTGACTGGTGATCTTCTAAGTATACTTTAGTTAAACATACTGATGAGCTTCAACTACTGAAACTTAACACAATGCGTTAGTGAGAACTATAATAGTGCGAGAGCACTGGGATTTTTAATAGAAACTTTTATATTGTTAGAAGGTTGCACAAAAATGGTTACCTTCTTCGTGTTGGCTGACACATAAGAACTATAATTGACAACAGTTGCTCCAAGAGTGTGGCCATTAAAATTGGCATTGTACATGGCTCTGTATTATTCTCATGATCTATATCAACAGTATGTTATACAAGCATCAACTCTGTTATGCAAATCAAGAGTACTATATCCAGAGTCCCCAATTGGGTCTCAAATACTTTAATCCAACTGAACCTCACAAGACAAGATGTTGCGCATTAATCGCTAAGTAAATCTCATTTACTGTGGCTCTACAATTCTAAGATACAACTACATGCAACTCATCATTCAGTTAGTTATTTTAGGAGATATAATTACTGTCATTCAAAAAGCAGGGAGTAGAGTGAAGTAATACTCTATATGTAACTAACTACTAGGGTGGGTCAAAAAAAACAAGTTTTTTTTTTTTGGATCCGACACACGAAAACTTTTTTCTAGCTACCTCTAGAAAGTGCTTATTAAATCTGAGCTCTTTAAATATAATGATATACTTACCAAAGTCCTGAGAGGACTCGAGAATGGTTTCCACCATCATCTTGGATCGGCTGCACCAAGCTCAAGCTAGTGTAAAAATGCAAAACAAAATATAATAAGCATGGCAGCAATATAAAATAAGTAATTTGAATGATGGCACAATAAATATTTACTTTATATTATTAGTTGTATGGTATTCTGTATTAACCTCCGTGTTAAGACATATATTTTAACAAAACAAAAAGGAATATTATGTTAGTTTCAACCAGAATAATCAAGATATTACCAGACTAATTACTCTCATGTATATTTAGCTTATTTAGTATACTATAAATGCATTGCCAGTTGCATAATGACAATGATATGAATTGTTTGTGTACATTTAAAAAAAATCATATATTTTCATATCCAATATTAAGCATTACAGTTTATTGTTCTTTTGTTACTTTATCTTTAACTTTATTATTCTTTTACTAATATGAGTTGGAGAACCCCGTGTGTGTCTGTTTGTCGTCATCATAAAGCAGTAATAAAACTATAAAATAACCAGAATCATTCTCAAAAACATTTTGCAAGATAAAGGTGTTGCTTTAATATACATAGTGCCTACTATTTATATTGTATTAAACTATACATAGTAAATACAATTGAACATGTACGATGGCTTTGTTCTAATATTACAAAAATACCAACACATACATAACAACTATAATAAGGAAAATTCAGTTTGTCACATATACATTTATTTACCAATATGTGATCGATTAGTCTTATATGTTTAGAAGTTATGTTATTTTAAGACAACATGTAAGTATAACATACATAAATATATTAATAACAGCAATAAAGAAAATATGCAAATGCAAATTATACAGTTATTCGAAAGAAATCAAAGAAAAGCTTTAAAATGTCCAAAAATAAATGTTGATATCAATAAAATTTATCAGCAATTGGAATCCTCAGTTTCCAATAGGAATACAAGTAGGTAGTTATGATTTGCAAAACAAAATCGAGATAATCATGCGATGATAATACGAGCGGAGGAGCGGGGCCCCGCCGCCTCGCCACAACGCGCTATACCCTCATCCTATAACTGTAATTATCACTCAGTCATGCAAACTATCTCTGATCATAATACTTGCTGCAACACTGTTCACGTAGGACATGGACCTGCGGGTGTGAAATCCAACTGATTCTCCTAGTCCTATTACTAGTTTTATCTTTTTATCCACATAATCACGAGTTTGATCATAATCGTCACCTTTATAACGTAACCATAACATTTTGGTTTTCAGTGTTTTCGGGTCATCGTGAACGAGCTCAGAGGGCGATGCCCGTATCCCACATACATCGGAATGTGTACTCATTGCTTTACCAAGAGTCTAGACACTAAAAACAATAACGACACACCACACCGCATTCCATACATCCATGGTTCGCATAACTCTATCGATTCATACCTGTTAATTAATAATCCATGGGCGTCGATAACAACAAACAATCAAACTAATGAATTCTCTTCATACAAAGGTGCCATTAACACTAAATAAAAAAAAAACACGACAAATCGAATCACACACTCACTAAGACACCCTGGAAGAGTCGCGAGGGGCGCCCGAACACTCGCGTTCAATTAAATTATCGCATGGTGAAGGACTCCTAGTATATGTAAGAATATGGTGTCTTATAAGATATTTATTTTATATTATAGGTTTTAATAAACAAATAATAAAATTACTATAAATAATGCACGAAAGACACAACTGCTGACAACCCCCGCGATTCACTTGACTGATTGATTGAGTGAGTGAAACCTAGAATGAAATAAGAGTTTGTCTTTGATTCTCGGATTCTCTGAGCCATAGATAATGTATATTAGTTTTGAGAAAAGTATTGGGGGTACAAGTATTAGTGTTACCGAAATACAAACTGTAAATAAAACTGTATAAATAAAATAAACTACTCTGTATTGATTAATTTGCCAAAAGAAAGTATAAGTTTCTGACGTTTGTTATTACATACTCCTAGCGACCTCGTTTAATTTTTAAGCTGTAACATTTCTGGAGGTTATTGTAATACATATTTTTATTATAGTCACTAGATGTCACTGTTTTCAATAGCATGAGCATTTAAGCGATAAACTGGAATGTTTATTTATCAGTAATAAGTACTGTATATGTATAAGGAGGGTTTAAAAATAATAATTATTAAGAAATGTATATGAATGCAATATAATATTATATATTTATATAGTATTCAAATATAAAATGTCCAAATGTTATGTAAATTTATAGACGTTATCTTTGAGTGCAAAATATAAATTAAAATTTAGGTATTATTATATTATTTTGAGACTAGCGGATACCCCGACGTTATCTGCGTTGTTGATCTTAACACTATATTTTATTCATTGAAGAAAAAACAATAACGAAAGCCAAAATATACTTTGCTTACAAAATTTCCTTAATCTTTTGTATGGCCAATACAAATGATACGTTATTATAACATTAATAAGTTAATACTAAATAAAGACGTCGTGATATTTTTTTTAGGTAAGGACCAAATGTATATGAAGTACAACCATACAACCATAAAACATCTGATTGAACTCTATCCAATAGTTTTTGCGTGATACGTGCACAACTGCATTTTATTTTTTAAATAAAAGCATTTTATTTTTATTTAAATAAAAGATAGGTCTGTGGGTTTTTTGTACAATAAGAGAGATAAATTGGTAAAAAATAAATAAACGCGAGTTTAGCTAAGACGTGGCAATGTTACCAAATCGCTGCTACTTTCAGAAGTACGAGAAATGAAATATCCGATTCTGATTGTGTCGATTTGTACACGCTTTGACAGCTGATTTATGAATACTCTTGAACTGATGGCCATATACAGATGGATTTTTTTTATGCCACCTGGAGGGAAAGTACTCTAAATAATAGAGATAGCAAATTTTACTCCAAAGAAACATTTCTTTATTTTTGAAAAGAAATAAAACTGCATTCAATGATTTTCGAAAATTCTCTTGCTTCACCCGGGAATCGAACCAACTGAAAACTGTATAAATTACACCTTGTAATTTTACTGCATCGATCGTTAGGGTCAATCACAATGATGAAATCTTTCTAATATACTTGGTAAATTTAATGAAAGGAAAACCATGAAATCTGTACTTATAAATTAAATGGGTCAAGCTAAAGCACTTTTGCTCAAAGATCCATCTGTTTCTGGTTACTTATGTTAGTAATTAATAATTCACCATTGACGTTGTTTATCAATTAAAATGACAAATTAAGTACTATTTAGATAAGACGATTGCAATAGCACGTGTTTGTAATGCAAACTCCTTTCTTAGATGCGACATAACTGCGTGTATGAGGTAGTTTTAAATATGGAACGTTACATTAGAAAATAGATTGTCATTTGTTATTCATATTTGATTGTTTCACAAATCATTTCATATTTGCCTCACGGTAAAAATGGCTTATCAAGAACAATTTGATTTAATAGAAGCTTATTTCTTAAATAACAAAAATGTGATGCTACCTCTGCGGTGGTATGGAGAGAGATATCGAGACCGACGGCCACCAACTCGGTTCGTATTGAAAAGAATGGTAGAAAATTTATAGAATATGGGTAGTTACAAAAGTCGGCGGCAAACTCTTTAGCAGAACAATAACGATTTTAATCTAAATGTTTTAACATACTTCGAAGCATTTCCGAAAGCTTCAAGCAGAGAAGCTGCCGAAGTAATTGGAACAACTCGCACTCGTGTACTTAAAGTGCTAAAAAAATATAAGTTTAAATGTTATCGTGATGGTCGGTTGGTGCAAAAATTGCATCCTGGGGATTGTGAGATACAACTACAATTTTGTCAAAGCATACTGAGAGAAATCGAGCGTAACCCTAATTTTTGAGCAACATTGTATGGTCTGACGAAACCAATTTTAGTAATAATGGTATGTACAATCGCCGCAATAACCACTATTGGTCTCGAGTGGATCCTGTTCGTGTTCGTGAATCTAATAGTCAAGATTTTCAACGTTTGGTGCGGAATTAGGAAAAATATGGTTGTTTTAGTTCACGTGTACGAAGGTCATTTAAACACTGTCAAGTATCTTGAAATACTGAACCTCTTGAGAAATTAGTTAAATGGTTTTTCAGATTAAGAGCGAAACCAAATCATTATACAACAAGATGGTGCTCCAGTCCATAACAGCAGAATCAGTACTTCCTACATTAATAACCATTTTAATACCTGGATTGGTACAAATGCCACAATCAGATGGCCTTCGAGATCACCAGATCTCACCCATTTAGATTGTTTTTGTGGGGATATGTAAAAAATAAAATTTACAATAAATCTTATGCGAGTGTAAACGAGTTGAGAGACGAAGTTCAGAATACGATTTATAATATTCACCACAACACGTTATTAAAGGTTACTAGAAATGAATTTGTTAAAAGAATAAATTTGTGTATCCAAGAAAATGGAGCCCATCTGGAACAAATAATTACTTAGTTTACCATTTTTTGTAAATAATTAAAATAATTGAAGATTTCATCGTTTTCCTTTCATTAAATTTATCAAGTATGTCAGAGAGATTTCATCCTTATGATTGACCCTAATGATCGATGCAATAAAAGTACAGGCTGTAATTTATACAGATTTTAGTCTGTTCGATTCACGGGTGAAGCAAGAGAATTTTCGAAAATCTTTGAATGCAGTTTTATTTCTTTTTAACAATAAAGAAATGTTTCTTTGCAGTAAAATTTGCTATCTCTGTTATTTAGAGTACTACCCCTCCAGGTGGCATTAAAAAATCCACCTGTATATAGTAAAAATAAAAATATATTACAAAAAAAAAATAAACCACCTCCTATATGAAAAACTAACAAGGCACTAAAAAGCGAAAAATAATTGAATTAATAAATTAACCAAGTGAAATAAAAAATATAGATATTCGCGCTACCTAATAATATATTTGAAGTCAATGCCAATCTACATTCATATTATCTACATACAAAGTTTTGGTCCAGTCTCGTGTCCCACGATGTATATGTGTATAGTGTACATATTTTATTACCTGCAACAAATTTGAAATGTAGGTTGGCATCGACTTCAAATATATTATTAGGTAGCTCGAATACCAATTTTTTTTTTATTTTGGTTAATTTAATAATTCAGTTATTTTTCGCTTTTTAGTGCCTTATTAGTTTTTCACATAGATGGCGGTTAATTTTTTTTGTAAAACATTTTTTATTTCTCCATTTTTAGTGGCCATAAATATATCCGGTTTATAATGGGTATAATAAATCGGTTCCAATTTCACGAAAACACGTAGAGACGATATTTCACCCCCTTAGGGGTTGAATATTTTCTTCAAATTTATATGGGTCCACCCCTGAATATAACCAAATCAAATAAAAAGAATCATTAAAATCGGTTCATAATTGAAGGAGATATCGATTAACATACATTAAAAAAAAAAGTACATACAACGGAACGTAGTGACCTCCTCCTTTTTCGAAGTCGGTTAAAAATAGAACACTTGCAAAGGATTACAGGTATATGTATGTCAATATTGAGATGATTGCAGATTCGAAGATTAGTTCCGTCTCTAGTTATGTTCATTTCTATGATATAAATAAGTTGTAATTTATCCGCGGTTACTTCGTTTTAACATTAACAGCATAATAATAATTTTATTCTCCAATCATTGTCCGGAGTATGTCTTGTAAAGCGGATAGCAAAAAAAATGTGGGAATATGAAAATCGTTCATTTTCGAGTTAATTGTTTCTCTAGTATGAATGTCTATAATTTTTTTTGTATAATGTTCATTTGTCAAGTAACAGGGTTTTAAATAACATTAGACGTAATGTTATTGAAAATCGCATTTTCCGGAAGTAGTGATTTATATAGAAAATTTGTTGCTTTTTATAAAATGAAACCAAACATGAAAAAGATAGAATGTACAAAATTGGAATTAAATATGTCAAAACGGTTTTTTTTTACATTTTGCCCATCCTTTCAATTTCAATAAGACAAGTTAATAAATATGTTTTTTGAGTTACTGTTCTTATATTTCCATTTTTAGCTTTTGTCTGAGATGTTAATGTGGTGGCAGCAGTATAACGAAAATATGTTGGGAGATTACATTTGGACTTTAATAAGAGAAATCTCATACAAAGATAACTACTAAAATATTCATTTTTAACTCGATATTTTATTTTTTACAATTATGTACCGCTTTTTATTATAACTCTTGAGTTAAAAAGACTTTGATGTCCAGCAAAAGCTTTGTTAATCGAAATTAGAAATAATATAAAAAAAATATCCCGTAATTTTTCTTTAAAAAAAATGCTGCAGGTTCTACAAAAGCAAACTTTGATTAGAAAAAATATTATTTCCTTTATTTGTAAGGAATAGGACAAACCAACATTTCACATGCAGAAACCAGACCCAAAAGTCGCGTCGACCCGTGTAATCGTTCAAACCAGTGGTCGGGAAACTCGTCATCCAAAAGAGCCAAATACAGAACTAAAATTTATTTAAAGTGCCTTTTTAGCTCAAGCTTTGTATAGTAGATAAACTTTTATTGAAATAATTATAATAAAAGTGTACTCTCGAGTTTGGCTTTACTCAATGTCTTTTGCGAGCGACTAGCCGTGCTTTCTAAAAATGTGCCTCCTTTCTCTAGACTTACGTTTCGAATATCTTTACTCGTCTCTTACAAGGAAAATTAATAGACTATATTCCGTGTCTATACTAAACACTGTGGAAGAGCCGCAACTAAGAAGTGAAAGAGCCGAATGTGGCCCACGAGACGCGGCTTGCCTACCGTTGGATTAAACTACATTCAATACTATACTTATAAATACTACAAGTTTTGAAATAGGGTCAACATTAGTTAACAAAATAGATGAATTAATTTATATACACATATCATATTTGCGTAATTCGCGTTATCCCTGGAACTAATTTAATATATTAAAATACTTTGTTAGCAGCAGTTTTCTTGAGTAAATTAAAATTCCCTCAAAACGGTAAGCGACAAGAAATTATATGATGGGACGAGCGATACTAATTAAAAAAAAAATTACTGATATTCATCTCGTCTCACGAGACGTAGCTTTTATTCGTGTATTTGTATCTGCATTAATGTATTTGTGTATGTATTCATGTATCTAACAATAATATTTAACATTTTAGATAACAAAGCTGGAGTTTTAGAATTTTGCCTACAATATTTTTAATAATGAGGTAAGAGAATATGCAAATCACAATTACCTGATGTTTAGAACACGCTTCATTGCCCATAACAATTCTTCTATAGAGTGTTTATTATTCTTTGTAGAAAATATACGCTCTGTAAAATCTGGTTTAAAACCACTTAGTAAGCCTTTACCTATGTAGTTCCTTTGATCCTATTAGGTAGTTTTTGTTAGATTAATTTTTAATATATTATTGTCTACCTATTTTCCGCCACTTCGTTCCTATTATGTCCAAAAGATGTATTATAATAACTATTTCTATAAATATTGATTTAATAAACTATATATAAAATAAATAGTAAAACTGTAACGAGGCCAAATCTGTACATGAAATATTTTTTGAAAATTATAATCGGTTATCGATATAGAAGCCAAAAATAATCCTTTTACAATTTTTGTCTGTCTTTCTCTCCCTGTGAACACGTATCATTCTGAAAGTACTGAACTAATTTAGACGAAACTTGACACAATGATAACTAATATTACAAGTTACATCTACGATACTTTTTATCCCATAAAACGCTATGAGCTCTCCAGGATAACGGACAAAATTAAAAAAATTGTAGTTAATGAAATTCTTGATGGATTTTGGTAAATTTTCTTTGTGCTATATATAGTACATAGAATAGTTAAAAAAATTAAGCTATATTTCATCTCCCTATGCTATTTAAAATTAAAAAAAAAACAAATATCAAAAAAAAAATCGTTGAGTTCCGAACCGACGCTTTCGTCGGTCCGTATAATGTACAGTACGTTATTATTGAGCTACGGCTATATAACATTTCTATGTGTAATTATCAACCACATATGAAAAATATGTGTAAATGAAACTGTCACTAATATGTTGTTACATTTGTTTTATTGTATTAAAAAAAATGTTTGCTAAACAAAGGTGACAAGATTTTTTCCTAAAACACAAATCTAAGTAATAGTTACATTGCATTGTAAAAGAGGAATCTCAATTAGAGTACTATCAGTACGTGTGTTGTTTCGATATTTGATAAAATTAGTTTTCTAAATATTCTTGAGTCTTGAAGTACTTGGGTTCAGGTTTGTGAATCTACGATTAAAATATTTACTTGAGGTGTTTGCCGCTACCATACTATGTTTATATTTCATTACATAGTATAAAACAAAGTCCTCTACCGCGTCTGTCTGTCTGTTCGCGATAAACTTAAAAACTACTGAACGGATTTTCTTGCGGTCTTTACCAGTAGATAATGTGATTCATGAGGAAGGTTTTGGTATATAATTTGTCAAGATTTTTTTTATAATCAGGGCGAGACAACGTCTGCAGGGCCCGCTAGTATACTAATATTATAAAGAGTGGTAATGTTTTGTTTTCGAGGAATCCTTGGTACTACTGATTCAATTTTGAAAATTCTTTCACTGTTAGAAAGGTATATTATCCCAAGTTCAGTATCTCAGTGAAAAAAGTGGTTTATAAGTCAAAAGTAAAATAACTTTCACAAATTCTTGACTTTACAAACTCTTATAATACAAACATGGAAATTTAATGTAGATAAAGTTTAATTTTTACAGTATGTTAAGTGATGAAGTTACAAGGGGTTCTGGGAAGACATTTATCGGCAATATATGTAGGTTAGTTTTTATCTTAATTGGATCCTTTAGGTAATGCTGCGAACGGGTTCAGGGCTTATTTTAAAAGATTTCTCACATCCAGCTGGGTATATGTTTCAGTGAGTCCCTGGCTAGTTTGAATTCACAATTGGAAGTGCTAGATGTCACTGCGATCCGGTTTTAGGTTTTTAAGATTATTTGCGTTTAAAAATACAATTGAAACCGGTAATAACCGATATGATGCAGACGAACTTGCACGGGTCAGCTAGTCTATACTAATATTATAAAGAGGTAAAGTTTGTGAGTTTGTGAGGTTGTAGGGGGTAATCTCAGGAACTACTGGTCCCATTTGAAAAAATCTTTAGTGTTATATTGCTAATTTATCGAGGCAGGTTGTAGGCTATATATCATCACGCAAAGACCAATAGGAACGGAGCATTCATGAAGACTGTTTCAAAATCGTTTATTTCCTCTCGAGAGCTTCCGCTGCGGGTTAGCGTTAGCCCAAAGTAACTATTCCACGCAGACGAAGTCGCGGGCAGGTCCTAGTACTTATATAATTTAGTAAACATAGTCAAATGTTCAGAGATACGCTTTATACATTGTGTATGTTGAAGGAACTAAATTAATCAGAAACTGTCATAAATAAGCATTATCCGTTTGTTCCGCGTATACCTCACGTAGCCACAAGATTATAACTACCTACCAATAAGCATTAATCGTTAAGTTTGTGAAGATCTCACTTGGGATAGGTCTGCATATAAATTGCCTCTGTACATAAATACCTTTAGGAATAACCCCATGTGATAAAATCGCGATAGGATATGTTTTATTTTACTGCGGCTCGTTCAAGTAGTATAATCTAAAACTGTTATTATTATTTTATTGAAATTAAAAACTTTTAAAATTAAAATTAAAAATACTTTATTCAACGTAGGCCCTGATAAGATTCTTTAGAATGTCAAAACCACCATCGGTTCGGAAAACAACCAAGTCATCGAGAAGAAACGGCAAGAGACTATCTGGTTTATCTTTTTAACAAATATATGTATATATATTTAAAAATACACCACACGTTACAATCGTTTTTAGAATATACACAGTCAATTCCAGACATCACCATCGTTCACATATTGATCCACTTGAGATCAAAACCGTTTGATATGGCGCTTAACCCTACAGTCCTGCAAATTTGTAGTAGGCCTTGGAACTTTTTTGTAAAAAACCTAACACTGTTACTTGAAAAACTGTTACTGGTTTTACTGAATCTGAAACATGAGGCGACCAAACAAATTTACAACTGACTATTACAGGGTTAGTTAAATGCAAATATTCAATAACATATGAAAAATTGAACACAACGTTCGCACTCTAAAACAACTTGAGACAAATTGTCGTGATTATGCTGGATTCTGTGTTCGAACGAAGGGACGACATCAAGCGCCAACATGGCTCTACGCAGCTGTGTTAATGTAAACGAGTATATACAGCGTAGCGCTAATGAACTTAGTGCGTGGCGTTACAATAACAAATTTTCTGTGAAATTTAAATATGAATTACAAAATTATCTAAAAAAAATTTTTATTCAACTGAGTACAAATGTCTGAGTAGGTGTACCCCATGGCTTTTTGTGAAAAGCGTCATCTCGTAAAAAGAGGATGCGGAGAGATATAGGGAGAGAGCCGCCAATACCCCCCGCTATCCGGCGTGGGAGATCAGACCGCAGAACTAGACGAAGGGGAGGCAACTTCCATCTTATGCCTCCCTAACTAAACTCCAGGTGACAGACGCGGGGGCGTCTGTTGTCGCAGAAAAGAGTTCCCGTGGACATGAAGCAGGAGAGAGAGAGACATCCTCTCCCTCGAGACGAGGGTCTCCGTTCGACCACTTACGGACGACCCAAGTGCGCGAGCAGGGTACCAGAGCATGGAAATCGTGAGCCCGTACCCTGGTCCAATTAAGGGCTTTTTAGTCAGTAGGAGGCCGACATAACCCTCACGCTGGCCCCCGGCAGTATGAGGATATCCCATGGAGAATTTCCCCCTGTTTAAAAAAAGGGACACACACTTGCATATCTATAGAGTGCACGCTATGGATATGCAGAGGTCAAAGCGCACTCATCGTTTTCCCGTTCCACTATAATATTCTACGGCAGTCCGGTTGTTGACGTGTATGTAATCATACGTGTATTCAATAAATCCGTGTTTCCAACCGGGCTCGCATATAAATATAAACTATACATTAAATACATAACACCACCTAAACTTATAAACGTCAAAACTCTACCACGAGTTCGGAAACCGTCCAGTTTATCGAGAACTGTTAAGAAACTCGATCTGGAGTTTTTGTGGGATCTTAGTCTGTCGTGTAGTAATTTTTATATTTTATTCATTATCTTCTGTTACTTAACTCTATATTTTGTATTATTGGTGGCATTTTACGTAATATAGTTTGGTCATTGCGCGTAAGTGAAGTGAATTAAAAATAATACCGCGGAGCATGAATTATAAGATGCCACAATAACTCTGTGTTTGTTTGTTACGCTTTCTCGTCTCAACTACTCAAGTGGTCGTCATGAAATGTTGCGTACATGTCATTACGGAGTAAAGTAAAAAACATAGGATACCTTTCATACAGAAAAGATGTACAATTTCCAATGGATAGGTCAGATCTACATTACATTACATTAACCACCATGTCAAGCGGGTTTTAATGTCTAAAGGCTATTATAGGGTGGATCAATATGTGAAAGACGGTGACATCTGGAAATGACACCCCCTCTATGTGCATCTACTAAAAACGAGTGTAATTATCTATGTTTTGTAAAAATATATAACATGAAGAGATAAACCAGGTCAAGTTTTTTGCTGGTTCTTCTCGATGACTGAGTTGTTTTCCGAATCGGTGGTAGGTTTGTGGTTCATAAGCGCCTTCTCAGGTCTTAAATTGAATAAAGTATGTTTTGATTTGGATTTTGTTGTTTACATTTTTTAAATAAGGTGACGTAATAACAAACGTATTACAAGCGACAACCGCTGAAATTACTGAAGGACTGCTGTAGTTTATTGAATCCATTTGTCTTGAAGACAGGTGCATTTTTTGTCGCACTATTTGCGTACTGTTCATTATTTATTTATTTATCGCTCAGAGTTATCATGCGTTTAATATATTTTAAATAATCATTATCGTACATCGTATCAATGGATAAATTACTCTACACCTCTATAATTATTATATAGACTGGCATTTTTGTTAAGCTGACGAGGACCGTCGGTGCCGTCGTCTATGTAATGTCGTGTAGAAAAATGTTTACCTTGAAATATCATTTTTTGATGTTTTCACTATTCTATGTATAAAATTGTCTTTTAACCATATGGTTTAAGGATTTTTTTTGTAATCGTTTGTGTAAATAATGCGTAAATGACAAAGAAATTTATATGTGAAAAATGGCAGCAGACAATGACAAGTGGGCGGTTCAAAGACGTGGCGCGATGCTGCGAATAACGAAGGTCAGAACCGGAGGATCCAAAAAAAAAAACAAATTACTTCAACATAATTTATTTTAAGATTACAAAAAAAAAAAAAAAAATACTATGAGAGTGTCGCCGATGTTAGGTTAATACTCTCCCAAAACTAATAATACGTAAATATTAGCGATGGTAGGTTAACACTCTCTTAAAACTAACAATATGTGAATGCAGTCGATGCTAGGCTAATACTCACTTAAAACTAATAGCATGCGAATTCTAAGACTGTCGAATGATCGTCACGTCCAATCATTTATACAACGACAATGTGGGAACGGAGGAGTCGGGCTGCCGAACGTTTCCACTGAAATTGCTGACTCGATGCTTTGTACACCTGTCGTACCGTGAAAATTGCTGATTCGATGCCTTGTACACCTGTCGTACGGTGAGATTGAGAACCCGGCCTTCATACTCTTGATCAGCAATTATGATGTGCTGCGATGGCGTAACTAGCGAGTGGGCATTGCTTTTAACAGGGCTGTCACCCGTACTATTTGATAAGGTTATTGTTATTATTGTACCTTAAATGTTTAGCGAAGCAAACTAAATTGTGGTATTAATTATCATTATTACGTTGGATGTAAAACCATTTGTTTATATTATACCAAATATTGTAGGTGGTAGAGCCGCGCTGAAACTTTTCAGTGAATTTCCACCATCACCGGAGGGTCCACTCGGACCTGCCACTTAATGTTATATACTGTGTTCTGTGTTTTTGTTTATAATTTATTTTTCTGTTTTATTATTATTACTAACACTAATGTTTTTAAACCTGTAGTTGTACCCACAAATTTGGATGTAACGATGAGTCTGAAATAAATGATATTATTATTGTTATTACTGGTTTCAGCATGAATGGGTCGGCTCGGCCGGGGTACTACCACCCGACCCACAGAAACACCCACGTGAAGTGATAGTGCTTGCATTGTTGCATTTAGTTTCGTCAGTGAGAGCGCCGGAGGCTCACCTCCCCTCTCCCCTCCCCACTCCTTCCTCCACTCCCAAACACAGGCTGGCAACGCACTTGCGAGTCTCCTGGTGTTGCTAGTGTCTATGGACGGCGGTGATCACTTAACATCAGGTGACACGCTTGTTCATGTTTGCCATCTATGAAAAAAAAAAACCAATAACGAATGTAGATATTAGAAAATGTTTGTTTTATAATACCCAATGTCCAAAGAGGATTAAATTTTTTTACAATAATTGTAAAACCGATCCTATATTCCTATCGAAAAAGATGAATTCAGCAGTAAAAAAAGCGTATGCAGGCGAGTGTTACACGGATAAATATGCTAATGCAAGGAGACGTAACTTATTGTTACATTTTTCTACTCTGAAATAACAAGATTCTCGGTGACAGTCCCACTTTTTGTATTAACTTCATATAAAGGTTTCCCTTATTTGTAATGTTCTGGTTTTAGGGCTCCGTATCTCACAAAGAAAAAACATTATTTCTGACCTAAGGTATAAATTTGAAATTAGCATTGAATACCAAGGTGTGTGGGCTCATAGCTGTATAAAGAACAAATTTGTATTTTTTTTGGACCACTCTTTTATTAGATTATTACTGCCATTGCCGAGAGTTATTTTTTGCAAAATTGACGAAACAGGTTTGTCCTTACCCGGGCGTAGCGTCGCGTAGTACGCGCTACGGACGGCTGTCGAGTCGCTTATTCACTGCCATATAAAATGATAAACTACGAGATACCGCGTATCGCCGATAAATTCTGTAATAACTCCAAATGTCAATATTGCTCAATTGCTATGTTTTCTTTGTATGTATCAATAAATATAACAGTGAAAGAATGGCGAACACCATCGAAAGGGACTCGTTACTTGTTAAAAGTCGCCATCGATACCTTGTTATATGAGGAAGCCCGAACTCAAATACATTTCCATTTCCATGAAATTCCACATCCAAAATTTCGTTATTCTACCGATTAGGTATCAAATCAAATGGGTTATTTTCCGAGGACCACCATTTTTGATGTTTGACATGAAGAGAGGTCTTTTAATACAACTTGTGTAGTAAACCTTTAGAATTGCGTTATTATTGAAGTGAAACTTCTAATACGACTTCTAACAAGGTTGCGTTAAACCTTTAACGCTACCATGGAGGGGTTATGAAGGCACTGTTGTGTTAAACGTACAATGCTCCTGGGGAGGGGGAATAGAAAGGACAGAGCGAGAAAAATAATCAAACATTTCGTATCTTACTTTAGTTATCATAATTTCATTGTAAATGTTATAGATTTGGATATTTCTCCACTCGAAAATGATAATTAAAAGATGCGATCCATTGTGAATTGTAAGCAATGTTAATAAAGTTTGTCTTAAAGAAACAATATGATTTCACTAAAAATCTATTTCTACTCCTTCCTATTTTTATTTCCACATTACGAAGTTTCACTGCTCCCGCGCGGAGGGACTCCACGCACTATTTTTTCTAAGAGTAAACTAATCTGAAATTAATACCTGATATAGTTATATTTACCGTTAATTTTATACAGTTTGTGATGTCAACGATTGTAAAATGGGTTTCTCTTGAACACGTGCCATTGTGCTTTGTAGAAATAATATTTATATAAACCATGTGATAGTATGGAATACGAGGTCGTGAGTACCGACTACCTTATATGAAGTAGTGAGTTCTATTCGCTTCTAATACCCGCAACACCCCACGACTACCCTGATAAGAGACATCGATAGTCTGTTGAATTCGCCCACGCCTACAATTCTGGCGGGCGACTCTAGCCTCAAAAACACCAATTGGAATTCGACAATCACGACTACGACAAGCAAACTAGTACAACAGTACGCGGAGGACGCAAGTTACGAAATAATTGGGCCCGATGAGCCTACACACTTCGGACCGTCAATACAGGACGTCATAGATATAGCTAGTCCGACGGTCCTACTTGATCTTCCATCAGACCACCGACCGGTTCTGTTGGAATTCGATTTTTCACCTGTGAGAATATACTACCCACGCTCACGACTGTTAACCACCTGGAGTGAATACACCGACGCGGTGGAGCGAATGACTCCCACGCGTCGCATGTGCACCGTACAGGATGTCGAATGTTTGATCAAAGGGTTGACCAGTTCCATACAAAAAGCCGCCGAACTGTCCTTCCAAACGGTCACTATATACTGAAGATTAATACCTATACCAGATAAGATTCGCAACCACAAAGACAAAAGGAGGCTGAGACAGGTGTACATACTAGGTGCCCCTACACTAAAACCGATCTGAATAGCTTGGTAGAAGAAATCAAGAGTTTACTCGATGCCCACGCCAATCAATCGTGGCAAGCACACATAGAGATCGCCGGAGAGAGAGTACCATCGCTACACTGGCTGTGTAGGAGTCTGTCCACAGCACCTGAGCCGGTTCGCACATCTATGAACATGGCCAGCCTTATTTTGCCGCCCAGGATAGAGGTGAAATTTTCGCCACAGTAATGCACGATCAATCAACGCCTAATTCGGTTATCGACGCTTAACACGTTCAGACTGTCTTAAATTACATCCAGAACAAACCGCCGGAACCGAACCTAGCTACTGGAACTGGCGAAACACCCTTTTTTATTTCGCCACGAACGGTGCAGAGGGCGCTGCGCTGTATACTGGCATATTACGCACTTCCCTGATGATTGGAAGCTTGGAAAGATAATAATGCTCCCAAAACAGGGCAAGGATAAAAAAATCCTGAAAATTATTGCCCAATAACCTTATTGAAGACGATGTCCAAAGTGTTTGAAAAAATATTATTATCTAAAGCCAGCTATTAAACTCAGGCCGGAACAATTCGGCTTTCGAGATGACAAGATACAAGTTCGCGACGGCCACTACAATAGACGAACGCCTATATCAAGTTATAAAATCATTTTTAAACATCAGAAGGGCAGTAATTAAGGTAGAGAATTGTCTCTCCAAGGAGATATAACTATGCGCAAGGCTGCTGTCTCTCCCCCCTTCTCTACGCCGCATACATAAATGATATTCCGGTCGTAGGCAAAGCAGAGCTAGCGCTTTTTGCAGACGACACGGCCTACATGACAACCTCAGTCAACCGACACAGGGCGGCTGCACTCCTCCAACCAACATTGGACCTCTACCAGAGTGGCTCGCCAAATGGCGAATGTCGGTCAATGTAAATAAAACACGGACCATCATTACGAGAGGCGCCGCAAAGCAGCCACCGCTGCTTATCTTATACGGGGAAACAATCCTGTGGCTCAATAGAGTAAAATATCTCGGTTTTTTAATAGATCGAAACCTCACGTTCAGATTTCAAGCGGAAGCAGCCCTAGCGCGCGCCAGAATCTATGAGGGCGCTGCGGTCTATTCTGGGGTCGTCATACAAGACGTATGTCAGGTCGTGGCTTACCTACGCTGCACTCGCGTGGTACGGATGCCTATCTACAGTATCTACAACAAACAGGGAAAAATTACAATCACTACATAACTCCGCACTGAGGTTGATCGTCTCGGCCCCGCGCTACGGCAACAATAGGACGATAGCATGCGATCTACAAGTTGAGAGCATAGACGACCACATCAGACGCCTAGCTACGAAGATACGTAGGGCGGACGCGTCGGCACACCTCCAACTCAAGGGGATTGCGCCACTAAACGCTAAACCCCCGGAGAGAGGACGCCCACAGTGAAAAGAACACAGTTACTTTTCAGACCTCAGCTTAGAGAATTAATTACTTTAACTGAGGACTAACCGCCAAGGAGGTGCATCCCTACACTCTCTCCAAGGAGCGAGCGAGAAGAATTCCACTGGTTGGCTTCTAATATTTAAGTAAAAATATGTTATAAATATACTTTAGAGTTGTTTTGCTTTGGTTTGTTTTAAATATTTTTTTCATCCCGCTATAGTCTTTCGAAATCAATAAACAAAATCTCGAAAGTTTCCATTATTAATATTATCATTTAATCTTATCAAAGGGATAATAGTATTCAACGAGAAATACAAAAATTAACTTTACAAATTAACCTTTGGCTTATTGAATGTCTGAAAATGTTGACAGAAAAACATAAACGTGATAATAATATTGGTATGCCTTTGCATTTTTTAAACTACACTCTAAGTAATGATATCTGTTTCTGCCTGCATCTCATGCGATATAGGGCAGTATGAAGTATGCAGGTGTCATATATTAAACGCAAGGAACTATTGTATCATCATTGATTAATTTGATGGATGAAGATTTTCCTTTGCGGAAATCCATCATTAAATATTAGGGTGCACTTTCGACTGGACTTTGCACTTCCGCTTAGAATTGATTGACGCTGTCACTTCTTACAACTTGCAACAGAAAACGCTTGAGAAACAATAAAAAGTTTTTGGAACGAAGTTCCTTATTGCTTTTTGCTGTTATTTCTTGCTATAATGTATTAAAAAATTGATCTATTAACAAAATTAAACTTAAATATATCATAATTAGTAACAGTAATCATAATGTAACTATGTATTAATTCAAAGCATGGGTGTTGTAACTATTGTGTTTGCCTTTATATGTTTCAATAGTTTAATCTGAGATAACAAAAAATTCAAACATTGTATTAATATGTATAAAGTAAACTTCCATAACTTACTTGACACACAAAATTCGTATTTACGAGACGCCTTTATAAAAAAGTTGGAATTGAAGATATATATTATGTGTACGCCATACACGACGTTATTCGACGTCAACCTCTCCAAGAAATATATTTTCCGAGCGCCACTTATTGATAAAGATCATTCTAAAAAATTTAATTACCAAGTCACCACCATACCAGATGTAGATGCTAAGTTGCAGGCTAGTGCATGTTTTGTTGTTCGGGGTTTTTATTTTTGTATTTATTTACGAGGCAAAGCCGCCCACCGCTGTGCTTTGTTTCCATTTTTCACTTTTATAATGTTTTACTTTTTCGCTTCATCATCTGGTGGGACCTATGATTATAAACGTTATAATAAATACACTACCACAGGTTCGAAAAATCATCCTATTGATCGAGAGGAGCCGATAACAAATTCGGCCGCGTTCACTAGTAATGTTTTATTTTTAAAAATCTCTAGAATTTTTTTTTCCGTCACTAAATCTCTTTATGCTGGATAGAAGTACACAGGAGGCGTTACTTCGAGATTACAGTATCATTCACGTAAAGATCCATCCGATAAACGAAATTTAAACTTCATATGATCATTGTACTGTCTGCGAACTACCAAGATTTAAAATTTGGATTAATATAATGTTTGAGATGTTTTTAAAATTTTTGTATTTGCTATAACACAGTTGAGATTTTAGTTAGTATATACAGTATATGTTGTTTTCGTAGCCCAAGGGTTGAGAGAACCACCGCACCCTATTCCCGTCACCCCTTGTTCTCGGGACTCAAAATAAATTGTTGAAATAATTTTATTGTTGAAATAAAAAATAAAAGACTTTATTTTTTATCTTTGTGTAGTCATTGCGGGTACGTTTATTCAGTTAATATAATCACAACTTTGTGAGCGAAATGAGAAAAAGAATTAGGCTTAAACTCCATTGGATGAAATTAATATTTTACGTTGCGGTTTCTAGTAGCACGCGATTGACTCGGGAAGAAGGAGAGACATCACTGATATAAAGAGGAAACGCTTTAGCATGGTGGCAGGGGTTTGTCTAAGTCCGGCGCCCGCAAGCCACCACGCTCAAGTTGAAAGTCTGTCGCGAAGCACCTGGTGATGTGTTCCGACAGCTGCACTTGAGAGCCGGTTCCGTCTAGGTTTGGCGGTTTTCCATCTTAGACCGCATCGTCATTTAATAAGAAACGAGAATATGGTCAAACACTAAAACCTACAAATTATTAAAAAAAGAAGAAAATCATTTGTGTGACGAATTAAAGCTTTTGCTACCGTTATAACGCGATCGAAGCTATAGCAATATGTGTTTTGACACGGTATAACAGCGTGTCTTTGTACTAAACGTATTATATACTGTGTCCGCCACGGTATGATACGATAGTGTCTTGTTTCTAGAGTTAGATTTACTACAGGGCGATGACTCGTTCTTATTTTAAAGATTAAATTTCAAATCAAAATTTATCACTAAAAATCATATCTAGTGGATATAAGAGGCGATAAACTGTATATATTCATAAAATAGTTGAGACTTGAGCACGTAATCCGCGCAGACGAACACAGAATACGTAAGTTGAGTATGAAGTTTATACAACATGAGTGTTCTAGTGTCGCGATTATATTGCACATTGTGTATTCTTCTTCGGTATAGTGTAAGATATACCCAATGTTGACCGCACGGTGGGGTGTCTATTGCCTCGTCCGGAGCTTCTCCACTCTAAATAATATTACCATAATGACTCAGTTACGCAGTGAATTTTAGTGGATTGAGAATTGGATTAAAAATGTCACTGTTGCCGGATGTCATTATTCATAGATAGTTACTATTTTTCATACGTTATACATTATTAAATCAAATGAGCGCCTCTAATTGTAAACACAACCAAAGAACAGTGGTGATTGCTGAAAGCAAGTCACTGCGACTAGTCCTCATCGCGATCCAATCAAATATGAGTAATCTTACTCATTCCTACATTCTGAATAACTTCTTATATAAATACACGAACCAAGTAAAGCGATCTCAGTAAACGACCCATTCGATCTAAAGATAGGGATTTCAGGGATTTAGAGAGATGTACATTATTATGTACATTATTATGTGTGAGTTAGTTATGTGTAATAAACGTGCTCAGTTAGACTCTTAACTGAAACTATAATACTAATATTTTATTGGCTTGTTGACATGAAAACCGCGACGACACGTCTCGAAGGCCCCGAGCAGCTAAAATAGTATTAGAAATATAAAAACACTAAATACTACGAGGGAAGCACATTCACCCGTTATAGATAACTTACACTTGCCTATAGATAAGTTTTATTACATTGTTAAAACGTTTCTATATATAATTACTCTATATCGAAGAAAGTACCCAATGAAATTCAATAATCTCATAATATTTTCTTGACGGTAATCAATGTCTATTCACTTTCGAGTAGGACTAGAGACACTTACTTCCAAACAGTCACAAGGTAATGAATAATTATGGCTGATCTCGTAAATTGCATTATTCATTGTTTACCGTAAGCCCCATTGTGCAAATGAGATATAATTTCAAATGAATATTTATCACAGAATATTAATTATGTTATCGTTGTGTAAAGCAGACTAGCTGTATATATAACGATTTCATTAAATAGTAGAGTGTTGACGTGAGGCTGCCTGTTAAATCAGGTGGACCGGAGCACCTTTGCCGCGCAGCCTCGACCGTCGACCGCAGACGTCACAAACTATGTTAATACTCTGCTCAAGTCCACCGGCATTAGCATAACGAGAGGATACGTCATGTTCACGCCACACAAAACTACAATCATAGCGCACACGCTCTTTCTCCTTTTTTTTCAGAATGCAACAAATAAATTGAAGCCTCTTCATAAATACGGGCTTAGATAAAATTATCTGCGAGAACACAAAAAGTGACTACAGCCATTACGCTGGATCCTTAGGAACTAGTAAAAATCGTTCAGGATAAACCATTTCAGAGGTCAACAAGTGTGTGAATAAAATACTTTAAAGAACTGTTGTAACTTGACTTTAACAGACTCTGTTCAAATTTCATTTTAATTAATCAATAACAACTTCAGTATTTTTCTACTTATCTACTTCTATATATAAATTGGCAGTAGGAGGACGGTTAAGAACATCTTCCTTCTCTGTTTGTCATCCGATTTTCTTTTTTTTCTTTAGTAGCTATTGACGAGCTTTAGTCTTATCATTAAAAAAATGGAAAAAGTTTTTTTTTTTTTGATGGTCGAAGTTCGACCACTGGATGAGCACTCGTATTAATAATGTATAGACAGACAATCCTAGTAACTAGGCGCTTATTAATTTAACACACAAATTATTTTTGATTTGGTTTTTATATAAAATTATTATTGCTACCTTATGACTAAGCTAGGTTAACTACAAAATATGAAAACAGGGCTAATTGATATACGTGTTATTCTGGCAGCACTGTTGAATATTGTGATTACATAATTATTACATCGATCATAGCGTAAAAAACTAAAAACTTAAAAGAGGAACTGTTCTTGAAAATGTATTTGTCGCGACGTGACGTGAGATGGTGGGTACAATGTGTGCCCCATGTTTTGAAGGCGGTGAGGCAAGAAGCCGAGTTGTACCGTCTAGTGACTGTGCGGATGGGTTTCATTTGATTAACTGTTTCATGTAGAACGCAGACGTTTTATTGGTCTTTTAAATTAACGACTTGGACAAATTCCTCACAAAATTGAGGTGAAAATTTTATAGCCGCGTGAATAAAGGACTTTACTCCTTTACAAATTACCACGGGAGGCAATTTTCACGACAAACGGACTTTCACAAACGCGGTCTAATAATTTTATAAAATTTAATTTGTTAGTAAATAAACTACACGTTATTCTACAGAGAACATTAGTTTAAATCACTTATTCTATGTTATTTATTTTTAATATTTGTGTAAGTTTAGTTATATTATTACTCTCGTAGATAAATTAAATGTCGTTTGTGTTGCTACAAGTGTATTTGATATTCATGCAATCAAACATCAAGTAGACTTACTATCACCAATTACATTACAGTCATACTTAGGTAAATATTATGGTGCTGTAGTCACAATACTCTCTTAGATAGCTTTCTTGTTTCTCTTCGTATTCGGGACGAATATAATTGCCTCGGACCTTTTTTTAGACTGACTATCCGCCGTAAAGCTGACGGGCCTTCACGGTTTCACCAGGCTTTTTGGGCAAGCGTTTAATGCACTTACCCAAAAGCTCTATCAGATGCACAACACCGCGTTCTATATAGTTTTTAAAAAAGAGGTTGGAAAACTTTGGACGTCGTTATTCGATAATAAACAAGACGGCCTATTTTTACAATCTCATTATATTTCGTTCCCGCGGTCAAATTGCTTTGATTTCATTAAATGTTTGTTTATCAGGGAGTTAGAAGTAAAAAGACATTAAGCGAGAAGAATCTGTTCAATTGATGACTAAGAACATATAATACGTAATTCAGAATTAAAAGTAGAAAATACAGCAATACTTTGATGAGTACAATTATAAAATTAAAAAATACATTTCTACAATATTTCTAAAATAGCGGTGTATACGATAACGTGACTTACATAAAATGGATGATTGAAAAGCTGAAAGAATATTATGTTTCCATTAAAGCGGCAGACGTAAGCTTTTATAATTTTAGAAACAATATTTTGCTTTAAAACTCTCTTACATCAGTTGATGTTTCGATTGTCTCGACGTCCTCCATTAAACTTGACTGGAGGAGTGCACTCCTCACCCGGCATTTTGTATAGGGAGGCAAACTCGATCTCTTGAATTTTGTATCTTTACGAAAAATATATTAGAAACGTTACCTTTCTAAAATACTAAATGTCTAACTATTTATTATTGACTTATAAGTCAAACCTATATATATTGAACCAATAGATAAGTTATTTAGATTATAAGTATGGCTGAATTGTAAACCTTTTGTACGTTTCAAATGATTGCACATATCCCTCTGCCGTGCTCATCCAGAGAATATATATTTAATAACATATCACATTCAGATTGTCCATATTATAATAATATTATCTAAATTGGTTTTTGGAGATACCGCAATTGGAAGGTTGAATCCGAAAAAGCAGTAAACAAAATATCACATGATTTAGCTTCAGTGAATGAAATCTTATATTCTTTATTCGTATAAGTTATGTCGTCAGTACGACCAACTTCCCAAAAAAATATAATAGAATATACCTCGAACAAAAGCCCTTGGAGTTTTTTTATGTGATAAACCTTTGTTTATGATAATGTACTGTGTGTTAAGCATTGTGTTCATTTCTTTCACGTAAATAACTTTTTGATTACTTTGTTACCGGCACTTTGTGTTATAATAACAAATATTTTGAATGTGATATTTAAATAGCTGTGATGTAATGGGGATAAAAATGGATTACTTTGAACAGATAATAAAGCTTTTACACAAATAATAATGTATTTTCTATTGAATATAAGCCAAGCCCTCCTACTCCATTTACTGAGGTACCGAGCCACTACCGTTCTTAGCTTTATATACAGATATACACGTATTGTTTTACCTTTTTATATCATTATACTAATGACAATGTAACTCTGTCTGTTTATTTACTACCTCTTCGCGATTAAACATTGAAACCGATCTAAATGAAATTGACATAGAGGTGGCCTGTGACCTGGATAAGTATATAGGATACTTTTCCTAACGATATCGAAAGAGATACAGATGAAGCCGCTCATAAAGCTGAAATGATGTACATACTTGTTCTGCAACATAGTATGTATGGTTAATAAAGCTATTATAATGTTTACTTCAAATAATATTATCTAATACATATATACAAATCTCGTGTCACGGTGTTAGGGTTCAATTTTGAGATTGTGATAATAATTTAGGGGGGTATTTTGGGGACGCTCGAGAGTGTTCCTGTATCAAAAAATACATATATAAGTGTGTTTTTAATATATTAATATAATTGTTTTCCTTACGGAAAGAAAGGGTTTTTTGTTCTTATTGGAACTTTTGACACTACATTTCAATATTATTTTGACAATTTCAATTGAATATAATTAGCTATTTAAACCATCGGCTTCCAAATTAGCCACAATAGGTTAAAAGGGCATACGCTAAGTTTTTAATTACTTTTTTAAACTTCGCGACATCCGGCAATGACATTTATATACCCGTATGTTTGCAATAATATATTTATTTACATGACAATGTGATACATTACATATGTATATCATTTTTAACTACAGTAATATTATTGAACGTAATAAATACCCTTCCTTATCCTCCGCCTACACAGTTGAATTAGTTGCTATATTAGAAGCTATCAAATCTGTACTATCACATAAATTAGATCAAACTATCATATTGACAGATTCTCTGAGTTGCTTACAAACTATTCAGCATAGTCCGATTTTTTCTAAAGTAGCGTCCCCAGTTATCATAATTATTAAATTCCATTTGTATCAACGTCATTGTTTAAGATTTTATGTAGTTCTGACATAGATACGAGGACATAATGGATCCAGGGTAATGAAGCTGTTGATCTTATCGTTAAAGAAGCTATCCAGGCTGGATATTTTGATCACATAAAACCTATGTTCAGTTTTTTTTTTTTTTTTTTTTTTTTCGAACTGACTACGTTATTGACCAAGCAAGGTCTTAACAGCTTCACCGGACTACTAAGGCGAGCGCTTAAGGCACTCAGCCGATTTTATTTTGACAACTAGCTTAAGGATGCGCGGCACACCTCGGCTTTGGCTGTTGCCTGATACATGCAATTCGCGACCTATCTTTTTTTTTTTTTTTTTTTTTTTTTTTAACTGGGGAAATCCCTTATGGATACGCCACCCTCTCGGGGGAGAGGGTGGGTTATGTCCGACTCGCACGGACTAAAACCCCACGGTGTACGTTTGCCGTTATAGTTGGGCGAAACGAGAACTCTACAGACTTCATCGGGTGACCCAGCGGTCGGCCCGACAGCAGAAAAACCCCGCCACGGAGCCCCGTCAGGAGACAATCGGGTTACACATCGGCCGTCACCTCCGCCCGCCGGACCTGTGCAATGGGCAAATGGGCCTCCCGACCCATCTTCTCTAGATCCGGCTACTGTGGGAGGAGGCGGTCGAACTGCCGCCTCCTCCTGCCTGTCCTCCGTTGGCGGAGACGGCCACTTAGAGGATCGTCCTCGCGGGCCCTCTCCGCCGCCTCCTTCTGCGAGACGACTTCCTCGCAGAAGGAGGCCATTGCTTTCCACGCATCCTCGCTGCCGAGCATACTTGAGATGACGCTCGGCAGCGAGAGATCTCCTCCTACCGCCGCAGCCAGAGCGCGGCGCTGATCGTCCCACGCAGCACATTCAGATAGGGTGTGCTGCGCGGTGTCCACCGCAGCGCCGCACTCGTGGCATGCGGCGGTGGGCTCCCTGCGCGCTATCCGGTGCAGGTACCAACCGAAGCACCCGTGCCGGGTCAGCACCTGCACCAGACGGAACGTCAGGGAGCCAATTCGCGACCTATCTCCCCCACGGTGTACCGACAGACCGTTTTGTGGGGGCGGCAAGGGATCGTTCAAGCTAATCAACCTTGTAGAGCCGCCCCCACGGTCCGCCCGGCGGAAGGTGACCGCCGGGCTCCTACCTATAGAGGGACAGACCGGGTACACGCCGGCTGCCCCCCTCGTCCGCCGGACCTGTGCAATGAGGAGATGGGCCCCCCGGCCCATCCCCTCGGGTCCGGCTACGGTGGCAGGAGGAGTTGGGCAAAGCGCCGCCTCCTCCTGCCAATCCTCCGTTGGCGGAGACGGCCACTTAGAGGGTCTGCCTCGCGGACCCTCTCCGCCGCCTCCTTCTGCGAGATGACCTCCTCGCAGAAGGAGGCCATCGCTCGCCAAGCCTGTTCGCTGCCGAGCATGGCCGAAACCACGCTCGGCAGCGATAAGTCCGGTCCTACCGCCGCCGCCAGAATGCGGCGCTGCTCTCCCCACGCAGCACACTCAGACAAAGTGTGCTGCGCGGTATCTTCGTCAGCGCCGCACTCGTGGCAGGCGGAGGTCGGCTCCCTGCGCGCAATCTGGTGCAGGTACCACCCGAAACAACCGTGTCCGGTGAGTACCTGCACCAGTCGGAACGTCAGGGAGCCCCACTCCCTACCAATCCACTCCTGCAGGACCGGGCGGACGGCGTCTACGGTAAACCGCCCGAACCGCTCGTCCGCCAGGTCCTGCTTCCATCTTTCGACGGCGTCTCCCCTGAGACGCCGTCTCTCCGCCTCTACCTCCCTGGGAGCCGGAGGCTCCCCCCTTCGTTTCCTCGCTGCCGTGAATTGGTACACGGCGGCGAGAACTCCTGCCTCCAGCTCCCAGGGTAGGGAGCCGGCGAGCGTGAAGGCCGCCGCCGAGGACACCGTGCGGTACGCCCGGATCGCCCTCAGTGCCACCGTGCGCTGCGCATTACGCAACGCGCGCACGTTGGCGGCACCGAGGGCGTCGGCCCACACCGGTGCCCCGTAGGCGGCCATCGCCCGCACGACTCCCATGTAGAGTCGGCGGCACCCGGCGCCCGGCCCCCCTATGTTGGGGAGTAACCGGCCGAGTGCCGCCGCCGCCCCAGCAATTCGCGGTCCGAGCCCCGCAAAGTGGGGCTCGAACCGCCAGCGCCCGTCCAGTGTGAGACCCAGATATTTCATCTGGGTCCCCACCCTGATCCGGGCGCCCTCCACCACAATGTGGGCCCCAGGAGGTGGCCCCCGCCGAGGCCCATGAAAGAGCAGGGCCTCGGTCTTCTCGAGGGCCACCCTGAGGCCCAACCTCCTAATGCGCCTGACCACGAGGGTTGTGGCCATCGTGGCCAGGCGCTCCACCTCCCTCCACTCCCCCCCCCCCGGGCTACGACTAGGGTGTCATCCGCGTAACATATGAGGCGTGCCCCATATGGGAGCACGCCGCGGAGCACCCAGTCGTAGCCCATGTTCCACAGGAGCGGCCCCAAGGCCGACCCCTGTGGAACCCCTCGCCTTGTGGCCCGCTTGACCATACGGCCGTCGCCGTCGACGTAGGCGACCTCCCTACCCTCGAGGTACGCCTCCAACACCCGTCGCAGGTACGGGGGCACTCCAAAATATCGGAGCGCCTCCCTTATGACCCCGTGCGGCAGGGTGTTGAAGGCGTTGGCGATGTCGAGTGACACCGCCAAAACCCTCTCCCCCTGGGAGGTCGCCTCTGCCGACAGCGACTTCAGGAGGCACAGGGCGTCCACTGTCGAACGCCCTGTCCGGAAGCCATACTGCGCGTCCGCCAGATTTGGCCCCACGCCCTCTAGGTGCTGGACGACCCGGGAGGAGATAATCCTCTCTAGCACCTTCCCGGCGTCGTCCAGCAGGACGAGGGGCCGATACGCGGACGCGCAGTCCGGAGGGCGGCCTGCCTTTGCCACCAGGCAGAGTCGCCCAAGCTTCCAGGGCTTCGGGAACTGCCCGACCGAAAGACACAGGTCGAACAGCTCCCGAAGCCACCCCCCTAATTGGCCCAAGGCGAGGCCGAGCACCCGACCCGGGACCCCATCAGGGCCGGGCGCTCTTCGCCGGTTGAGGAGGCGCTCGACAGCCCTCCCCATCTCCTCCTCCGTTATCGGAGGGGGAGGATCGTCGAGCACCTCCTCGACTACCTCCCGAGGCGGAGGCATGGGAGGAGCCGGTAGCATCGGAGGGTCGGGGAACAGTTCTCCCACGACCCTCGCTACCACCTCCGGCCGGAGGGTCTCCGTCGCCGGGGGCGCCCAGGATCGTAACTTCATTCGTACGATCCTGTACGGGCGCCCCCAAGGATCCCCCTCCAGCGTCTGGAGTAGCTCCTCCCATGCTGCTTCTTTCGCCCGGCTGATGGCAGCCTGCAGGGTCTTCCTGCATTCCCTATAACTGCCATACAGCCGGGCCTCCACCCCCGGGTCCCTATGCCGGCGCCGGCGGCTGCGCCCGAACAGCCGCCGGGCCGCGGAGCAGGCCGCTCGGAGAGCGGCGATCTCCGGCGACCACCAGTACACCGCCCGTTTGTCTGGGCGGTGTACGCTCCGCGGCATCGACGCGTCGCAAACCTCCGTGAGGGCTGCACGGAGGCGGGCTGCGGACGCGTCGACATCAGCCCCTGTGGGGGGGGGCATGGCCCAGGCCTGGACGATGGCCGCCTCTTCCGCTAATTCATGGTTGAGGCGGCTCATCGCCCAACAGGGGAACTTCGCGCCCCTCCGGGGGCGGGTGCCACTTCCGGCTTGGGAGGTGGAGACCTCGAACCTGATATATCGGTGGTCCGATAAGGTCTCCACCTCCTCCAGCACCCTCCACCCCCGGACACGGCGTGCGACGGACGGGGTGGCGAACGAGACGTCCACCACTGACGTCCCGTTCCATCGCACGCACGTGGGGACGCTCCCCTGGTTGAGGAGGGACAACCCCAACTCGGCTGCCCACTCCTCAACGGCCATGCCCCTCAGGTCCGTGACTGCCGCTCCCCAGGTCCTCGACTTAGCATTCAAGTCCCCCATGAGGACCACGGGGAGCGGCGACAGCCGTCTGACAGCTCCCTGCAGGGAGCCGAGGTACGCCTCGAACTCCCGCAGGGGCTTGTTAGGGGAGAAGTACGCCCCCACAATGGCGTACTCTCCCCAGACGGCCGTCACGAACCCGGCCCCTCTTTCTCTTGCCGCCAGGGACGAACCTCGACCCGCCACGATCGCCACGGAGCCGTTCCGATCCCCAGCCCACTGCGGCTGGGAGGGAACGAAGTAGGGCTCCGTGGCGACCGCGAGCCCGATACCCCACTCCGCCACTGACTGCACGAGGAGATCCTGTGCAGCGGCGGAGTGGTTGAGGTTCGCCTGGAGGAAGTTGCAAATGGTGTGATCCATTACTGGTCCATTGCAACTTCCTCCTGCCTGGCGGCCACCACCCTTGGGCTACCTCCCACTATGGGGAGGTCCCTACCCTTGGTGGTGGGGGGCCTGCAGGCGCGGCTCCCCATCACATGCCCCGAGGGCCTTCCCGCGTCCGCGCATACGGCGCAGCGGGCCACCTCCGCCTTGCATTGGGCCGTTTTGTGGCCCGCCGCGCCGCAGCGGTAGCACCCGTCCCCCCTGTTGGACGAGGAGGGGCACATGGGGCGGGTGTGCCCCAAGCCCATGCACTTATAACAGCGCATGGGCTTCTCGTCCAGCAGCTGGACGCGTACCACGCTCCACCCGATTAGGAGCTTGCCCGCCTGGACAAGCTCCCGGGCTGCGGTCGCAGGAAGGGTCACGTGGACCGCTCCGAGGCCCCCCCAATTTCTTTTAATTTCGCCGACCTTCAGGTCAGCCATCTTGCACCCGGCCTTCGCCGCCACGACCGACTCGATCTCATCGGCGGACACCGAATCGTCCAGGCCGACGATTCGGATGTCCGCCTTTTTGGTCGGGACGACGACCGTGGCGACGTTGGCCAGCGCTGCTTCGAGCTTCCGGACCAGTTCAGCGGCCTTCTCCTTTGTCTGTCCCGGGAGCTCGATTTTTCGGGCACCCGTGGCCGTATGCCGTACCCGGACCTCCTGCACTCCCATGTCCGGCAGGGCCACGGTTTCCCGCGCCTTCACCAGGACCTCTCTATAGCCGATTCCCCTCTCGGCTGCGGCACCCTGTAACGTTACAATGACCGCAGCCGACTGGGGGACGGACGGTAGTTTCGGCCCTGGTGGTTTAGCCGGCGACTTTGGAGGCGCCTTCGGGGGCGCCGCGACGGCCGCTACTGTCTTGGGCGGGGCAGGCTTCTTCTTCCTGCCCACCACGGTTGCCCACCCCGTCTCAGATGGCACCGCCGCAGGGGCCGGAAGGTCGGCCCAATTGAGCCCTAGCGGAGCAGCTGCAGGGGCCGGAGGCACCTTCGCAGCCGGCGCGGTCTTCGCCACGCTGGCCGCTCCTCCCTTCTTTTTGTCCGCCGCCAGAGGGGGGCGGACTGGAGCCTCTGGAGGGAGGCGACTCGCCAGACTCTCCAGACGTGCGTTCAGCATGTTGCTGAACGACGTCTGGAGGGAGCGCTCGAGGCGAGACACAGCCCCGGCGAGGGCCTCCTCCCACTGGTGTGCGGGAGGCTCCGTCGACGCCATTGCGGGAGCAGGAGGCGGGGGCATCTGCCTTCTGGCGTTGGCCTCCTGCTTCCACGCCAGAGTCTCCGCCTTGAGGTCTTCGACCTGGCGGCGGAGGTTCTTGACGTCCCTCTGGAGCTTCCGCGTCTCCTGAGACTCCGTGCGGTCTGCAAGGGCCTCCACCACCTCCCGTAGGGACTTCGCCGCTTCCTTCAGGACCTTGATGCAAGGCCCCGACAGGTTTTTAGACTTTTTGACGGTCTCCAAGATGGCCGTCACCTTCACTCCCGCCAGAGCCTTCAACGTAAAGGCGTCCAAGTCCTCTACGTCGATAGGCTCTGCCTCGGAACTCGCCGCTGATCCCGCCTTGGAGGCGGCCTTGGAGCCGGCCTTGGATCCGGCAGTCGGAGTAGCAATCGAGCCTGTAGTCGAGGCCTCTGACTCCGCCCCGCTCAAACTCCCGGCCAAGGCCCGGTCAAATGACCCGTCGGCCTCCCCCATTATGCCGCGACCACCGCCGACGTTGCGGCTGATCCGCCTTGCGGTTCCCCGCTGAAATTTTGTTGTCTTAGGAGCCTTCCGCTCCTCCACCTCCGTGTCGGAATCCACCGACACACTCACCCGCTTCTGCGTAATTCGTTTCGCGCTCATGGTTCGCTGGAGACCCCGAGATCATCCAGCAAGCCAAGAGCAAGAAAGCCAAGTCCAGTCAGCGCGCCAGGTCGTCAAAATGCAAGAATCAGTCCGAAATACAAAGCCAAGTCAAAAGAAACGAAGAATCAAACGCCAAAGTAAAAAAAAAAACAAGCCAAGTCGGGTGTAAAAAGTAGTCATAAAATCCGTAAGCACGCCAAGGTCAATAACAAAACAAAAACACCAAAGACAACCACCCATAAACAACGCAGAACTCAATAAAACCAATCCTCCAATTCGCGACCTATCTGAGCTAAGCTCAATTCGCGCGACCTATCTGAGCTAACCTAAGCTAAGCTAACTATTCATACATATATGAGTTGTTGAAACATATATGTGTACCAAGCATACATACCTCAACAACTCTTATATATATTTCATATCGGATAATATTCTAAACTATTTCAGTTTGATAAGGGAAAAAAATAAAACCCTTCCACTTGCATGTGTAAGCGTGTATGTGTGCACGTGCGTGGAGGTGATATGTGTAATGTTGTCGCAGTGATGTAAGATTTTGTGTCACTGTATCGCGCGAGCAGCGTACTCAAGGGCTCCACGCCGAGGGAACGGACCTAGGCTTGAGCCGCTGCCGAGGGGGGCCTAGTCTGGTGTGCTGGAGCGAAATTTACCCCCAGACCACGGCGGCGTGATCTGTGGTTACGCGGGCGTGGGCGTGAGCACGCTCTGTTTGGAGAGACAGGCTGGTACTGATCGTTCACTGCCGTTATTTCATCGGGAGGGTCGGTAAAAATATGTCGCGGACGTCTTTTACAACGCGCAGCGTTTGGTACAGGTTCGTATTTTGTGGCGGATACCACTAACGGACTGGGATGATTCGCGGCTTTTTCAAAATAACTAATCGTAAGTGATTTTACGTATGCCCAGATAGAAGGTATCTCTAGGTCCCTATGTAGATCAACTCTCCGGACGTACCACGAAGCACCGGTTACTTTACGTAAAACGCGGTTTTGAAGAACCTGCAACTTATGAAAATTATCTTTCGACATATGACCTATGTTCAGGATTTATCCTCCCCAAACAAGACTGATTTGTTTCCATTATGGAACTCAAACTGGAATGTATCCAACCCGATTACAGGCAAATCATATGCTTCCATTCAGAACGATATTCCTGATAAGCCATGGCCATATAAGTTTCGTGACTATTTATATTTATTACATATTTATTTATTTATTTTAATTTATTTATTTTATATTTATTTATTTATGGCATGATGTCTGTAAGTGTTGTTTGTATTTTTGTGTATTTCAGTGGCCTAATCTGGGAGAACTAAAAATGTAATACTACCGTAATGTACTGTACTTAATAATCGATTTGGCACAGACGAAGTTGCGCGGGTCGGCTAGTATTATATAAAAATGATATTTTTTTAAGTAAATATGATATCACTGTAAGATTGATATAAACGTATGCTGTATATTGTTATATTATATTGTTATAGTGAATAATGGCATCGAAAATACTGAAATGTACAAACTGTAACGTTGTGACTTGTGAAGTGCTTGCGCATATCCAAAATAAATTGCATGTTATGGATAATAGAAGCATGTTACGAATAGGTGTATCAGCTTTTACAAGTGAAGAAGTAAATAATGTGAAGAAGTTGCTTTTCAATAAAGACAAAAAAGAAGATGATATCCCGACGGAGAGATGGCAAAATACAGAGAAGTTTTGAATATATTATTTCGGTATTGACGGGCACTGATCCAGATTGATGATTAATACCTATTTTTGTGACTAAGGAGTTGTCTAAGTTGCTTTCAATGATTTGCTTTAAAATTTGATTTAAAAGGTATGATATTACTTAAGATTAACATGAAACTACAAAGAGATTCCTATAAATTCTTTGGTTTTAAATGAAAACTAGACATATTCTTGGATGACAGGCTATGGCCTTGTGGTATATCGTTTAGACGATATACATTTGAAAAATCAATCAATCGCAAGTGTTTATTCCAAAACATGGTATAGTAGAAACCAATAATATCCGGATGCTTTGTTTATATGTCTACTGATTGTAGAACATTTGCCATTTTTTAGAGAGTGTTTGGTTACTTTAAGTTCTATTACTGATAGTAGTAATTTAAAATCTGTATTTACGCTGGGTGATATCAAAATGTTAGATATGGATAATAATACTTTTACATACATAAATGATGTTTTCAATTGTTTATGTTATGTTGAATCTTTTATGGTTAGATCACTCCTTAATAAGTAAGTCAACATGGAATAAAGTAAGAAACATCAAATTAGTATATGATGTACATTCTCCCGACCATTTCTCACTTGTTCTTGAATGTAATTAAAAAAGAATACGCCTAAAATATACCATGAAGTTTTTGTATGTAATAAAGTAACTTGGGCTGTAAGAGATAAACAATAAATAAAAATGTATAATGAGTTGTGTAATCATTACATAGTATAAAACAAAGTCCCCTACCGCGTCTGTCTGTCTGTCTGTTCGCGATAAACTCAAAAATTACTGAACGGATTTTCATGCGGTTTTCACCGGTGGATAGAGCGATTGATGAGGAACGTTTTAGTATATAGTTTGTCAAGATTTTTTTCATAATCAGGGCGGGACAACGTCTTCCGGGCCCGCTAGTGTATACATATAATAAAAATGTACAATAAGTTGTGTAATCTATACATATAATAAAAATGAAGTATTTGTACGTAATATCAAAATAACATTTTTTTACTGATTGGGTATAAAAGTAGCGTGTAAAGACCAAGGACATGCGACTAGGTTCGAATCATGACATCCCACTTTTAATTGGTGGAGACGTGGTGGAACCAGTCTCCGACTTCACATACTTTGGCAGTGTCGTGTCGCCAACTGGAGGATCAGAGCTTGACATTGCATCCCGGATTGCCAAAGCAAAGGGCGCTTTCGCGTGTCTTAGGCCCGTATGGCAAGCCAAGTACCTCTCTAGAAGAATGAAACTGAAAATATTCACGTTTAACGTCAAGTCAGTCTTGCTATATGGGTGTGAGACTTGGAAGGTTACCGTAGATCTCACACACCAGCTCCAAGTCTTCGTTAACCGCAGTCTACGTCATATCTTGAGAATCTTCTGGCCAGAGACAATCAGCAATGTAGATTTGTGGAAAATGTGCCATGAAGATCCCATAGACTATCAAGTGCGACGTCGAAAATGGACCTGGATCGGCCACACTTTGCGAAGGAACAACAGCCATAACCCTAATCAGGCATTGAATTGGAAACCCCAAGGCAGGTGGAAACGTGGTCGACCTAGACAAACCTGGCGAAGTGCTTGCAGAGTGTGCGAAAATTGGGCTTGCTTGGAGTGAGGTGAAGCGTCAAGCCATCGACAGATCGAGATGGAGAAGCATTGTGTCTGCCCTCTGCCCCGACAGTTTGGGGACATAGGATCCCAAGAGAGAGAGATACTGATAACAAAAATGCAATTTTAAAATTTTTGTCGGTATGTCTGTTTGCTTCAAGTAATCTCCGAAACGGCTGGACCGATTTCGACGGAAATTTCACTGGCAGATAGCTGAAATCACAGTGGATTACTTAGGTTACTCTAAATTAGACTAGCTGTTAACCGCGGCTTCGTCCGCAATGCTATCTCCTAAACGATTGGACCGATTTTTACGGGACCTTCACAGGACTTTCACAGGCAGATAACTGACCTTATAAGAAGTAATTTAGATTACTCTATTTTAGACTTGCTATTACCCGTGACAGTTACTGTATGTGTCGTTGCGTTGTTTTCAAAGAGCATTTATATACTTGTACATGGTCTCACGATTTTATATTTCTTAACTGTAAGTACTAAATTAGGCCATTCTATTTCACCCGCGAATTCGTCTATGTGGAATAAAGTAAAAAAAATGTTATGTACAAATGTGTACTTGAGGCGCGCGCTGTACTGGATACTGCTACTTTAGTTTATTATATTTGCGCGGTGCAGCGTACATGTGTAACATTGAACAAAACTATTTTAACTAAAATACACGAGGAATAAGTAACACTTAACAGCCTTATTAAACATAATTGAAATATACGTATTTTGTACATATAAATGTATGTAGTTTGTATTTTATTATTCTTCAAATAAATTTGGCGGCCATTTTGTTATATTTACTTAAGAGGATTTTTCGGAAACCAATTAAGTGTGTGTCTGAGTGAGTCCCTGAATTGTTTGGTTTCAAAATTGGAAACGGTGGGAATCGCTGTAATCGGATTCAATTTTTTTTTTAAGATTTTTCGTGTTTGGAAATACCTACTATTGGAGCTGGTAGATAATCTATTTCACACAGACGAAGTTGCGCGGGTCAGCTAGTTTGTCTATATAAATTATTACGAACACCTATATTTGTAAAAAAACGTCTTTTAAATGTTAGAAAGTAGCGCTCATAATATTCTAGAACTTCTTATATAGTTATATAGTATAGTATACCTATATAGTTTTTATATAGATTGTTGCGTGTTACCTCCAGAATAATAAACACAAAAAGTAGAGTTTATTACGTAACGAGTTGGTTGACGGAACTTGGTTCAAGTGAAAATGCCTTTGTTGTTTTACAATACCTACGCGCTACGTATTATGTCTGGATTGATTGTGGATAGGCTTTTATTTTCTCTAATAAGAATGTTGTCGATACTGCCTGATGTATGTAGTCATTTACTGATTTTAAGTTACTTTTTGTTAAATAAAGGATAAACGGACACTGCAATTTTATTTATATGGGTTGATATACTTCGTTATCATAATAATACTGTATCAAGTTGGACAATAGTGTTCAATTTACGTAAATTAACACATATCGTGGCGAACATTAACTAAAATAGTTTTACGTGATTCAACTCAATAAATAATTTAAACGAAATATAAAGATAACTGATTTTCAGGCAAAATGTTTAGTTTACGTGAACATAAAAGAATAAGGTGGTACAAAGCTGATAAGACCGTGAGTTTTGTTTGTATTTCCAGTGTAGCTCGTAAATTTGTCGGGTTAAACAGGGCCTTAGGGTTGATTTGTTGGTAAGCAGATAAAACCTTACTTATATAACTTATTACTAGACGTTTTTACGTGCACGGGATAACTCCACGGCTTAAAGACTTGCCGAACATCAGCACAGAAATATTTACGTTAAATTACAGTTAAATTACAGGTTACGTTACGTTACGTTAAATTACAGTTAGCTTACTATAATTTAGTTTTAGAACTACGTCTAGATAGATTATCCATTGTATATTCCTATATCATCATTACATAGTATAAAACAAAGTCCCCTACCGCGTCTGTCTGTCTGTTTGCGATAAACTCAAAAACTAACGAACGGATTTTCATGCGGTTTTCACCAGTGGATAGAGTGGTTGATGAGGAACGTTTTAGTATATAATTTGTCAAGGTTTTTTTCATAATCAGGGCGGGACAACGTCTGCCGGGCCCGTTAGTTATCTAATATTAATGCATTTAGAGTAAGATCTCATAATAGATTACTGTAATAAAGAAAGAGAGGTTTTACAAAAGTTGAATCGTAAGTTATTTGATAATACATGTCGTAGAGAGAAGAAGCAGCTTGGCGACAAATGAAAAAACTTTTACACTGTCTCGGTTGTACCAATTTAAAACTTGATGCTTCCATCGGAGTTGTTGTATATATGTGTTGTGTGCGGGTACACGTTCTTCTTTAAATTGGTAAAAATCTTTGAATGACTATACACGAGCGATTCACAGTTACTAGTCGTAACCGGCATTGCTATGATGTCAATTATATATAAATGTATGATTTTTTTTTCTTATTTCACTTTTAATTGAAATGTATAAATTGATATTGATATATATGACATCATACCAATAATATTATAAATGTGAATACGAGTTTGTTGTCCGATATGCTTTCCATTCAAGTCTTAACTACTCAACCGACCTTCAGGAAATTTGCCGTACACGATGCCAGGTGTATAGAAAAAGGAAATAGGGTACCGCCTACAAAAAAGTATCGTTCCTGAGGTATAGGTCAAATCTATACTAATGTCTACTAAGCCATTATTAAAGAGAAAGTTCATAACTTTTTTTATGCAAAAATCGCTGAACAGATGTTAGTGAAATTTTACAATAATATAAGTTATATATCAAAAAAGTACATAGAAGATATTAAGATATTGCTTCAATTCTTAACTCTGCCCTCCCAATATATTCTTGATAATTTAATGTATGTCCGCAAAAACTTAGATATGCTGGATCTGGTAAAAGACCAGTGTAATTTAAATACTAGAAAGAGCAACAAAATGGTCATTCCATGCTTCAGGCTCACTAAGTTCAAAAACAGTTTTTTAGGTAATAGGGTTAGGTTTTATAACAAAGTCCCAAAACACATTACCGATTTGCCGGATAGTGAGTTCAAGAACCATGGCAAGCGGGTTTTAATATCTAAAGGCTATTATAGGGTGGATCAATATGTGAACGATTGTGACGTTTGGAAATAACGCCCCTCTCTGTGCGTCCACTAATAAGGAATGTAAATATTTATGTTATTGTAATAATATATAATATGAAAAGATAAACCAAATCGAGTTTCTTGCCGGTTCTTCTCGATGACTGGGTTGTTTTTCGAACCGGTGGTAACTTTGACGTTCATGAGCGCCTTCTTAGGGCCTAAATTGAATAAAGTACATTTTGATTTGATTTGATTTAATGGAGCAAAATATAATGATACGTATAAAATTAATTTAAAAAATCCGAGAGTTATCTCGGCATGTGTTACATGAAGATAATGTATGGTATCATCATGCGGCGGCCTTCACGCTCGCCGGCTTCCTGCCCTGGGAGCTGGAGGCAGGAGTTCTCGCCGCCGTGTACGAATTCCCGGCGAGGAAGCGAAGTGGGGAGCCTCCGGCTCCCAGAGAGACAGAGATGAGGAGACGGCGTCTCAGAGAAGACGCCGTCGAGAGATGGAGGCAGAACCTGGCGGACGCGCGGGGAAGGTTGGAATGGGGAAGGTTTAAGTATAATTTTTCAAGGTTTTCTTTTTATTATCGGGGCGGGACAACGTCTTCCGAGCCCGCTGGTTATCTGCCCCTAAAAGTCCCGTGAAAGTCGGTCCAACCGATTAGGAGATAGTAGGATATTGCGGACGAAGTCTTGAGTAACAAAATAAAATAGTCTAAGTTACTTCTTATCAGGTGAGTTTTCTGCCAGTGAAAGTCCCGTGAAAATCAGTTCAAGCATTACGGATATTCCACTGCGGCCGAAGGTGAATAAAAAACCTAAGTTACTTTTTATGAGGTCTGCTATCTACCAGTGAACACCCCGTGAAAATCGGTCTAACCATTTTGGAAATAGCAATGCGAACGAAGCCGCGGACAAATAAAGTACAATATGTCAACCGCTATAATTTCGGCTATCTGCCAGTAAAATTCCCGTTAAAATAGGTCCAGCCGTCTTGGAGATTACCCGGAACAAACAAACAAACAGACAAAATATAATAATATAAAAATATAGACAAAATATAAAAAAAAATTTTTTGGTAATTTGTAGCCATCCATTCATCAAAAACTTATTATTTTAATTGTACATACACAAATTTTATTTTTATAATACTTATTTGAATAGGAAAACAAAATAAACTTTGAAAATGTTTGCGATAGAAACTTACCACGTTACCATGGCAACGTATATAATACTAACGCTAACGATATCTCTCAAAAAGAAAAAAGTGCCCGATTTTGAAACATTCTTCATTGGTGCTCCGCTCCTATTGATCTTTGCGGGATGATATATAGCCTATAACCATTCTCGATAAATGAGCTATCTAAAACCGAAAGATTTTCTCAAATCGGACTGGTAGTTCCTGAGATCATAGCGTTCAACCAAACAAACAAACAAACTCTTCAGCTTTATATATTAGTATAGATATAGTGGTGATAGTGATGTGTTGTATTTGTCATTGAACAATCTGTCTGTCTGTCTGTCTGTTTGTTTGAACACGCATCACTTCTAAAGTATTGCGTTCACAATAAAACCTCACCAAGAGTCATAGAGCGGAGATATGCTTTACGTACTCTATGCATATTTTTTAGGTACGCGTAACATTTAGTTTTGGTTACATTAAAATCGGTCTACACTATCAAAAGTTATTGTAATTTTAATGACGACGCGATTTAAGTACGAGGGAAAAGTAGACAAGTAAATGGACTTAATAATATATTCAGATGATTTTAGTGACTGTATAAAATGCTTTAAGTGGCGTTATCTAAAATAAATAAGTTATTCCTCTAGACCAGTTTTATGTTTTTTTTTTATGTTTCATCGTTAACATTGTCTTAATTTTTCTAGTATTTTTTAAAATATACTAGCGGGCCCGGCAGACGTTGTCCCGCCCTGTTTATAAAAAAAATCCTGGACAAATTATACACCAAAACGTTCCTCGTGAATCACTTTATCCACTGGTGAAAACCGCATAAAGATCCGTTGAGTAGTTTTTGAGTTTATCGCGAACAGACAGACAGACAGACGCGGTAGGGGACTTTGTTTTATACTATGTAATGATAGTATTATAGTTATTAACGGGTTTCAGATAGTTTAATTTTCATTTGTGTACCAAACCGTAAATAACTTAGCTACGACGTCCTTACGGTTTGCAGGTAGAATTACGTGGCATCGTCGTGTCGGTATTATATCTGGTTTCTTTCTGTTGAGAGTAGCGACCTCTAAGGTAAGTGAATAGATTGTGTCTATCATGTCTATTTACTTCAAACGAAACTCTATACCCTTATAGTTGAGTATAAAATTATTTGCATGTATGGTTCAATGAATTTAACTTAAAATATATTTGTGTAATGTTAATAATATTTATTTTTAAATGGTCTACAGTTGCCAGACGCTTATAATATTTCAATAGTAATTTGAATGAATTAAATAACGCTGTAACGCATAAGTATCCGAAATGTTGTTTACTAAGAAAATTTTAATAATTAAAGAGTTACATCATATCCTAGATAACGATGAACATTTTTTTTAAATTGTGATTCTAATTTAAAAAAATATTTGAGGCTCGATATCTTTTTTCAAATTCATTATGAAATTATAAAACGCAGTTTAATATTTCAATGAAGGAACAATTTTCAATAATACTTACAGTTAATATTTTTTACAACCTTTAATTTTTTTTTAGCGATAAATTTTCAATTCAAAGCATCAACTTGCCCCCGACACCTCAGAGGTACTCTGCCTCAGAGTCTCTAGTGTGTACTCGCTCGGCTGCGTCCCGTGGGCTCGAACCTACGTTACGTAACATTTGTAAACATTTACACAAGGTGTTTGTTTTAAATAAATCTTTTATAGCAAAGTCACTTTTCGTGTGGACTCTTCAATTAAATTTATTTCTGTACTCATTCAATAGATAATGGATATATAAAGTCGTGAGCTTTTTCTTACATTTTTAAACTGGAAACTGTGTTAGGCGCGTTGAGCGGAATTTGGCGAGAGAAACTATTTTGATTTCGCGTCAGCGACATGTTAGTAAAGCGTGACCGACATGCTCGCATAGCAACGCGTAGTATAACGGCCCGTGTACATGTAATCCTGATATTTTGTACTGAGCTTCTGCCGCCCATCATATGTTTCATTATTTAATAAGCTGATAAAAATGTATATTATTATTGCTCGGCGTATCACTAGGTGTGAAAACTAGTTATATATGTTGATAATTTCAATGTACAAATTATGAAATGTCAATAATTCATACTATAATTGATTTAAAAATATAAAAGAGGCAACAGTTATTCAATTGTTTTGAGCTTTCACTTCTGTCGTTAATCCTTCTGGATGCCTCGACTTTTTTATATTAATTTTCAAGTTACTCATTTATACTGAACACTCTGTCGATCAAACTGCAAGGCTCTTAACACTGTAAATCAATATTTAATGAAGGCCAAATGAAGACTTTCAGGTTGAAGCTACGTCCTCAGTCATTTACCAAATTAGAATTAGAACTTGGCAGCGATAAGTGTGTAAGTTTGTACAAACTAATGATCAGATTTTTAGATTCATTTGAGTTCCTTCCTCTCCTTATTACAACCGAACCACGCGCGCTGGTCTTCGGAGACACATTTTACGGTAAACCCTATCTGGGTATGAACTAAAAGGTTCGCAACATACTATCTTTGTCGTACCGTGAAGCTGTGAAACAATCTCCCGGCTAGTGTGTTCCCTCCTACTTATAACATGGGGTTCTTCAAGCGTAACGTGAAGAGGCATTTATGCAGGCCGGCATCACAGCGACAACTAACGAAGAATGGCGTATTTCTTGGTAATCGCCGTTGTTTTTGGATTGTAATGTGCTTACCATCAAGCACAGTGCAGTGCCTTTGCCGAGCTACAATAAAAAAAAAGAATTATTACGTTGAGTTAACATAAGCACATCAAGCATAGCACGAGGCCTAGGACTTCTAGTTTCAATATTTTTGTTACAAATTATTACCGGAAAAAAACTGGGTCTTTATTCTCTATTGAAAAGAATCTTATCATATTTTAATGCTAAATCTAAAACCTCGGATCTACACATCTTCACAAAATATAAAGTGAAAATTAGGTTAAAAAATTAGGTTCGTACATATCTTCTTCTATATTATTATAATAAAACTGTAACTAGGCCCAATCTGCACATTAAATATTTTTTGATAATTATTGTCTAGGTGGACTTTGTTATCGATATAGAAGCAAAATTAAACTATTTACAATTTTTATCTGTCTGCATGTATTGAACCAATTTTGACGAAACTTGACACTGCGATAACTAATATTAGGTCTTTACCTATGAAATTGCCGTTTTGTATGAAAAAATTTAAACGATATTTTTTCATGTATTTTTTATTTGTATTAATCGAAGTAATCACCCATGCAATCAATGCATCTTTG